>JAVSCE010018025.1:0-204777 GCA_032199065.1 Smutsia gigantea
CACATGAAAAGATGCTCCACATCGCTAATCATCAGAGAAATGCAGATTAAAACCACAATGAGATATCACCTCACACCAGTGAGGATGGCCAACATCAAAACACAAACAACAACAAATGTTGGCGAGGATGTGGAGAAAAGGGAACCCTCCTACACTGCTGGTGGGACTGCAAATTAGTTCAACCATTGTGGAAAGCAGTATATAGGTTCCTCAAAAAACTCAAAATAGAAATACCATTTGACCCAGGAATTCCACTCCTAGGAATTTACCCTAAGAATGCAGCAGCCCAATTTGAAAAGGACAGATGCACCCCTATGTTTATTGCAGAACTATTTACAATAGCCAAGAAATGGAAGCAACCTAAGTGTCCATCAGTAGATGAATGGATAAGAAGAGGTGGTACATATACACAATGGAATATTATTCAGCCATAAGAACAAAACAAATCCTACCATTTGCAACAACATGGATGGAGCTAGAGGGTATTATGCTCAGTGAAATAAGCCAAGCCAAAAAAGACAAGTATCAAATGATTTCACTCATATGTGGAATATAAGAACAAAGAAAAAATACTGAAGGTACAAAACAGCAGCAGACTCACAGAACCCAAGAACGGACTAATAGTTACCAAAGGGAAAGAGACTGGGGAGGATGGGTGGGAAGGGAGGGATAAAAGGGAAAAAGGGCATTACGATTAGCAGACATAATGTTGTGGGGGCACGGGGAGGGCTGTACAACTCAGAGAAGACAAGTAGTGATCCTATAGCATCTCACTACACTGATGGACAGTGACTGTAATGGGGTCGGTGGGGGGGACTGATGAAGGGGTAGTTTAATAACCATAATCTTGCACATGTAATTGTAGATTAATGATACCAAAATAAATTATATTAAAAAATGTTGAAAATCTATTTTAACTGTAAATATGTTTTGTCCCTGAAATTATGTGTTTAGGAATCAATCTTATAAAAAATTATATCCAAAGACACATTGACATGTGCTCAATTATATTCCATCCAGCTTTCTTTTTTTAATTATAAAGTACTGTAGGCAAGTGAAAAGGGATTCAGTAGGGAGAGTTAAATAAATCGTACCATATTCAAACTATAGGATAATACATTTCCATTTAAAAAGAAGAAAGGGGTGGATCTATAATACATGGAAAGATGATTATTTTTGAATGAAAATAACACGTAGCAAATTATATGTATAGAATAATGTTATTTTTAAAAGCTATATATGTATACATATGAGGAGGGGGAAAATATGGTGGAGTAGGACGGCAAGGCAGAAATCTCCTCTCACATACACACCAAAGAAGCAATTACACCAAAGACAGCTAACCCTGAAAATGACCTGAACGCTGTAGAACAGACTACATACACTTGCTGAAGAGGAGAAGACCACACAGAGAAGGGTAAAGTGGAAGAGCCATGATCGATTATGACACAAGCCCTTCCCCACATTCAAGCCCACAAGTGGGAGGGAGAGGAAGGCAGCAGGGAGGGAACAAGTACTCAGGAGCTCTGCACACCTGCTGGAGATCTGCCCTGGGAGTATGAGTCCACATTGCACTGGGCTTTGGTGATTATAGGGCTGGACACCAGGAAGAGACAGAGCATTCTGGGAGGCTGAGACTCCTGCTGTCTATGGAGAGCATTGGTTCTGCTGAGACCCAACACAGAGGTGGCAGTTTGAAAGATTTGCCAGCAGCAGGAAGAGTGCCAGAGGGATGAGGGTTGGACAGAGCTCTCTCCACAGGAGAAAGGGCAGGTGGATGACACTTCACCAGCTCTCCCTCAGCCCAACTGGTTGGGTACTCACAGGAGCTCCAAATGCTCCATTCTCTTCACTGGTTGCTCAGCTTGGAGATGCTTCCCTGTGCACCTGCCTACGTACCCACCTTGCTAAGCCCAGCAGTGGTCACAATTTGCTGCATGGATGGCAGAGGGAGGATTTCCTAGCTTTCTCGGCCCCTTCTCAGCCCAGCTGGAAAGGCACCTACTGGATCTATCTCCAAATGCTTCTTCCTCCTCTCTGGCAGCTGAGCCCCATCCCCACCTCCCCTGCATACCTGCCTGCCCACCCCATCAATCCAGAAGTGACACCATTGCTGCAGGCCAGGCAGAGGGTGTCTCTGCCCAAGCACAAGCACAAGCACTGCTGGTTGGGTCACACAGGTCTGCCTGAGGCAAGCTGCTACCCTTTGCTGACAGGCCAGCCATTGCTGGCTGACAGGCAGAAAGCCATCCCCACCCATAGCCCACCAACATCAACTGGGGTTCCAACATGGAGGGAGAACCAGACACTGGTGACTAAAGAATCTTGAGCTTCTAGGCACTACAGGATGCCTTCTTCATAAAGCCATTACTCTCTAGATCAGGAGGCATAGTGAATCTATCTAATACAAAGAAGAAACACAGAAACACTGACAAAATGAGAAGACAGAGAAATATGTTCCAAACAAAACTATAGGATAAGACACCAGAAAGAGGGCTAAATGAAACAGAGATCACCAATCTTCTTGATAAAGATTTCAAAGTAACAGTCATAAATATGCTCCCTGATCTGCAGAAAAGTATTGACTATCTCAGGGAAGATTTCAACAAAGAGACAGAAGAGTTGAAAAAGCCACTTAGAGCTGAAGAATACAGTAACTGAAATGTAATATACAATGGAGGGAATGAATAACAGATTGCAAGTAGAGGACACAATCAATGAGATGGAAATTAGAGAACAGGAACACAATGAAACTGAGGAACAGAGAGATAAAAGAATCTCTAGGAATGAAAGAATGATGAGAGAGCAGTTTGACGACTCCATACAGAATATTTGCATAATGGGGGTGCCAGAAGAAAAGAGAGACAAAGGGATAGAAAATCTTTTTGAGGAAATAATTGTTGAAAATTCTCCCAGTCTGGTGAAGGAAATAGACACTCAGGTAATGAAAGCGCAGAGAGATGCTAAAAAAAGGAACCGCAGGAGGACAACACCAAGACATATAATAATTAAAATGGCAAAGATTAAGAATAAAGAGAGGGTATTGAAAGCAACTAGAGAGAGGCAAAAATAAAATCTTATAAGGGAAATCCCATCAGGCTATCAGGAGATGTCTCAGCAGAATCTTTACAGGGCAGAAGGGAGTGGCATGAAATATTTAGTTTAATGAAACAAAAGGACCTTTAACCAAGAATCCTCTGCCCAGCAAGAATTTTGTTCAAATTTGAGGGTGAGATTAAAAGTTTCCCAGATAAATGAAGGCTCAAGAAATTTATAACCACTAAACCAGAATTACAGAATATGTTAAAGGGATTTCTTTAGATGGAAAATTTCTTAAGCCTAAATAGTTTTCACCAGTGAAAATGAACCCAATAGTAAAGATAGTAGACCAATTACTTATCAAGCAAGTAAGAAATTAAAACAAAACAAACAAAACAAAACAAAAGTAGTAAAAAGAACCATACACAAAATGTGTCAAGGGATACACAAAAAGTACAGATTATAACATCTAATACATAAAGTGTGGAGGAGAAAGAAGAAAAAAGAAGTACTTTTAGATTGTGTTTGAAACAGAGCTATCATCAACTTAATATAGACTGTTACATAGTTACAAAATTGTCTATGAACCTTATGGCAACCACAAACCTAAAGCATATACTAGATACACAAAAAGTTAAAAACAGAAAGCCAATAACAACACAAAGAAAACCATCAAATAACAGAAGAGTATAAGAGAGGAAGAAAGGAGCAGAGAGGAACTACAAAACAACCAGAAAACAATTAATAAAATGGCAATAAGTACACACCTATCAATAACTACCTTAAATACAAAAGGACTAAAGACACCAATCAGAAGACATAGGGTGGCACAATGGATACAGAAACAAGATCCATCTATATGCTGCCTACAAGAGCCTCAATTCAGACCTAAAGACATACATGGACTGAAAGTGAAGGGATGGAAAAAGATATTTCATGCAAATAATAGGGAGAAAAAAACAGGAGTAGCAATACTTATATCAGACAAAATAGACTTCAAAACAAAGAAAAGAACAAGAGACAAAGAATGAAATTATATAATGATAAAAGAATCAGTCCAACAAGAGGATATAACAGTTGTAAATATCAGTGCACCCAATATAGGAGCACCTAAATATGTAAAACAAATACTAACAGAACTACAGGGAGAATTAGACTGTAACTCAATCATGTTAGGGGACCTGAACACACCACTTACAGCAGTGGACAGATCATCCAGACAGAAAATAAATAAGGAAACAATGGCACTGAACAACATAATAGATCAGATGCACTAACAGATATCTACAGAACATTCCACCTAAAAGTAGTAGGATACAAATTTTTCTCAAGTGTACACGGAACATTCTTCAGAATAGATCATATATTAGGCCACAAAAAGAGTCTTAATAAATCCAACAAGACTGAAATTGTATCAAGCCACTTCTCAGGCCACAGTGGTATGAAACTAGAAATAAATTACATTAAGAAAGCAAAAACCCCACAAACACATGGGGCTAAACATTCTTCTAAATAGTCAATGGATCAATGAGCAAATAAAAGTGGAAATCAAACAATACATGGAGACAAATGAAAACAAAAATACAATATTCCAAAATTTGTGGGACACAGCAAAAGTGGTTCTAAGAGGGAAGTGCATAGCACTACAGGCCTACTTCAAGAAACAAGAATAACCTCAAATAAACAGTTTAAACTCATGACTAGAGAAACTAGAAAAAGAACAAATGAGACCAAGAGTTAGTAGAAGGAAGGACATAATAAGATCAGAGCAGAAATAAATAAAAGAGAGAAGAATAAAACAATAGAAAAAAATCAGTGAAATCAAGAGATGGTTCTTTGAGAAGACAAATAAAATAAACAACCACCCTAGACAGAGTTATCAAGAAAAAAAATACAGAGGACACCAATAAACAAAATCAGAAACAAAAAAGGAATAAACACAACTGACATTACAGAAATACAAAGAATAGGGAGTTCTATGAAAAATAGTATGCCAATAAATTAGGCAACCTAGAAGGAATGGATACATTCCTGGAAAAGTAAAACCTTCCAAGATTGACCCAAGAAGAAACAGAAAATCTGAACAGACCAATTACCAGTAATGAAATTGAACTGGTAAATTACTCCCAACAAACAAAAGTCCCGGATCAGATGTCTCACAGCTGAATTCTACCAAACATTTAAAGAAGAGCTAATGTCTATCTTTCTTAAGGTATCCCAAAAAGAAAAGAAGGGGGAATACTTCCCTCAGTCTATGAGACCAACATTATTCTAATACCAAAACCAAATACATTACAAAAAATGAAAATTATGGACCAATAACCCTGATGAACATAGATGCAAAAATCCTCAACATAATTAAAAAATATATCAAAAGGGTCATCCATCACAACCAAATGGAATTTATTCCAGAGATGCAAGGGTGGTATAATATTTGTAAATCACTCAATGGGATACGCCCCATTAACAACAACAAAAAGGATAAAAACCATATGAGCACCTCAATAGATGTTGAAAAAGCATTTGACAAAATTCAACATCCTTTCATAATAAAAACTCTCAAAAAATGGGTAGAGAGGGTTTGTACCTCAACATAATAAAGGCCATACATGACAAACTCACAGCTGACATCATATTCAATGGTAAAAAAACTCTAAGATCAGGAACAAGAAAAAGATGTCCACTCTAAACACTTTTATTCAACATAGTACTGGAGTCCTAACCATGCAATCAAACAAGACAAAGAAATAAAAGACATCCAAATTGGTAAGGAAGAAGTAAACTGTCAAGATACCATACATAGAAAACCCTGTAGACTCCACAAAAACTATTAAAACTAATAACTGGATTCAGCAAAGCTGAAGGATACAAAATTAATACACAGAAGTCTGTTGTGTTCTTATATGCTAAAAACGAACTAGCAGAAAGAGAACTTAGGAAAACAATTCTATTTACAACTGCTTCAAAAACAACAAAATACCTAGGAAAAAACCTAGTCAAGGAGATCAAAGACCAGTATTTTGAAAATTACAAGACACTGATCAGAGAAATTAAAGAAGAAATCAATAAATGGAAATCTATCTCATGCTCATGGATAGAAAGAATTAATATTGTCAAAATGGCCATCCTCTCCAAAGCAATTTACAGATTCAGTGCAATCCCTATCAAAATACCAGTGGCATTTTTCAATGAACTAGAACAAATAATCCTAAAATTCATATGGAACTACAAAAGACCTGGAATAGTCAAGGCCATCTTGAGAAAGAAGAACAAAGCTGGGGGCATTACACTCCCTGACTTCAATCTATACTACAAAGCTACAGTAATCAAAACAGTATGGTAGTGGTGTAAGAACAGATCCATAGATCAATGGAACAGAATAGAGAGCCCAGCTATAAATTCATGCAATATGGTCAATTAATATATAATAAAAGAACCATGAATATACAATGGGGATAAGACAGTCTCTTCAATAACTAGTGTTGGGAAATTGACAGCTACATGCAAGAGAATGAAACTGGATTACTGTCTAACTCCATACATAAAATTAAACTTGAAATGGATTAAAGACCTAAATGTAAGACATGAAACCATAAAACTCTTAGAAGAAAACATGGGCAAAAATCTCTTGAACATAAGCATCAGTATTTTTTTTGTTGTTGAGCAAAGCAAACAAAATCAAAAATGAAAAGTGGGGCTGCACCAAACTAAAAAGCTTCCGTACAGCAAAGGAAACTATCAACAGAATGAATAGGCAACCTACAGTATGGGATAATATATTCGTAAATGATTTATCTGATAAGGGGTTAATATCAAAAATATGTAATGATCATATGCCTCAACACCAAAAAAACAAATAACCAGATTAAAAGATGGATGGAGGACCTCAACAGACATATTTCCAAGAAGAAATACAGATGGCCTACAGGCACATGAAAAGTTGCTCTACATTGCTAATCATCAGGAAAATGCAAATAAAAACCACAGTGAGATTATCACTCATACCAGTCAGAATGGCCACTATCCAAAAGATAAGAAATAACAAGTGTTGGTGAGGATGTGGAAACATGGGAACCCTCCTACAATGTTGGTGGGAATGTCAGTTGGTGCAGCCACTGTGGAAAGCAATATGGAGGTTCCTCAAAAAACTCAAAATAGAAATATCATATGACCCAGTAATTCCACTTCTAGGAATTTACCCAAAGAAAACAGCATCCCTGATTTGGAAAGACATATGTACCCCTGTGTTTATTGCTGCGTTATTTATAATAGGGAAGATATGGAAGTAACCATAGTGTCCATCAATAGATGAATGTATAAAGAAGTGGTTCATACACACAATGGAATATTATTCAGCAGTGAAAAAAAGAAACAACATTTTCAACAACATGGATGGACTTAGACAGTATTATGCTCAGTGAAATAAGACAGAGAAAGACAAATACCGCATGACCTCACTTATTTGTGGAATATAAAAACAAAGCAAAACAAAATGAACAAAACAGCAATAGACTGATAGACACTGAAGAGTGACTGATGGTTACCATGGATGAGGGGTTGCAGTGGGTGTGTGGGTGGGGATGGTGAGGGGCATAAAAATTCTCAGTCATAATGTATGTTGGTCACGGGGATAGTAGTACAGCATGGAGATTAGAGCCAATAATTCTGTAACATTTTCCTGTGATGACAGATAGTAACTGTACTAGTTGGGGTGAGGATTTAATAATATAGGTAACTGCTGAACCGCTGTGTTGTATACTTTAAACCAATATAATTGTATATCAATTATACTTCAGTAAAAAAATAAACGTTTACTACATTATCTAGTACAATGGTGCTCAAAAAATGAAGAATGAAACAGATTCTAATATTACAAATGGCAGCTACCAATAAATTTTTTGCTGTAATATATTAATATAAGTTCCACTGAGATTTTAGCAAACAGTTCTGAGGATCTGCTACTTTCTCCATCCTGTGTCTGGAGCCAGCTGTGTAGTTTATATACTGTGCCTGATAGTTGTATATTATATCTATTACTATGTATAAATAATAATGCCAATGCTCTTAGAGTTAACTTTTATGTAAAGCCACACACCTGAATCCCACTAACTGAACCAGGCAACTTCCTTTCCAAATCCTTGAACCTTGGTAAGATAATAATGACCCTTAAATATTTCCCTAGTTTGGCTGAAAAATAGAATATTGAGGTTAAAATATTTTCTCTGGGAAATGAGTGGCAACATATGAATTCATTGACATCATGGTAGGCATTATTTCATGAGATTAACTAGATTTAGCAAGTTAGAAACCAAGGAAAAATAACAGATTTGCCTAAGTCCCATAAGTGGGTTTGTAGAGCTGCCTCAGAACCTTGCTGTAACACTACCTTGCTATTTGACCTTGAGTTCATTATTTAGTCTCAGTTCCTTCATTTATGAAAAGGGAACAATGATACCTACCCTAATAGTTTTGTTGTGAGAATAAAATGTGAAAAAGTTTTTTTTTTTTTACTATAGAAGACACTTGGTAAATGTTACTTTTTTAGTTGTACAATTGAGCCCGCACTTTGCTTCCTACAATGGCCTGGCTTTGATTCAGAAGATATGTACTTGAGAACTAATTATATTCCACATATTATATAAAGTATGAGAACACAACACACAAATGGATGGATGAAAGAATGACTGGACGCATTCTAGGAGCTTATGGTCTGGTGGAAGAGCCAGATGAATAAACACATATTTATGCATTGGTATGAGAGGAGCTACAGGCAAGCACGTAATTTGGGGACAGAAAGCATAGACTGAGGGAAATATATTCAGAGGATGAAACCTTTGAAAATTAAAAAAAAAAAACTATCCAGAAGATGAAAGGAAAAAGAGAAGGTCAGAATATAAATAGAGTGAATCACATGAGCAAAGTCACCAAATGAAAAAAATAATAAATCTGGATGCTTTGGGAACACTGAGAACTGGCACAGGGGAAATCCGTAGAAGCATGTGGTCGGAAATTAGGCTGAAGTAGACTTGGATCATATTATGAAGGGTCTTTATATATCATGTTAATGATTCAAGGTTTTAAACTGAAGGCATTTAGGAGAGGTCATTGTGCCAGGGAATGGCAAGATCTACTGTGAATTTTAGAGAGATCATTTTGAATGTGATGGTTGGATTGGAGAGAATTGAGTTAATGGAGCAAAAGAGACAAGTGTGATAATTGTTCTTCCAACAGTGACCCAGTTCTGACTTGGTCACTGAACATTTAATAAATATTTATTGGATTCACTCAACAATTCAGAGACAAGTTCCAGAGAAAAAAATGAGAAAAAAAAAAGGCAGTGGAAATAGGAATGGTTGGAGAGGTTGTTATAAAATAGAGAGAGAGAGAGATATAAGAAAGAAAAGGGATAATTCGTTAAGTACTTAAATATCCTCATTGTGCTTCCTCAATTATGTTAATCAATGTATGGAAATGACATTATTCCTAGTGGTGTGATTTGATTACTTTGATATTTAAAATATAATTTTCCACTAGAAATATAAACATATACTATAAAATAAGCTCCTTAAATTATAAAGTTATGTTTAACAAAAATAATTTTCCTTTTTATAAAACAAACAAAATTAGATTCTATCTACCATCCATATGTCCCTTGTATCCATTGATTCTCTATGGAATCTCTCTATTAATTTGTTAGAAATTGCTTGTAATTTCTTTGAGTAATTATCTATCTTGAATTTATTTCCAAAAGAGTAGCAGAGAGCAATGCCTTCATAACATATCAAAATTATAATAATTATCATCATCATAACAATCAAGAGTCCTTTCTCAATTCACTGCAAAGCTCTGTATAATTATTCATTACCTTTCATTGAATTGCCAACACTTGGTTTGGACACTGAGGGAGAAGTAAAAATATCTAGGGGCCCAGTCCTTTCCCCCAAAGAGATTACAATAAATGCAGATTCAGAGAAGTCAAAAACTTTTTTGTAAATAGCCAGAGAGTAAATATTTCAGACTTTGTGAGCAAATAGGCAAAATCAAAATTTTTAAGTTAGAGAGTAAAATTTTCTATAAAATTTTTACTGATAAAATTAAAAATAATAGTAAGGTATACTTTCTGGTCTACTAATAAGAATACAATTCTTGGGCCGGGGTGGGAGTGATGACATTTCCCTTAATTGGGGTTCAAGATTAGCTATCATCAAAACTGATCACATTTATCTGTTAATAACATCTGTTAATGCTAATTCATAAAATGTGTTTGAGATTTTACATATTTCAGCTTTGAAAATGTCCTTTCAAACAGATAGGTATTCATTAACATCCAACTTTTAAACAGATTTTGAATGTGAAAAGATTTTTTTTATCATAGAAGGCACTTGTTAAATATTTTTTTATTGTTGTTCCATTGAGCCCAGCATCTTGCTTCCTACAAAGGCCTGCCTTTGATTCAGAAGATACTTACTTGAGAACCAATTATATTCCAGACATTATAATAAGTATGAGAACACAACACATAAATGGATGGATGAAAGAATGACTGAGCATATTCACCGAGTATATTCATCACTGGAAAGCATTTATAAAATTCTATTAGATGCTTGTCATGATACTTGCATTGATATTGCATATAATTACATTACAGATTATTAACTCCCAGTTGAATGTTAGATAGAAGCTCTTCAATTGCTCATTTAAATGGACTTTTGAAATATAGAAATTTCTCCACATTTACATCATGTTTGGAAAATGGTGCTGGAGTTCAGAAGACATATCCACTCTATATTTGTGTAAGAATGGCGATCTTGCTCCTTACTTTAACTTTGACAGAATGGGAAGTGAATAAAGTAGTTTGACATACTTATGATTCAGACAATGTTAGTTTTTGTCAAAATGACTATCACATAGCCAAGATACGGAAGTAACATAAGTGTCCATCAGTAGGTGAGTGGATAAAGAAAGATGTGGTACATACCCACAACAGAATATTATTCAGCCATAAAAAGAAAAGAAATCCTCCCATTTGCAACAACATGGATGAAACTAGAGAGTATTATGTTCAGTGAAATAAGCCAGGCAGAGAAAGACAAGTACCAATTGATTTCACTTATTTGTAGAGTATAAAAACAAAGGAAAACAGAAGGAACAAAATAGCAGTAGACTCATAGACACTGAGAAGGGACTAGTGGTTACCAAGGCGGAGGAGTTAGGGTTGGGTGGGTGAGGAGGGAGAAGGGGATAAAGGGGCACAATAATTCACAGTCACAAGATAAGTTGGTCACAGGGACCGTAGTACAGAATGGAGAATACAGTTAGTGATTCTGTAACATCTTACTATGGTAATAGATAGTGACTGCACTAGAGGGGGTGAGGACTTAATAATATGGGTAACTGTTGAATCACAGTGTTGTTTGTTTGAAACCAACATAAGATTGTATATCAGTGATACTTAAATAAGAAAAATGGCTATTGCAGTATAAGTTTCTCAGCTGTTGCTGTTTAATTAGACATTGATGCTACCTTCAATGTCCTCAATTCTTTGGCCATGTATTCTCACCAATAGGTTTTTATTCTTAAGTAAGTTGGTTTTCTCTGGACATGTTTCTTTGGCTATTGTGTCAAAGACAATTTAATTATATCACGTCAATTAGTAGGTTTCCTTGAGTGGCTAACAAATATAACTCTTTTTTTTTTTTACTGCAGCTCATTTTAATAGTTTATTTTGTGAAAAAATTTTGCTAAAATGGGATATTTTCTTTTAACTTCTTCAGTTGTCCTGACTTTTGCTCTCCTGCAAGCTGGAAATGTTGTGATGAGTGCTTGGTCTGGTAATATTGAAGTATATTGTATTCTTTTAGCATAGCTATATTGTTGTTGCATAATAAACACAATGCTTTGCCATCTAATTTCATAACAAAATAATTCACACCCAACTGGGCCTTAAAAGTATGGCATTCAAAGTCCACTTTAATATTTTTGTTTTGACATGATGGGTTTATGCTAGTAATAAGAATTAAATGCCACAGTACAGTAATGCACATGACACTTGAAATGCTGTTGAGTTATAACTACCATCAGGTATTTGTACTGCGCTTAGTAGCAGTGTGAAGCGAATGAGTACGCCACCAAAAGACTGTCACAACTACTCAACTTGTCATTGTAGCGTGAACACATGTAGACAATATGAAAATTAATGAGTTTTGCTGGGTGCCAGTAAAACTTCATATACAGACCCTAAAAGTTGACTTTCATGTAATTGTTACGTGTCACAATTCTTTTGATTTCTTAAGCCAGTTAAATATGCAAAACCCATTCTTGGCTCACAGGCCACATTAAAACAGGTGGCAGACAGGATTTGGTCTTTGGGCCATCATTTGCTATGCCTGGTGCATAGTAGGTACTCAACAAATATTTGGCATTGAATGAACAGTTTGTGAACTATAGTGCACTTGTTAATCATATTTACTTATTAAAGTAGGAATTCCTGATAGTTCCCCCATAATCTGATTTAGGGGGTTTGGCAGCCCGCAGAGCTACATTTTTAACAAGTACCCGAAGGTCACCTGATGCTGGCGGTCCTCAGACCATTCATTAGAAAAACTGCCATGTTTCTTAATTTTTAAAAACCTCTCTGATAATTTCCCTCCTTAAATACTTTTTCATTAATCCTCAACAAAAAAAATTGTAGTGCCTTATTTTTCCAATATTGAAAAATCTACCTTCATATTTGAATTAATTACCTTCTTCACAGAGAGCGTATAAATGTCATGATACTAAATGACTATACTTATCAGTGAGTAACAAAAGAAAAATTCTGAAACATGTATATGAAGATCTAAAGATAAAAATCCTTCAGACTTGATATAGTTCATTGGTCTCCTTGGACCTGGGCAAACACTTGCAAACTTCTCACCTCCAATAAGGATGATTCATCAAACTTTATGGGTTGCTTACCAGAACTACAAGTTTATGAAATGGGGACACATTTCAGATATTGTGAGATATTTGCAAACCCTACTTGCAAATTTTTTCCATTGTTTCAAATTACAGTACACCTTGAAATGTGCATGTAGATAGTGTGCTGTATGTTGGGTATGATTTGAGTAGTTCTAAAATACCATCCAGTTTTCTATGTGTTAGACAATAGTAATGGAAGTCTTTGTCTCCAATAAGCCTTAATTATCACACATTTCATTAAGAAATGGATACTTGCACTGATTCTGTGATTTCATGTGGATTTATTTTTCCTGAATATCCAGTTGAGATCCCAGGGTCAAAACCAATGATAAAGGCCAAGTGATTTTCAATCATGGGATACAGAAAGAATAATACTCCTTTGCAAAATTTTAAGAGAAAAAAGGTAGAAACTGTGTACTTCATACTGCAGTAGATGTAGTATCTATTCTATTATATTGAAGTGAGTGTCAGAGGAAGTTAGAGAATTAGAGGCAGTCCTAGAAATGATGGTGAAAAGCACCTTATGAAGAAAAGATCATGTCTTTCAGCTATTTAAAATCACTTAGCCCTAAAATTTGATGCAAGCAGTACAAACAGAAATATAATAAAGTTGCACATATGTCTAAATCAGATAGGCGGCTTTTACATTAATTTTACTGACTGGTTAGAATTAACCTCAGAAACGTCTGTTGTGAATCAATGATACCATAAAAAATAATAAAGATGACTCTCCAGTTAACTGACTCCTCAATGAGACTAGTCTGATGTAGACAGACAATTTATAAGATATAAACTTGGATGCTTACATAATATATTGAGGGTTAATGTATTGATAGACATTGAAGAGATTAAATATAACTCATTTGTTCACCATGAGACTGACAGGATTACATCAGCCCCTTAAACCTATCTATAAGACATCTATTAGTGCCCCATGTTATAGCAACAGATAAAAAAGCTTAGGTTAGGTTACTTGTTCAAGGTCATTTATCAAAGATGGGACTTGGATTCATAGCTCATCTTTCCACTATATGCTATTCAAATTTGCTTTCTTGACCTTAACTTTGGATTGCATTTATCAAGTTCAGTTACTCCAGCAGATAACAAAGTTTCCATTTGATGACTTTCATGAGTCATTTGGATATATAAAATGATAGATGAGCCAAGCTTTACTCCCTCTCTCCCTAACTTCCCCATCCTCCTCCTACTCCCACATATTCATTAATACAGTACATCCATGAAGGTAAAGTATTTTTTAAAAATATGAACTCCTGAGTCACTATGCCAATCAAACATAATAGTTATATGTCAAGCAGTGTTCTCTCTTAGTGTTAGTCACAGAATAAGGTTGGTTTTATGTGTATCTTTGGTTTATTCATTTTGACTGAATTTATTGGTAAAGATGATTGTTGTCTTTAGATTACTATTATTGAGATTAATTTCATACTTCAGTGTGATAGAGAATAAAGTTTCCCGAAGATATCCATACCCTAATCCCTGGAATCTGCCAATATGTTTTCTTTACATGGTGAAGGGGATTTTGCAGATGTGATTAAGTTAAGGATCTTGAGCTAGGGAGACTATCCTGGATTATCTATCTGGGCCCAATATAATCAAAAGGGTCATTAAAAAGAGGGACCTGGGAGGATGAGTATTAGAGAAGAGACGTGACAATGGAAGCAGAAGTTGAAGTGATGTACTTTGCAAATGGAGAGAGGGGCCACATATCAAGGAGTGCAGATGGCCTTGAGAAGCTGGAAAGGCAAGGAAATTGACCCTTTCTTGGAGCCAGCAGAGAAATGAGGCCTTGCCAACACCTTGCTTTTGGTCCAGTGAAACTTATTACAGATTTCTGAACTCCAGAACCATAAAATAATAAATTAGTGCTGTCTTGAGATTCAAAAAATGTTTAACAAGTATATTCTATAAATATAAAACAAGTATATGGCATCCCATGTCAGTATGAATATAAAATTTTTTAAAAATTGGGGTGAACTCAAATTTTAAACCAAATGGCATCAATTTATTAAAATCATAAGCAGGTTATATTTAACATTTTAAAGCCTTGTTTCTCAGAACTGGTTTGGAACCCCATTGCATAATTAGTAAGGATTTTTCTAACTTCAGTTTTGAAGCAACGAATTAATACAAACTTGTTGTAAAATCGTAAGGAACAGAGTCGGTTTAGCACATAAGAAATGTAAATAACATTAGTAATTGGTGATATTTGTTGCATGGTGAACATTGGCAGACTTCACTCTCCTACTGTGCTGTGCACAGGCAGAAAGCTAGAGGTCAGCCAGGCCCTCAAAGGCCAGAGCAGGAGAGTTTTATCCTCCTCATCCAAGCAGGAAATCTTAGCTTTGAAATGGGAAAGCGTGTTCACTCTCCCTCACCCTCCTGATAAAGCTAGGAACTGTTTAGCCTGGAGGTAAATGTGGAGCTGCAATTCCAGTTTTTCTGACTGCAGGAGTGATGAGGGAATGAGGCTGGGGAGGCGCAGCAAACTGTAGGTGCATGCAGTTCTCTGAATCCCCCTCTTAGCTTTGTTCCCCCCTCCCGCTCTCCATGGGGCTGTGCTCCCACCAGGCTCCCCATGGGTACACTTGGGACGTGGGCTCCTCCCCTTTGTTCCTCTGGTCAGCAGCTTTAAGCTGCCCCTATCTTCCTGGAATTTGTTGAAATCTCTTTTATCTGCTATTGACTACAGTCACTCTCTACCTTCCCTTTATCGCTATCCATTTTTTCCCCTTCTACTGGAAGTCACTTCAGTGCAATATGGGAGCAAGGGTCGTGACTCTTGAGAGAATTCTTTGTGTTTAGAATAAACTGTTGACCCCCACATCCTCCCCCCCTTTCTCATTTAATTTTTATTAACTTTTACATTTATACAATGAGGTACATATTATTTCAACTGTACATATGAATTTTTAAAAATCTCAGAAATGCCTCAAGAACACAAGACTAGTGAGTGATAGCATCCAGATTCAAATCTAGGCCTTCCTAATAGAAAACCCCAAACTCTTTCCTCAAAAATCCAAGAATGGGGGCACAATATGAGGATAAATATTATGACTACTTAATATTAAGCATTTGGAAGAAAATGAAAATATTAATCATAGGTTATTGATGTATATTTTGACAATATGTAGACAAATTACTAGGATTATTACAAGAATTTTTAAAAATTTAGGCTATGGATTTTTCTTTACATGGTGCTGGTAATGGTGTTTGGATTCTATAATTATGGAACCTAAGACTTTGGGAGGATTTTGAGTCCTGTGGTTTGGAAGGCCTATCCTGTATTTTTCAGTGTCCAGTTCCAGCCAGGGTTTAATACCAGCTCAAGCATTAGAATCTAAGTTGCAAGGAGACCTAGACTTCATATTCCTCTGCAATGCCCTAATTTAGGTGGCAAAAGCCCTCAGCTGCGGTTCTCTAGAAGCAAATGCATATGATGGAAAACCAGTTAGTTAATTCAAAATCACCACTCTAGCAGAGGTCTGAATTGTTATCGCAGATCTCCATTTTCTCCTTCAAAGACACAATGAGAAAAATATTAAAAGTCCATCAACATTTTAATGAATTTGTAGTGAAAACATTACTACTAAATATAACAAATCAATAATTTCTCAGATTTAAATTTGAGAATGAATATGCTATATTGTTATTCTAAAAATTATATTTTATTATTATTCCAAAATACATTGTATTGCCTCACAACAATCAGTAAATGCAATCTGAAAGGAAAAGGAGATTATCTCTGCATTTAAACAAAAACACAACATTCAGCTGTTAAATTGAGTCCAGCAGCCCTCGGGCCTATGGTTGAGGGAAATCATCCAAACATAGGCTACTGATTCCTGTTATTTTTTTGGATGAGATTTGTGATTTTAGTATTTACAAAGAAAAAATTCTGGAAGTTGAAGCATGCATGGTTATTCTGATTAGTGGCTGCAATTAGATTTGTTTTTATGACCACATGAACACTTAGAAAAACCAGTGTGGGCAGTCCTTTTGACAATTTGAAAATCTTCTGCAGTTTGCACATGAATCAAACTTGAAAAGTAGAAGCATTTTTAGAGAAGTGAATGATAGAAGAACAAGAGAATTTCCTAACCAAGTCTGAACATATCACTATTGATCCAGATTTCTAAGAAAATGTATCAATATAATTTTAAGATCCTACAGGGGCAAATTGTTACTAGTTTCTTACCCAATGTCATTAGGATTTTTCTTTATATACAAAAGGTCTAATTTTATTGCTCAAATACAGCACCCAGCTGGTATGCTCAGTTAAGTAAAATTTTAATTAACACAGGACTTTCCCTTCTTAACTAAAATATTGTATTAGCCATCTAGTCTATTTATTAACATTGCTGTGATTTTCTAATTTAAATGTAGAAATCTGTATATACATGAGAAATACAAAATTGGGTCCAGTTTTTGCAAAGTCAAGAACTACAGGTGAATTGAGAAATAACACCCATGTAGTTTAACAACTAGTGCTCTAGCCAAAACATGTCTGCTTGCATTCTTTATTTCTCCTAAGTGGCATTTCTTGTGAAAGACTGTGTTTGTATTGCTACAGTCAGAGAAAAGTACACTCCATAGCAAGGTGGACAGGGAAAGATTTCTGAGAGAATGAAAAGCACATGTTCTGACCATCACCACCCGCTCAGTTCAGATTGGAACCCCCAATTTAAAACACTTAAGAAGCAACTCAAACTTAACATTGCTATTTATGATACAGCAGCTTCTGATCCTAAGGAGAAAACCAGGAGCCAGGAGTCGCTAGAAAGCAGTTCAGTTACACAATCCAGGGGGAGCTGGGTATCTTCCCTTTCAACTTGCATTGAAGTGGGATCAATATCTCTCACCCTTTGTAAAGCAATATAATTTTTTACCTATTTCAGGAAGGCTACTTATTATAGGATAAGATAGTGTCAATCAAAATGTGTTCAAATCAGCAGCGGTATTAATATAATCAGGTCCAAAACAAATCCGCACTGTAATCTGCCCACATTCAAGTTGGAAAAGAAGTTCTTCATATTTGCTTAATTTACTTCTAAGGCCGCTGTATAAATGAAAATAGGATTGTCCTCTCCACCCAATTTAAGGTTCAAATGTGTTCCAGATTACCCTCTTAAATGCATACAATTCAGTTAACTTGTTTAAAACATTGTTTCCCACTAGGCAGCTCTACCTGGGAGGAACTGATTTCTAAGTATGTAAACTTTTGCTTTTCTCCTGACCAAACACGCACACACACACACACACACACACACACACACACACACACACACACACACACAGTGAATGTTTTCACATTGAAACTGAAGATGTAAATGAAGGTCTGCAGTCTCTGTCTGGTTCCAGTTACAAGGTCTGTTTGTTGACATCACAGATGAAGGCCTGCTGTGTCTCTGGCTCTGTCTACTCCATTTCCCCTCTAATTAGGCTTTGCCCTCAATTAAGTTAATGATGCAACTTTCCTATAGATCATTTGCCCTTTCAATCAATTAACAGAATATGAGGGTGCATCCCCCCTTGGCTTGGGATACATTTGCCTGAGGGCAGACTGTTCAGCTCCCAGAAGCACCACAGAAGCAAAAGCAAGATGTTTACTGCTATATCACATATTATATCTGAGGAAACCAGGCCTAATGGAAGCCTTAACTAAACCACATTTCATTATTGATTTCTGTCAGGGTAAAGAATTTGTCTGAAATACTAAAGCAGGTCAAAAATATTGATGAGTGTATTGTGAATGCAAGGCAGTTCAAAATAAATTTAGGGTCAGTATTTTAAAAGAGCAAATAAAGATTACTGTAATGCCAACTAGAATTAGGAGACACACCCACACTCACATGTGCGTGCACACCCACACCCACATACACACTCCTAAATGACCTAGACAGATCATTAAGGTTTCCGTTATTAGTGGAGGAAATGAAAATGATCTCTCTCAGATAAGATTTCTTTACATTCTTCAGCCTGTTCTTAAAGATCAAAGAATGGATTTAAAAATAATTTTGTTTTAAATAATACAGATAATCATAATAAGTTATTGTAAACCCATATGTCATTTATGCCAACATATAAATGATGCAAAGATGAAGATTTTAAGATAAAGGTGGCTAATGCTTTCTTGAAATGTGTGAAAATTAGGTTAAGAAAAGACAAATGCAGAAGTTTAGCATTTTATTGACAGTCAGGACTGAAATAGACAGACAATGGCCACAAGGTTCTACCCAGACAAGAAATACTGGCCCTATATGGGTCATGAATCTCCCCCAGAACAGTGCTGGCATAGCAGAATGTGGCTGTTCTGTTACTTAAACAAAGCTATTTTCATACTTTTTTTTTTCTTACCTATAAGTGATATCTACTTTTAATAAAATAGAACTTGGTTTTTGATAGAGGTTTCAAAGAAAAAGAAACATTTGAAGATTAAAGATTGAAAAAGACTACTTCAAATAGTATAAACATATTTTTAAGGAATGTTATTTAAGCAGACTTCTCATTTCATTGAGTATAGAAGGGAGAAACCTTCTATTATAGCAAGAGATTTAACTTAGACACCAGAAAAAGCATTGTACCTGGGAGGATTATAAGCAGTGATCTACATACACAACCTATAGAGAATTCTTCCCCAAAGATATTGAGTACAAAGGATAGGTAGATCATTGTTTTAAGGAGATAATAAGCCATTTTACTCCACTTCTAAATAAAGAATTGGGTGACTCCTCAGGTGCTTTGATTCCTAAGGACATTTACTGTCTTGGCTGTGCATCAACTCTGTTTAGTTTACCCTGTATCCTCTAGCAAGGCAGAGTCTCCATGTCAAACCCTACATACATAGAGCATCTTCACACCTGGAGAGAGGAGGCAGGGCACAAAGATAGCGTGAAGCTTCATACTCATTTGGACTTGCGCCTGAAGGAAGCAAGGAGCCACAGAAGGTGTGACAGCACTCTGCATAAACAAGCTCAGGTAACGTCTGTACCACTCCAGGGGTGTTTAGTTTTAGACCATCAACTAAGCCTCTGGTTGGACTGAAACCGACGATGGGCTCACCTGGCTGCCATGTTCACACCTGTTCAAGCCCAGCAAGTCCAAACCTTAACTCATCATTTCCCCTCAGAGACGATGTTCATCTTCTTTCTAAATTTGCTCTGTAGGTACCACACAGGACAGCACCTTTTGGATAGGAGCGATAGAGCCCACCTACCAACGGTCTGCTTATACCTAGAGAAGGGGAAACAACTCAACCCAAGCTACATAGCCAGTAAGGGATAGAAATGGTATTCCAGTTTAGTTGGAAGTTACTCTACAGCCCAGGCTCTTTCCACTGATCAGTGTTAAAGGAAAATTACTAGAAATGAGAGGAATAGACACATTCAAATGACTTTGGGATATGGGACCAGGGGGTCAGCAGGAATCAGGATACCGAACAACCCCACAGGAGGAGACGGATGCTGTCTGTGTTCTATGTTTCACTCCAGGAGAGAGGGACTCAGGAAAGAAAATGAGGGCCTCAGAAACCATTCTCAGAAAGCATGCAAGTTGCTGGGGCCTTGGAGCACTGGGGAGGCAGCTCCTGGTCACAAAGGCACAACCCACATGCTTGTACGATTAGGCTGTCACCCATGGTCATTTCATACCATTCACTTGATGTTGGGCCAATGAATGAAGACTTGCTTTATTACTTCCATTACTTCTTTAGGAATTTAGAGACTATTAGCTGGAAAGGAGGCAGCTGATTTTCAATTCAGATATAGATGCATCCTGAATTCATTGATGATACTAAAAACAAACGAGCCTGTCTGGATATGGGCTGTAGTCTATTTCATCCGCCTGCTCTGTGATCATTATTTCACTTGGAACCTCATCTGGCTTTTCTCAAATTACTGACCTGTCTCCGAGACAGGACTGGTTCCAGTTCGTTTAGTAGACTTGGAGCCCTGGTGCATTAAAATTTTAAGTGTACACAATACTGCTTCCTTGGAATTTAGCTAATGGCACTGTGCTAGATAATAGAGCAACGGACCAATAAAAGCTCTGGGTACCAAAAAATCTGATGCCTTCCCCAAGCATCTTTGCCTTTTTGTGAGTGAATATTTCCCTCACTCTTCTTTGGGCAGCCTTCTAAAGGGAAGACCCCTGAGTTCGGTTCTGGGTTGTTTGGTTGATTCCTTGCTTATGAAGGATCAGGGCAATGACTTCTCCATAAACATCTTTAATTTGCACCATTTTCTTGTTTATTTTTTCAGGAGTACCTTGGCCCATGGTGTTCATAACTTCTTATAGGCTACACAATAAGCCTGTGAAAAATTCACAGCTAGTCTATATTTACAGAGGAGGAAATCTTGGTGATACATATCCAAGATACTTGAGGTAAAGTTTAAAGTATACATCTCAACTTACTCAAATACACTGATGATACCCAAAATATTGATCAATCTAGAGAAGTCCACATTTTGCCATTTTACAAGTGGACCTTTGATATTACCTTTTTTTTTTCGAGTTTACTTTTCCTTTCCATACACAGACTCAGCAGACCCAGGCTAAGTAATTTTGTGCACAGATATTCTTTGACTCCTAAGCAGACAATCTTCCTCCAGCTGTGATTTTATTTCATCACTTCTCAACGTGCTGCCTCTTTAGTGGTGCAATTCACTCTTAACTAGCCACTTTGTTTTTTATGAAGAGCCCTTAGTGGGGGACTTTTAATTTTTCTTCTTGCTTCTCAAGGTCTGCACTTCTTGGGAAGATTCCGTATATATTTCTTCAGACCACTTCCTCCCTATGAGGTTGCACAGGGGCTTTTAATCTGCCTTGTGATCTCACACCTTTCCTGGATCATTTCCCACAGTTTTTATTTTTACCCAATATTCCCAAAAACGATGTCAGTGGACTCAGATTCTCTGAGAGCTTACAAAAGTGGGTTTTACTATTGATGATAATTGCAGAAACCAATACAAACATATTTCAAATCACTTTTCTATCTCCTTCTAAGGTGAAATTATTAAAATTGTACAAATAAAACAACACTGAGGTTCAGAGAAGTTAAACAAATTTTATAAAGTCACACATCACTAAGTGGTAGAACCAGATTCAGACAAAGCCCAAATTCGGTTCAAAGCCCAAATATGTGGTCTTGAAAGAGACAAAACAGATCTGGAGTTGTAATTGCCACCCTCCGGTGATGACCCTGGGGACAGCTGTATCACACAGGGTTATTTGTTTCTATATCAAAGTATTCTCTACTCTGGTACTTCCTAGCTTTTTGTGGCATGTTTATGTTGTCAGCTTGCCCATCCTAGAAACAACCTTGTCTCATGATTGCTGAGACAGAAAGAAAATTGATGGGTCCCAGACCAAATCACATAACTGCGACTGCTTAATCACTAAATTCAATTTTATTCTCAACTTTAAGTCAGTGGGTACTGGCCTGAGGGACTGGTTTCTGGATGTGAAGCTGGGCAAATTGAGTATCAGATGAGGGAGCACGTACTGGGACATGCAGTTTGTACTATGAGTTCCCCAATTTTGTTTATATACATAGTTTAAGTCATTAGGGAACCTTACGAACCATTTTCTCCTCTTGCAATAAACTCTTCACATAATTACCACAGCATTCTTATTTAAAGAAGTGTGATGTGTTTCTTCATTTGCCACCTATATTTGTCACATACACACACACATTTAGATCATGTCTTATGTATGTATGCATATATGTGTTTGCATAGACACATGCACATATACATAGATATAAATCTATGTATGATTTGAATGTATTATAAGGGGTTCAAAAAAAATACTCCAGAACTTACATATCTGAATGCCTGCTGCTTGCTACAGAGTAGTTTTGATACCTTGGGAAGCTATGTAAATAGTGATGACTATACTGCTGTAATTCAACTTTTAAAAATTCCTTTTTTGGGGATCTCTTTCAGAACCCTTGTAATTTCAATGAAAACAAGTTCGGAAACAAAGTGAACAAATCAGGTCTCTTTTTGTGGTGCTTATTGAGCAGGGGGCAGCTAGGCCCAAAGGGCATGCAATCTTTAAAGAGAGCAGTGAGCTTGTGTGGTTTATAAGCTACCTCTAATCACAAGTGCAAAAATACAGTTGACTCCCTAAAATGTAAGTGATCGTCAATACTGTCTAAGCAGTATTGGTTTCAACTTACATATTACCTCTTTAGAGAAGTCTTCTGTAGTGGGTTGAATGGTGGTCTATGTCCTAATCTTTCAAGCTGTGAATGCAAATTTATTTTGAAAATGGGTCTTTGCAGATGAAATTAAGGATCCGGGGATGAAAAGACCCTAGATGACCCAGGTGGGCCTAAATTCAATGACAAGTGTCTTCATTAGAGACACACAAAGGAGAGATACGGAAAGAGGAAATGACCAGGTGCAGACTGAAGCAGAGATTGCAGTTATGCAACTACAAGTCGAGCAATGCCTTAAGTCTTCAGAAGCTGTAAGAGGCAAGCAAGGATTCTCCTCTAGAGCCCTCAGAGGGAGCATGGCTCTGCTGACACCTTAATTTTTAACTTCTGTCCTCCAGGACTCTGGGAACATAAATTTAGGTTGTTTTCAGCCATCAGATATATGGTAATTTGTTATGGCAACCCTAGGACACTAAAACATCTTTCCTGAATTTCTAAATTAGATATATAGTCACCATCACTATTATATTTTCTTCAAGTACCTATCTTACTTAATTATTTTTTCTGTTTCCTTGATTGTTTTCTTTCTCACCCCAGAACATAATTTCCAATACAACGATCATAATCTGTTCTGTTCACCATCATATCTTAAGGCCTACATCCTTGCTGCAGTAGATATATAATAAATGTATATAAATAATATACAAATAAAATAAATAGTAGAAGCATAGTAGATACATAATAAATATTTGTGGACTGGATAAAAACTATATATGCTTTGGGAGGATGCACTAAAATATCTCTGATTTCTTTCAGTCAAGGTGTTCAGGTGTTCATGATTTCACAGTTTTAGTATTTCAAGATGATTTTTTGAGATAAAATTAGAGGCCATTGCAAAAGGCACATGAAAAGATGCTCCACATCGCTAATTATCAGAGAAATGCAAATTAAAACCACAAGGAGATATCACCTCACACCAATTAGAATGGCCAACATCCAAAAGACAAGGAACAACAAATGCTGGTGAGGATGCAGAGAAAGGGGAACCCTCCTACACTGTTGGTGGGAATGTAAATTAGTACAACCATTGTGGAAAGCAGTATGGAGGTTCCTCAAAAAATTAAAAGCAGAAATACCATTTGACTCAGTAATTCCACTCTAGGAATTCACCCAAAGAAAACAAGATCCCACATTCAAAAAGACATATGCACCCCTGTGTTTATCGCAGCACCATTTACAATAGCCAAGAAATGGAAGCAACCTAAGTGTCCATCAGTAGATGAATGGATAAAGAAGAGGTGGTACATATACACAATAGAATATTATTCAGCCATAAGAAGAAAACAAATCCTACCATTTGCAACAACATGGATGGAGCTAGAGTGTATTATGCTCAGTGAAATAAGCCAGGGGAAGAAAGACAAGTGCCAAATAATTTCCCTCATTTGTGGAGTATAACAATGAAGCAAAACTGAAGGAACAAAACAGCACCAGACTCACAGACTCCAAGAAGGGACTAGTGGTTACCGAAGGGAAGGGGTTGTGGAAGGTGGGTGGGGAGGGAGGGAGAAGGGGATTAAGGGGCATTATGATCAGCACACATAATGTAGGCGGGTCACGGGGAAGGCAGTATAACACAGAGGAGACAAGTAGTGACTTTATAGCATCTTACTATGCTGATGGATACAATAGGGTGTGTGTGGGGGGGACTTGGTAATATGGGTGAATGTAGTGACCACAATGTTGCTTATTTGGAACCTTCATAAGATTGTATATCAATGATATGTTAATAAATATATAAATATATGTATATATATAATAAAAAAATTAGAGGTCATTGGTAGAGAAGCTAAATTTTAAAATCAGGGCTTTAAGATCAGTATGGCAAAAAATATGCTATGTGGATTGTGGAGGGAAGACACTGTAGAGTTTTATTACTTAGGAAGGAAATCGTCTAGTTGAGGGTGATGAAAGTTTATACTAGAGTAGCTGTAGAAAGGATGAAGAAGATAAAAACATGAGAAACATGTACATATTGATTATGAAACAACCAACTTTCAATGGAATAAAATGGATATGGTAAAGTCAATATAACTGCTGTGGACTTTCATGTACTGGCTCAGGAAAATTTCTAAACTGGCCATCGATTGTGGTCTTTAGCTTACAAAACTGCATTGCAAACTTACAGATGAATGTTTATATCCACCAAATAAATGAAATGGACTTATTTATATCTTTTGAGGGATTGATGCATGTCTGAAGGTTGAATGTACCTAGCTGATTACAAAATAAGAGGGTATATTCTGTGAATCAATGAGTCACCTCAGCTCTTTTAGTTTAAATGCATTCTAACTGGATGCCAGAGTGTAAGTCATACATTTTATTAAGGTTTTGATGGCTATTTTAGAACAGCAGTAAAAATCCAGTAAATTATCACTTACACATAATACATGAGGATGCTTAATGTATGAATATATTCTATAAAAGTAGATTTTCTTTTCAAATGGAAATTGAAATTTTACCTGAGGGATTTCTTGGGAAGGCAGATGGTATTGATTTTTATAATTATAAACTATAAAATATGTCAATTATAATTATAGAGAATGCTTTTCTTTTTCTGGATAGTCTAGTATATGTAATAGAAATACATATTTATTGAAATAGTGTTTCCTAAAATTTGATTCTACTGTATTAATTCAAATAATAGTTAAAACAAATTAAAGCCCTGAGATGAGAGGCAGAAATAGGTCAGTAATCATATGCAAAGAAACATAGCAAAAGAGCAGATTCTCTAGCAGGAAGAGAGATTGTTGTCTGGTTTCATTGCATAGCTCAAATACAAAAGATGCTACCATATCAGAAGTTTCTATTATGACTTTTTTTAACCATTCACCCATAGAGATTTATGTTATGAATCATATATTTTATAAAGTAATTATAGATAATTTAGATAATTTGAGGAATGTGAGGTTTTAAGCTTAACTGTTGGAAGCCATGTTGTATTTTTTTAAAGTATTAGGGAAAGAAGCACTGTACTTGTAAAATCAGAATATTAAAATAGACAAACATGTTAGATGATACCTATCACCCTATTGATGAAGGAATAAGTCCTGTGAATGAATTAGGAAAACCTGGGACAGATTGTGATATTATGTTTCTCCTCTATGTGATATTATGTTTCTTTTCCTTGAGAAACCTCGAAGAGCAAATCATGAAGTTTGGAACTTGATGGCTGGATACCTGAGAAAGGCTTCAAGTTAGACTATGGCAGAATAGGCTATGCTGTGAAAAGTGAAATCATTTAAGGGCATGTGGCTACAGAATGAAAAGTCTTATGCTGTATTTCACACTTGTATGTGAACTTGCATCTGACAATAAACAAACTGATGGAAGCAAGAGTAGTAATGAGAGTGGTATACTAATACTGATTGGGAAGTGACCCCTACTCATGCTCCTGTCCAAGGGATAGGTCAAAACTTTCAGGCTCTGCTCTCCAAAATTCCAGTGTTTGGTCACATATAACCTCACTTCTTTGTACACTACTGGCTATGGACAATTCAGATCTAAGAACAGCCTGTTTATGGCTCACCTGGAATTAACATCTATGTCCTGGCTCCAAAGATAAGATATAATCACAAAGTTTACATTTTCTTATAGATTAAAGTTGTGTAGGAACAGAAACAAATGTTAAGCAAAGGAAGCTAGCTAGTCAGTGGACAGAGGGGAATGGAGTTGATATATGGTAAAAGGAAAGACATCATGAAAGAGAGATATGGAGAGGACTGGGTGGCTGGGCCGTAAAACTGAGTGGTGGTGGTTCATTTGAGATTTTATTAAGCTTTCGTGAATTCTAAGCTAGTATTTTGTCTCAATAAACTCCTTTTTCTGGCATGATCTGGACAGAGTAGTGTGACCAACCATCCCAATTTGCATGGGACCATGGTAGTTTTAGTAGGAAACCTCCTTATCTCTAACAAACTGGGACAGTTAACTGGTCACCCTGTCAGTGTTTCTTGCAACCAAAAAAATCCTGACTAGGGAAAATCCCACTTACAGAAGAAGAATAAAAGCCAATAAATAGAGAAGTTGATAAAACTTTAAACTGATAAAATGAAAAACTCAGTAATTCTATAACTGCAACACTGTGAGTTGAAGGAATTAGAGAATAATTAGCTGTAAAAATCACAAGCATTAGAGGAAGACATTTTCCAGTTCACCTAATTTTACATTTTCTCTCTCCAAAGCATTGAAGCTAGAAGAGCTCACTTGCTTAAGCCGTAGCAAAGCCATACTAGTAACCAGCTCTTATAAAACCAAACTCCTTGATATTTTACTACTTCTCACTGCCTTTAATATTTATTATAGCTACTCTTCAGACATTTTAAATTTTGTGTAACTTGTAAAAAGTTTTATAAAGAAAATTATACAAACTGATATTGTAGTATTTTTAAACTATTTTCATTTTATAAAATATATTATTTATATAGTTTATACATATATCTTGAAGTATATTAGATGTCCTTTATTATGTGTGCTTTAAGTCAGTGCCTCTCACGCTTTAATTTGCATATGAATCATTTCACCTCTGATCTTATCAACACACAGATGCTCATTCAGTAGGTCTGGAGTGGGGCTAGAGAATCTGCATGCCCTACCATCTCCCAGGGGAAGCTGATGCAGTGAGGCTTTATGTGAGGTCTTACCTGGCAATCTCACTTATCTTCATCTGCTCTAACTTTATTCTACATCCCTGAGCTATCCCCCGGTTTGAAGAGGGGAGAAACAGGGCAGCCAAATTGGGTTGGGATATGGAGCAAGTCAGCAGGGAGAAGAGTGAGCAAGCTAGTCAATACTCCAGTTGTATGCAGGTCAACAACATCTATATCTTGGTTTTTCTGAGGAGTTGGTGTACAACTAGGAATATATAGGCATTAAATATATACCATCTATGTATCAAGACACAGCTGCACGTGTCCTTCAAGACAGTAATAAATGTAGAATATAAAGTTGCATTATTTAATAATATTGTATATTTGTATAGTGCTTTTTAGGTTTAAAGTACTTACCCAAATATTATCTCACTTAATCCTTAGAGCAACGCCATGAAAATTATATGGCTGGTATACCCAAATCATACACAAGGAAACTAAACCTAGAAAGACTAACTAATTTGCCAAAGACTGTGCTGTTTCTAAATGGCTGCACTGGTTTCTTTGCACAGATGTTCTGGCACCTATTCCACAAGTGGGTTGAGGCAGTTCATCATAGTCTATCACTAAAATATTTGGATGTTTGAATAGATGATAAGGAAAATCAAAGCAGATAAAAAGGGAAACAAGTGGATTAGAATGAGCTTAGTTAACATTATCATTGCAGATATCTTTGTGTATCAGAGAATAAAGAGTCAAAACAAAAAATGGGCATTACGATTAGCACACATAATATGGAGGGGGCACACGGGGAAGGCAGTATAGCACAGAGAAGACAAGTAGTGACGCTGTAGCATCTTACTACGCTGATGGACAGTGACTGTAATGGGGTATGTGGTGGGGACTTGATAATGGGGGGAATCTAGTAACCAAAATGTTGCTCATGTAATTGTATATTAATGATACCAAAATAAAAAAAAGAATCAAAACAAAGAATTCTCAGGCAATCAGAAGCAAACCTAACTGATTTACAATGGAATGAATGAAGCCTGGGATATGAGTGACAAAAAAATGTAGCATATGACTTGTCCCTGAAGAGAGGAACAAATAAATCATTTCAAGAGGGCTGGCAAAAGGGAGACATAAACTCAGCCAAAGTTTGGAGGGATTAGTAAGTGAATAAAGCTGACCATAACTATTTTACCTGTGGTCAACAGGAGCCCATGATTCATTGCAAGAAGCCATTTTTCTCTCAGGGTTGGGACTGAAGAACAGAGACACCCCTCATGGGGCTTGCTGGGGTTGCTTCTTGGGCAGAGATGGAGGCATTATTCTGAAGCTTAATAGAAGATTGACTTGAGGCCTTGGTTTAATAGATGATGCCAGTTTTGAAGAATCTATGAAAGGTGGAAGATTTTGTTTACAAATGCTGATGTTAGAGTTAGAGCAAGTTGATTAGGAGTAACCAAAGATTTTTTTTCTTCTCCAAGGAAAAGAATGAATGTTCAAAATGTAGACTGGAAATCATTTAAAGGTCATATAAACAGGCTTGAATTTGAGGGATGGGGGCAGAAATGGAAATCTAATGTGGCTTTGATTAAAACTAAGCATAATCTTAATGAAGTGACCTGTAATATAAGAGGGAATAGACTAACCTTGGGAAGGAAGATCTCTAGATTGAATCAGGGTGTACCTGCCTTTGGCTGTCTTCACTGTGGGCCAAGGTGACAGAAAGTAGTTATTTCAGGCTGAGCTCAAGAGAGGATGACATTCAAAATATGACCTCATTGGAGCTGAACTGTAGAACATTTTATCATCAGATGAAGCCCACTGGTGGAGGAAAGACAGAAGGTAAAATTGAACTAAAGAACTACAAAACATGGAAGGGAACATAGCAAAATTTGGTTAGAACTGGAGGGGCAAAAAAGATGGCAGAGTAGGAAGGGAAGGCAGAAACCTCCTCCCCCACACACACCAAAGAAACAATTACAGCAAATACAACTAACCCTGAAAACGACCTCAAGACTGCAGAACAGACCTACACCTGGTGATGAAGAGAAGACCTGTATACAGAGAAGTGTAAAGTGGCAGAGCTGTGATCCAGCAGGACCCAAGCCCTTCCTCCATCCCAGCCCACAGGCAGGAGGAAGAGGAACAGAGTGGGGAAGAGATAGGCACTTGGGAACTCTGCACAACTAGCCCTGGAGATCTGCTCTGGGAGCACGAGTGACATCGCATTGGGTTCTGGTGATTAGCAAGGCTGGACACCAGGGACAGTTGGAGCACTCTGGAAGGCTGAGACTATAGTCACTTGTGGAGGACAGGCACATTCTACCAGTCCTGTTGAGACCCAACATAGAGGTGGCAGTTTGAAAGATTTGCCAGCAGCAGGAAGGGTGCCAGAGAGGTGAGGGATGGATGGAGCTCTCTCTGCAGGAGAAAGGGCAGGTGGATGATATTTCCCTAGCCCACCCTTGGCATAATATGTCATCTGCTCTTGGGATCCTCAGAAGCTCCACCCCCCTTGCAAGCAGTTCAGCCAAGAGTTTCTTCCCTGCACACAGACAGCAGGCCAGCTACTCAGCCTATTAGTATCAGACTATGATGCCTGGCAGGCAGAGAGAGGTTCTAGGCCCTGTCTCAGCCCAATTAGAGGGGTGCTTGCAGGAGCCAGCTCTGGGTGCTCCTTCCTCCTCTCAGATAGCCAAGATAGGTGCCCAGTGCCTTGCAGCCACCAGGGGGTGCTGGGGCAACTTGCCACCTTTCATGCCTGTGTGTCCTGCTGCCACTGCACCGTATGCTCATGCCCCAGGGCCGTGAGACCACCCCACTCATCCCATAAATCCAGGAGCCCAGCTATCACAATAGAGCATGCAGAGGGTGGCCTTACCCACAATGATCCCAGCAGAAGCCACTGCTCTTATGACACAGGGCCAGCTGAGGCCGGCCAACTGCCAACTGCAGTGGATGGAGATAGACTCCCCCACCCATTGCTCACCAACTGTAACTGGGGCTCCTCTGCAAAGGAGAGCCAGGCACTGGAGAGTAAAGAGTCTTGAGCTTCTGGGCACCACAGGATGCCTTCTTCATAAAGCCACTACTCCCTAGACCAGGAAACAGCAGATCCATCTAATACAAAGGAAGAGACACAGAAACCCTGACAAAATGAGGAGGTGAGAAATATGATCCAAACATACTACAGGATTAGACACCAGAAAGAGGGGGCTAAATGCAATGGAGATCAGCAATCTTCTTAATAAAGATTTCAAAATAAAAGACATAAATATGCTCACTGATCTGCAAAAAAGTATTGACAATCTCAGGGAGGACTTCAACAAAGAGATACAAGAGCTGAAAAAGAGCCACTCAGAGCTGAAGAATACAGTAACTCATATTAAATATACAATGGAGGAAATGAATTACAGATTGCTGTAAGAAGAGGAAACAATCAGTGAGATAGAAATTAGAGAACAGGATCACAGCAAAGCTGAGGAATAGAGAGAAAAAAGAATCTCTAGGAGTGAAAGAATGATAAGAGAGGTGTGTGACAACTCCAAATGAAACAATATTCATATAATAGGAGTACCAGAAGAGAAGAGAGAAACAAAGGGATAGGAAGTCTCTTTGAGGAAATAACTGTTGAAAACTTCTCCAACCTGGGGAAGGAAATAGACACTCATGTCATAGAAGCTCAGAGAGCCCCTAACAAAAGGAATCCCAGGCAGACAGCACCAAGACATATAATAATTAAAATGACAAAGATTAAAGATAGGAAGACAGTACTGACAGAAACCAGAGAGAGAGAAAAGATTATTTATATGGGAAACCCCATCAAGCTATCAGCAGACTTCTCAGAAGAAACTTTACAGGCCAGAAGGGAGTGGCATGAAATATTTAATATATCAAAACAAAAGGACCTTCAACCAAGAATCCTCTATGCAGCAAGCTTACTGTATAAATTTGAAGGGGAGATTAAAAGTTTCCCAGATAAATGAAGGCTCAAGGAATTCACAACCACCAAACCAGCCTTACAGGATATGTTAAAGGAACTGCTGTAGATGGAAATGTTCCTAAGCCTAAGTCATTTTCTCCAGTAAAAATAAAGCCACAGTAAAGGTAGTAGACTAATTACTTACTAAGCAAGTATGAAATTAAAACAAAACAAAAGTAATAAAACAACTATACACAAAATCAGTCAAGGGATACATAAAAAGTACAGATTATGACATCTAATACATAAAGTGTGGAGGAAGAAGAAAAAGAAGTATTTTATAGTGTGTTTAAAATAGAGCAATCATCAACTTAATATAGACCATTATATAGTTAGGAAGCTATTCTTGAACCTTATGGTAACCAAAAACCTTAAGCCTATAATAGACACACAAAAATTAAAAAAGAGAAATCCAATCAGAACACCAAAGAAAACCATCAACTAATAAGAGAAGAGTATAAGAAAGGAAGAAAGGAACAGAGAGGAGCCATAAAATCAGTCAGAAAACTATTAATAAAATGGCAGCAAGTACATACCCATCAATAATTACCTTAAATGTAAATGGACTAAAAGCACCAATCAAAAGATATAGGGTGGTAGAACTGTTAAAGAAACAAAACCCATCTATATACTGCCTGTAAGAGACTCATTTAAGACCCAAAGACATACACAGGCTCAAAGTGAAGGGATGAAAAAAAATATTTCATACAAATAAAAGAGAGAAAACTGCGGGAGTAGCAATACTTACATCAGACAAAATCAACTTCAAAACAAAGAAATCAACAAGAGACAAAGAAGGACATTAAATAATGATAAAGGGATCAGTCCAGGAAGAGGATATAATTGTAAATATTTATGTACCCAACATAGGAGCACCTAAATATGAATACAAATACTAACAGAATTAAAGGGGGAAATAGTTTGCAACTCATTCCTTTTAGGAGACTTTAACACACCATTCACATCAATAGACAGATCAACCAGACAGAAAATAAGTAAGGAAACAGAGACACTGAACAATATATTAGATCAAATGGACTTGACAGATATCTACAGAACATTCCACCCAAAAGCAGCAGGATACATATTCTTCTCAAGTGCACATGGGACATCCCCCAGTATAGATCTAGGCCACAAAAAGAGCCTCATTAAATTCAACAAAATTGAAAATGTCTCACGCAACTTCTCAGACCACAATGGTATGAAACTAGAATAAGTTACATTAAGAAAACAAAAAAACCTACAAACACATGGAGGCTAACCAACATGCTTCTAAGTAATCAATGGATCAATGAACACATTAAAACAGAAATCAAACAATACATGGAGACAAATGAAAACAGAAACTAAACAGCCCAAAATTTGTGAGACACAGCAAAGGTGGTTCTAAGAGGGAAGTACATAGCAGTACAAGCCTACCTCAAAAAACAGGAACATTCCCAAATAAACAGTCTAAACTCACAGTTAAAGAAACTAGGAGAAGAAGAACAAATGAAACTCAAATTTAGTTGAAGGAGGGACATATTAAAGATCAACAGAAATAAATAAAAGAGAGATGAATAAAACAATAGAAAAAAAATCAATGAAACCAAAAGCTGGTTCTTTGAGAAAATAAACAAAATAGACAAATCCCTAGCCAGACTTATCAAGAAAAAAAGAGGACATAAATAAAATCAGAAATGAAACAGGAATAGTTACAGCTGATGACACAGATATACAAAGAATTATTAGAGAATTCTATGAAAAACTTTATGCCAATAAATTGGACAACCTAGAAGAAATGGATGAATTTCTAGAACAATACAACCTTCCCAGGAAGGGAACCAGGAAGAAACAAAATCTGAACAGACCAATTACCAGCAATGATATTGAACTGGTAATCAAAAACTCCCAACAAACAAAAGTCCATGCCAGGACTAGATGGCTTCACAGCTGAATTCTACCAAACATTTAAAGAAGAACTAATACCCATCCTTCTTAAAGATTTCCAAAAAGTAGAAGAGGGAATATTTCCAAATTCGTTCTATGAGGCCAGCATCACTCTAATACCAAACCAGATAAACACAGAACAACAAAAGAAAATTATAGACCAATATTTGTGATGAACATAGATGCAAAAATCCTCAACAAAACATCAGCAAACTAAATTAAAAATTACATCAAAAGAGTCATCCACCATGACCAAATGGGATTTATTCCAGGAATGCAAGGATGGTATAATATCTATAAATCAATCAATATCATACACCACATTTAACAAAAAGAAGGATAAAAAACACCTGATGATCTCAGTAGAAGCTGAAAAAAGCATTTGACAAAATTCAACATCCACTCATGATAAAAACTCCCAACAAAATGGGCATAGAAGGTACATAATAAAAGCCATATGGACAAACCCACAGCTAAAGTCATACTAAATGGTGAAAGCTGAAAGCTTTTCCTGTAACATCAGGGATAAGGCAAGGATGTCCACTCTCACCACTTTTATTCAACATAATACAGAGGTCCTAGCCATGGCAGTCATACAAGACAAAGAGATAAATGGTGTCCAATTGGTAAGGAAGAAGTTAAACTATCACTATTTGCAGGTGACATGATATTATACATAGAAAACCTTAAAGACTCTACCAAAAAACTATTAGAACTAATACCTGGATTCAGCAAATTTGCAGGATAGAACACTAATACACAGAAATATGTTGTGTTCCTATATAGTAACAATGAACTAACAATGAAATCAGGAAAACAATTCTATTTACAACTGCATCAAAAGGAATAAAATGCCTAGGAGTAAACCTAACCAGGAGGTGAAAGACCTGTATTTTGAAAACTATAAGGTATTGATGAGAGAAATTAAAGAATATACTAATAAATGGAAATCCATCCCATATTCATGGATAAGAAGAATTAATATGGTCAAAATGGCCACCCTGCCCAAAGCAATTTACAGATTCAATGCAATCCCTATCAAAATACTAGTGGCATTTTTCAATGAACTAGAACAAATAGTTCTAGACTTTACCTGAAGAAAAAAAAATACCTGATTTGAAAACATATATGCATCCTTGTTTATTGTTGCCTTATTTACGATAGTCAAGATATGGAAGCAACCTAAGTGTCCATCAACAGATGAATATATAAAGAAGAAATGGCATATATGCCCAATGGAATATTATTCAGCCATAATAAAAGAAGTCTGCCTTTTGCAATAACATGAATGGACCTAGCAGGTACTATACTAAGTGAAATAAGCCAGGCGGAGAAAGACAAATACCATATGATATCACATATTTGTAGAATATAAAAACTGAACAAAACAGCAGTAGACTCATAGACACTGAGAAGTGGCAGATGGTTACCATGGGGAAGTGGTTGGGTGGATGGGTGGGGATGAGAAGGGGATAAAGGATAAAATTCTTAATCATAATATAAGTTGGTCACAGAGATGGTAGTACAGCATGGAGAATATAGTCAATGATTCTGTAACATCTTTCTATGTTGACCCCACTGCACTAGTGTGGGTGAGAATACGAGTAACTGTTGAACCATTGTGTTATATATCTAAAAACAATATAAGATTGTGTATCAATAATTTTGATTTCAATTAAAAAATAGCAATAGTAAAAAAAATATTTGGTTAGAACCTTGATTTTAATATAGGTACCTTAGACAATGGAACCAGTAACTACCAAGAAACATTTCTTTACAAATTTATATGCTAGAGAAAAACAGAAGATATAAATCAGAGATTACAAATTTGTTACGTGTTTGCTGAAGACAGGCCAGAGACATATTCTGAGAGCCTGAAGTATATTTTACAAAGTCAGAAAATGTCAATCGGGTTATTTCATAGAAAAATGCAAGATATGGCCTTTAAAAAAATCAGATACGGCATTGCCACATGGCTTTGAGTTGCTGGACTGAGTAGCTCTCTCTTTTGCGGGCTCACCTAGGACCTCTATGACCAACCCTGTCTGTCCCCTGTAGAGATTTGTTTGTTCCACACCCCTCCCCTTCCACCTTGCAGCTGTTGTAGCCAAGCAGGCTTACTTTTGACTAGAACAAGAGAAATTAAAATAAAGACCTAAACTTGAAGGCAAACACTGTCTTTGTTCACATATCTACTCAACACATATTACTTAAACCAGTACTCTGCTCAAAGTCCTAGGGAGATAGGCTTGAACAACTTGTAGTTCTTGCTCTCATGAGGCATACAATCTAAAGAGAAAGACAGACATTGTGTAAATAACGATAAGCACGATTAGTATGATGCTGGAGAAATGAAGAATGCTCGGAGTCCGAAGAATCTGGAGATCCAACCTGACGGGGAATCAAGGAAGATGCTGAAGAAATGAATGCTGAGCTTCCACATCTCCTCAGGATGGCCTAGGGCTGGCCCTGACTCTGCTGAGGGCTTATAGTTAGTCCCAGATCATTTCTAAAGTGGTTCATGCTACCGGAGGGCTGTACAGAAAGAAAAATGTGCTGGAGAGCAGAACTAATTCTCTTTCAAAGTCCTGGTGTTTTGGTCCTACCTCAGTAATGCTGCAAAATATTTGAACAATCTACCATCTTTACACCCAAGAACAAAGATTCTGTTGGGGAAAGCATAGTAGTTATGAAATTAAAATATTTCACTAAAAAGTATAAATTAAAAGAAGATTCTAATGGCTAAAACAGTTATCTAGCAAGTTAGACACAGAATTTTATTTTTTGTTGCAATGACAAAAATGCAGAGGTAGCAGTAACAGCATTGATCGAAACTAAACCTTGAGAAGAAATACCATCTGGAAAAGGAAAGACAGTGTTATTTGATCTTTATTCTCTCCATCAAAGGCTTCTGTAATTCACAATTTGACAGCATTTTGTGAGTAGCAATGGTCATTTCACCAAGCTGTAATTTAACCTCAGAAGAAAACAATTAACAAACTGCATCCTATAAAGGCAATTGTGAACTGAAAGAAATGAATCAAAATGATGAAATCTTAAAGACTGACTTTTTAAATCAAAATTTCAGCTTACAAATAGAAAATACTTAATACTACTCTTTTGCTTCTTTGGAAAAAAGAGCAGTGTTTGAGTGTATGGACATATGTACACACAAGCCAGATCACAAAACATTCACTAGTGCTGCACCTAAACCCCTATAGATTGTTTTGCATGGTTTTGCATAATGATGATTAGATTAGGAGCTGAATTGCTGGTATAGCCATTGAATATGCTTTATATAGACTAAGTTATTAGTTTTGACTAGGAGTCTTGCTTTGGTTGAAAGGATAAACCTGCTAACTGTGGATTGGGATACTTTAAAATTTTAGATTAAAAAACCTGAAAATTTACAGGTTTCTTGACCAGGAGTGGAAGCTGGATTTACAGTATTAAAGCAGTTGTTATTCACCAGGATTTACAGCATTAAACCAATTATTATTCACAGACCAATCATTCAGCTTGTGGTTATTCTGACCATGTTCCCTTCTGCATCTACGAAGCAGACTCATCACAAGTGCAACATTCCTTTGAACAACTGTTTTATCCAAAAACAAACTTAAAACTTGAAGCCATTCCATTGTACAATGTGTTTATTTTGGAATTCAAATATTCTGTTGGAAATTGATTCCTCTTCCTCCACAGTAAAATGAGTGGCTGCCCAAGACCCAGTTTCCCCCTTTGGCAGTTCAGGAAAGTCCACATCCTCATCTCAGAATAATGTATGTAAAGCCCTTAGCATGGCTGAGATATTATTCACTAAATGTTAGCAGTTCACTAATTTAATAAAGTATGTAATTTTAATAAATTTGATTAGTGGCTCATTTCAAATGAAAGAACGATCAAACTCATTTCTTATTTTCTGTTTCTGTACATAACCTCTACGAATATTTAGCAAGGATTTCTACTTACATTTACAGATTATAAAAAGGACGTGATCAAGTTTAACAATGACACATCTTCTTTAATTGTTGTTTGCTAAAACACTCCTAGTATAATTAATTGAGACAAATTTCCATCACACTTGAGGGCTGATGCATAATCCACTTCAGAAAGGCACTTGCCAGTGACCCTTGATCTTTATTTCAATCAGTTACAGTTAAAATAATTCCTTTATTTCATCATGTTGACAACCATCTGAGGGGTCAGAACCACCAGTGAGCTACAGCCTAAACAGAGCACTCATACGCTAATTCAATGAAATCCAGTATTTATAATTTTCTATTATATTGACTTCAGCATGTTTTTGATGTCTGTATACCTATCCAATCACTCTATCTATCTATCATCTTTCTACCACCTTCCTAGGATTAAGGTGGCTATGCTGACCATTTTTATCCAACAAAGTATGGGAAGATATGTAAAACAAGTACCTTTTATGTTAGGCGACTTTGCAGGGGAAACTTTATTCTTCAATGAAAAAGAGGAAAGATCTACTTAAAGAAGCCTAACGATGTTTCACAAGCCACGGTGCTAACACCCGGTAGGCGAAGTGAAGAATTTATTTTTCGGATGAAACTCTGAGGAAAATTTTTAGGTAGAAAGTGGAAGGTATAATTATGTGGTTTGGAATGCGGCCAGGGCACTGGAATTCATACCTCTTCACTTTCGAGACGTGTCACAGACCCTTTCATTACCCGAAGTGGATCAGGACCTCTGTTCTCTGTCTATCCCATCAAAAAGACAACACACTTTATTACACATTTACCTGAGGCCCCTTTGATTTTTAAATTTTGCCGAGTAATATGTGGAAATCATCTTAATCTCTCCTATTAAAATTTTTTTTTTAATCCTGATTTACACAATAGCAAGGTGGGGGCCATCCTTTCATGCGAGGATGGCCACAGGTGCCCATGAGATTCTCAGGCAAAGGTTCAAGGCCACTGTCTACCAAGAATCAGCCTGCTGGGCCTAACATTGACCTTGGCTATTTACTAGCTATCAAATCTTGGATGTGTTAGTAAACCTTAACGTTAGCTTCCGTTTTCTCATCTATAAAATTACCAGATACTCATGCTTTTCATATCATATAGTGAGATAGTTTTCAAATTCTTCATCTTATACATGGAACATAGCAAATAGTTAAATAATGTAATTTTGTGATTATTATTTCCAGAGCCTCCTGTAGGTCTTAAACCTAGCAGATAGTAGGCTATGCTCTGTGGAGAAGTGGTAGGAACCCAGCTAAGAAATACAAATTACAGCCTGACTGAGAAGAGCTTCGTACATCAGGCTAAGAAGTTTAGATTACTTTGCCATAGGTAAAGGGGGAACCACGGATGGTTTCTAATGTGGAGAATTTCTGATGGAATGACATTGTGTCTTAGAAATAAGGCTCTGATTGCAGGGTATAAGAGGGATTTGCGAGGAGAGAGGCTGGAGGCAGTGTCAAATACATTGCAAACTCAACTGTCTCCTCAAGAAGAGCGTGGATCTAATGCCATCTCAGTTATTGAATTGCCCTACAATGCTTTAATGCCCTCATCGTCTTTTGAGAGATAGAATAGATTTTTTTTGTCTTACTATAAAATGACCCCAAACTTGTATTCATTTTTTTTCTGCATCTTTTCCCCTCAAGCCAGGCTGTTTCAGCTGTCTGCTTCCACATTCCAACATACTTATTTGTTATATTATTACCAGTTCTTATTTGTTACATCTAAGCCATCAGGAGCAGAGGATTCAGATAGCCACACTTCTTAGGACTATATCTAAAACAGTATTTGCTTGGCTAATAGAAATAGGGTTTCAATACAGAAATATTCCTACCTACCAACATTCAATTTATAAATTTTTATAGATAAGAAAACAAAACAAGCAACAGATGAGGGCAAGGTGCTACAACTCTGATCATTACCAATCATATGTAAATAGTCACTTGAATGCTCTCACTGGGATGTGGGAAAATAGAACAATGTTACTCACATTTCTGTAAGTTGATGCCTTGCTCTGAAGCAGAGGGACTAGGGAACAAGTCTTTGTGCTGCCTCTGAGCTACATTTTCTCCACTGTAAGCTAGTATCTTCCTAGCGATGGCTCCTCATCCCTCTACGCATGTAGAAACAGATTTAAAAACCCACAAAACTCACACTGGTCACTTCTTTATGGCAAAACACTATTGATTTCTTAAAAATAATGAATGATATGTTGGAGGTTAGCACTGAAGCATTACCATATGAAAGTACTGGAAAGATCAGGCCATTGATTTAGCTGGCCTAAGGAGAACTGTGTGGATTACAGGGCAAGGAATCAACCCTAATAATGCTAGTGGTAGGGAAAATAGAAGAGAAATGGGAGTTGTCAGGCCCAAGGCAAGGCTCAGATACTGATAGTCAAGGTGTAACTCCAGGGTTAAGATGTAACATCCAGATGTTTGATTAAAGCCATGGGACAGGAGCAGCAGGAAGACAAGCACAGAGGGACGGATGAAAATACCTGGTGTGCTTGGAGATGAGGAAGCCGGCAGACAAGAAACAGAGGGCACAAACACGGTGGCCTAGGCTAAGTAGGGGCCTAGAGGAAATACAGGACTGAAGAGGGAAAACAGCCATCAGAGAACAAATCTGGGGAGCCGGGACCTAGATCCCAATATGTGGGACCCACTGAGAGTGGGACCCTCCAGGACACCTCTGTTTGTGATGCTGGTACATTTTTACTGTAGCAGTCAAGAGTGGGAAGCTGGAGTGGCAGCTCCTTCTGGCACCAGCCTGGCTGCTGAGAGAGGGGCTGTGGAGGTTGAGTGTACTGGGGAAGTGCACTAGAATAATCAGGGACGATGGCCCGGGGCAGGGCTGGAAGGGCTGCAGGCCCCAAACAGTTGGGAGAGATGCTAGAAGTCTGCCAAGGAAGGATGCAAGGGCACCACAGGCAAATTACACTTCTTCACAGCCTTGCCAAAGACATATCCCTAGTTCTAGAACTGGCTTACTAAGCCTTCCATTTTTAAACCTCTAATAAAGGGGTACACTGCCTTATAGATCTTCTCAAAAGATACCTTCTTAAAAGTCTCAGTGATGAATGTGTGTCATCAGTAATAAAAGCAGTGCTATGTTCTGTGAAAGCCCAGGCTCAAAAATGACTATTTGATGTTTTCAACAATCTTGTATAGTTTCTCACAAGTCTTGCATCAATAATTCATTAATAGTGCTTTAGAATAACTTCAAAATCTGTTACCATTAAAAACAGTTGTGTCTTGAATAGATGTCTAATTTTTCAAGGAAATGGTTTCAATTTCAAATATGAGATAGCTATAAAAAATTGTATGTATGCACACATTTATGTACAGTACAGACTCTTCAGAAGAATTCTTAATGGAGAAAAAATATTCTGTTCTTCAAAGACATAAGATAGTCTAGCATATATATATATATATATGTATGTATATGTATATATACACATATATGTAAAATAATGCATTCACATAGTTCATCTGATCATTTGCATTTTGAAAGTCTATTATATTGAAAACAATCAGTATTTCTAGTTATAGAAATATGCTTCTATACATAAGGAACAAAGATGAATAACACTACTTAATTCTTTCAGTGAAATAATTTCAGGGCAATTTAATGCAATTCATGCCTAATATTTCAAAAAGGAATCATCCTGCATCCTGCTGGCAAAACAATTCCATACATAACCAACCAAACCCCTGTCCTTCTTCTCCTCTCCTTTCCTCTCTCCTCATCTTTCTCTTTCCCCACAAGAAATGTTATCATCCAGTATAGAACCAACAGAGAACACATAGCTAAAAATCACACCTTCAATAATTATTTCTTAGATGTCCAACGTGGCACAAACTGTTATGATAGGTTCAGATACAACTATGGCCTAGACACAGATCTCACTCTCATTATTTACAGGTTGCTGTGGCTGCAGAGGAGAGAGGACATTTCAATACATCATGAGGAGACCCAAGAGATGTGATGTGCTGTGGGAAATCTTTGGAGAGTCACAGAATCGTGTTTGGGGGCGAGGAAGGATTCCCATGGAAATGGCATCAAAGCAGAGACCTGTAAATGAGTAGGAGTCACTGCTAGTTGTTGGAATGGAGGAGGGAGGAAGGGATGAAAAGTGTTCTAGGCAGAGGAAGTATGTATAAAACTCAAAAGCAAGAAAGAGCATGGAGAATATGAAAGAAATGGAGAGCTGAGGGCTTGCAGGGAGGTATGGCAGTGGAGCACGTGACACAGTGATGAACGATAAGGTGGAGAGATTCTCTAATAAATGCTATGGAGTTTGGACTTTATTATAACAAAAGTGAAAATGTCAGTGCTTGTGAATACATATATTTAATCATGTCCAGGTTGCCTAAATATTTGGGATGCCTCCTTCCTGTGCTTTAAGGCACATCCTTGTGGAAAATCAAGACCTGCTTAGCAGCAGGGACATAAGGAAGAATATAGTTCATAGACGAAGAGCTGTATAAGCCACAGATTTTTATTTGTGTTTTTCTACCAATGGCTAAAATTACATAACAATACTCAAATGCAGACTCAATAGGCTTGAGAAGTAGTTTAAAATTGTAATGTAAGCTATTTTGACCCTGAATTATGTAATATTTGAAATTACATAAAACTTGCCCAGGGAGGGGTTCTAGAAACCCTTAAGACCTCTGTGCGTGCTGCAGCAATTACTGCCAGAGGGAACACCCTGAAGGAGAGAGCAGTCTGGCCATCACGAACAGGAAACGAGGAGGCGTGAAAGTAGACATGCAAGTTTGCACAGACACATGTGTCCAGAGCCTACGAGTAACTGGGGTAATGCAAAGATTCAATAATGAATTGTATTTTTTTCTATTTCCTTTTTATTAAATTTCCACTGGAGTCTGTGTTTCTGAACACTATCTAATGTTGTGACACTTGAATATCCCAAAATGAAGAGAAAATCATCTCCATTGCTCTGTGGATATCACTATTTAGAACAATGGTTCTTAAGCTATTTTGAATGTATGGAGAATTTTGAGAAATCATTGCATCTTCACGCTTGACCTCTGAACACACAATATACATAAGTGAAATCCCATACACAAAACTTGACCTAGCATTTCAGAAGGCTCACGATTCTCATGGTCCATCCATGGATCCAGATAAGTAATATGACACTAGAAACATTAGCTGAATGTGAACTATATACAAAGCACTCAGCTGAGAACTTTGCATGCCTTATCTCATTCAATCTACACAATAATGATACAATAGAGTTACTATTATTCCTATTTTAAAGATGAGCGAACTGAGACTTACAGGGCTTAAATAACATGCCCAAGGTTGCACAGATAGAATGGCAGAGCCATCACTGAGGCCCAGGCAGGCTGCCTCCAGAGCCCAAGCCCCTAATCACCTCCAGAACCTCAGTCACATTAGCAGCTGAATGGTACAAATATTATGGAAATAAGACTGCACTCAGAGTTAAGAGTGTACTACAGTCAAGGTTAACTCATTCTAGTTGTTCTCTTCAAAGTCAAACCAAGATAAAATGAAAGTTTAAAAATAATTTTCAAGAATCAGAAATACATAGAAGGAAAATAATACCAAAATCATCCATAACTAATGACCCAGGGATATATGTTAACATTGCAAAGTTTATTGAGTAACTGCTATGTGCAGAAAACTAGACTTAGGGGTTTACATGCATCATCTCACTTGATCCTCAAAGCATTAACTTATGAGGGCATCCTACTTTTATTCCCACTGGAAGTTGGACACAGGCTTAGGACCAAGTAATTGATTCAAAATTATATGGTGAGTCCAGAAATTATAATTCCATCTACTGCAAACTCATGTTCTTAATGAATTTCCTATATTAACTGCTTTGTCAATATACCTTTCTAAATATTTATTTCTAAGCACAAAAATCTATACATAAATGCAAATTTTAAAAGTAGAGCATACAGGATGCATGATTTTTTAACAATATATTAAAACTTTCCATATCAATATATACATTAGTCACTAATATATTTCTATGGACTATGTTTCATGACTGTGTAGTATTCCAGTGCAGGGATCGTCATGATTTGTTGACTACCTCAAGTTTAAATATTCATTTTTGATTTCACCTTTTCACCAATCACTTACTTCTGTATAAAATTCTTATTTTATTCTTTCTTAAATTAAGTGGGGATAGTAGTATGATTCTATCCTTCATAGGGTTAGCATGAGGACTGAATCAAATAACACTTAAGAATGAGTCCAACCAGAGAAAGCAATGTATTATCATTTCTCCTTTGAGGAAGGAAATATACGTTGGCAGTAGGAAAATGAAATGGTAATCTTGTGCGCACAAGTGAAAAATGACACTGTGAAAATTCTTTACTGTTCTACTTTATCAGCTATGAGCTCTATGCTTCATTATCTAAAATAAAGATCTGCAAGAAATTGCCATTTTGTTTAAAAATGGGACAGACTGACAAAAATACTGGCTGATTATATAAGTTGTCTTATAACAAAGAAAGGATAACCACAGACTGTAACTACCATCCAGCCATCTCAGAGCCGCTTGGAGGGTTGGGGGAGTGGAGAGAATAAAAGAGACAGCTATATCTTTTACTATACAAATAACAATGAATATTTGTTTAGACTTATACCTTAGTAGCACTATAAATTACAGGACCAAAACTGAATTTGCGCTTGCCACCTGAATACATAATTTTGGTCTTCTTTACAAATCTGACTCAAATATATAAATTACTTAACAACACAGAGGTATGATGGGGGATTTCTCATTTGAAGACTCAGAGGGTTAAAGCCATGTTGAACTGGTACATTACTGGTGTGCTTGGTCTTAAGAGTGCAGCAAAAACTGAGAGCATCTCCCTCCCACAATTCCCCTAACCACACCTTGCCAGTCAAATCCTTCTCTTGGACTCCATCACTCTCGATGGCTTCTCCTGAAGTGTGCATAGAAGTTGTACCTCCAACACTGATTCAAATTAGACTAGATTTTATATCTGGAAGGGCCATCTAGCCATAATTGGGACTGACTGTCTCTCTGGTCATGTACAGTGTTACAGATTATTTCCATTTTACAACTAGACACATGGAGACTTGTCTAGTTGAATTAAATGACTTGTCCAGAATCCTCCAGGTAGGAAACAAGAAAACAAGTTTTCTGATTCTTTGGGCAAGGAAAGGATCTAAAAATTGACGAAAGTTTAAAGGAATGTATTTCAAAGAAAAGGATGAAAATATTTGGCCAAGTTATCCACCTAAGACTGCCTTGAGTATATATGTTACATGAAGACAAGACCACTATTGTCACTTTATTCATAGGAAGATAAGTTCTGCCCACAAAGGTAAATTAACAAACCTGATGAGATGCAACTGTTTTCAGATGTAGACAACAAAAGAAGAGTGAACCACAAAGTGCTTTATAAATGCACGCAAGTGTCCTAAAGAAAATGCTAATGAGCAATATGAAGAATCAAAGACAGGTGCCTGAGAGCAGAAGGGGGCTGAATTATTCACAGGGAAGTGAATCAACCTTCAGCCTGGGGGCCGCTGGATCATGAGAAAGGGAAAGGAAAGTCAGAGATAACCAGAGGAGTAAGAAATAGGAATATTGAAATATGAGAAAAGCCACAAGGAAAAAAAAGTACATATATATATGAAAAGAGAAAGCAAGAAAATTAGAGCTCACCACAAAAACAAAAGGCAGAAGAGGAAATGGTATCAATTTTTAAAGTTCACATAAGAAAACATACCTACTTTTCATCAGATCCTCTCTGTTTTCCCTTACAGCAATGTTTCGTTTGGCTGGGCAGCTTGTTAACTGACTGCATATGCCACCTCCTCTGTAACTTGCCTTCAATTATCCCTGGTTTGAATATCTTTTGGAAACGTCCAGTAAGTGAAAACATTGTTTTTCCTCCTTTGGAGTAATTTCTCCCATAACTTCACAATTTAAAGTTTTTTAATTGCAAATAAATGGCTTACATGATCTATAAATATTTTATAGCCATTAAATTTATTCAGTAGAGATTGTCAACCGCTTACCGTGTGTCAGGCCCTGTTTTAGGAGCAGCGTGCTTGCCTGCATTCAGTCAAGTGGCTATAAAAGCCTTTACATAAACTATCAAGTAGCATTCACTTTAAAATATATATATAAATAAACTCTATAATAGTTTGAGATAGGACAGAGAAGTTGGAGAGATAGAGCAAAGAGTAGCCCTTCACTCAGTTTCCCCATTGTTTACTTTTTACATTACTATGGTACAATTGTTACAATGAAGGACTCATTATCTATTCATTATTATTAACTAAACTCCACCCTTCATTTGATTTCACTTGTTTTTCTTAATGTCCTTTTAACTGTTCCAGTAAGTAGTAAATACAGGTCCCACTTATAGCAGGACCACATTACATTCAGCTGTCATGTCTGCATAGGCAATTCTTGGCCATAACAGTTGCTCAGACTTTCTTTGTATATAATGACCTTGCCTTTTTTTTTTTCTTGACGTTTTGGAGGAGTTCTGATTAGGTGTTTTGCAGAATTTGATTCAATGTTGGTTTGTTGTTTTTGTCATAGTTTTGCTGAGGTTATAGATTTTGAGACGTCACAAAGGTGAAACGTTCTTTTCATAACATTATATCAAAGGTTATATGACATGAAGGTGCCATATCACTGCTGAAGTTACCTTGATCACTTGATGAAGGTAAGTTTCTCCACTGCCTGGTTACTATTTTTCCCTTTTCATATGAAGTTCAGCTGACACTCAAAAAGTGTGGGGATGGAGGCTAATTAAGCTCCATCTCTTGGAAGAGGAAGTATCTACATAGCGAATTTGGTATTCTTCTGCAAGAAAAATGTGTCTCTTCCATTTCTTTATTTAATCATATATTTATATGGACTAATGTAAATTTATGTTATGCTTTGGGCTAGCTATCTAACACTACATTATTTATTTTCTTGCTCTAATTGTTACAGCTGTAGCCATTGGGAGCTTTTCCAAGTTGGCTTCTGTGTTCTTTGGTATGTCCTTAACTTTTCTTGTTTGAACACTTCCTTACTTTCTGGTACCACAAGATACCCCAGGCTCTCCTTGTATATTTCCCAGGCTGGATTGCTGTAGAATCAATGAACTTTCCAGTAAGCCCTGTTTCCTTTTATTGGAGAATGATATTAGAAACCAAGAGAAACAATCTTCATTAAAACATTGTAAAGATTCTGGCTTTGCCTTTGGAAGACTTTTTTTTTAAGGGCTAAACTTTCTTGTGTAGGAAAAAAATAGCTTTTTCGACTGCTAAATGCTCTTAAAACAGTTAAATGACTGATTTCTTCTTGAACGGTGGGCAGAGAACTAGTGGGTGTTTGCTTAGACAATCCATGGGAATAATATTGATTTATACTTTAGAAATATTAATGGGAAATTCGTTGTTAAAACAGTCCTGTCAATAAGCAAATTTTGAAAATTGTAACCACAGCTGGATCTTCCAAATTACAATCTCAATCATCATTTAGCCTCCTAACTCCTGAATGGAATGAAGAATAAAGGTGGAAAATAGACATCTATTACATGGTTTTCATATTTAAACTCATCTTTGCTAGATGAATAAATATTTTAACTACAGAAGTCGTAAATACAGGTCCCACTTATAGCAGACGATTCATTTCACTAACTGCTTTACACACATATTCTCATATTTGATAATGCACTAAGTAGGATTTGAGATTCAATATATTCATGATCCCAGAAGCCAAAATCATGTGCAAAGAACAAAATAAAATTATAACAAAATCCACCTAACCTCTGCCTCATTCTAAGTAACCAAAAGCAAAAGGCAAATATTAGATTTTAAACTTTTTTAAATCCTCATTTCTCTATGCCCCTTCTTATACAAACAGCCAGCAATAAAAATCAGTTCACAGATGGGCTTTGAGTTGCATGGTTATTGGCACACCCTCTCCATTATGCCTTCAGGTTTGCAGGTTACAATCACACCAAAGCCCTACCTCACTCCACTTAAGTCAGAATATTTCACAGTGCGTCTCTCTCTCAACAGTATGTCCAGGTGACTCTAACCTCTAACCTGCAGCTTTATAAAGAGATGTGGTTGTTACATTTGTCATCTGAAAATTGGCCTATGTAGGCGCCTGTCCTTACACAAGCCCTTCAATATTTAGAGATTAGTTTTTTGGTGAAGTGGGACCTTCTTTTCCCTGTCCTTTTTAAAATTCTCACCAAGTCTATGCCATATTTTTTTATTTTTTATTAAGGTATTATTGATATGCACTCTTATGAAGGTTTCACATGAAAAAACAATGTGGTGACTACTTTTATCCATATTATCAAGTCCACACCCATACCCCAATGCAGTCACCGTCCTTGGGTGTAGTAAGATGCCACAGATTCACTGTTTGCCTTCTCTGTGCTACACTGTCTTCCCCATGACCCCCCACACCATGTGTACTAAACATAATACCCCTCAATCCCCTTCTCCCTCCCTCCCCACCCACCATTCCACAACCCTCCCCTTTGGTAACCACTAGTCCATTCTTGGGGTCTGTGAGTCTGCTGCTATTTTGTTCCTTCAATTTTGCTGCGTTGTTATGTAGCTGTCCAGTTTTGCCAACACCAGTTGTTGAAGAGTCTGGTCTTTTCCCCATTGTATGTCCATGGCTCCTTTATCATGTATTAATTGACATATATGCTTGGGTTTATATCAGGGCTCTCTAGTTTGTTCCACTGGTCTATGGGTCTGTTCTTGTGCCAGTACCCAATTGTCTTGATTACTGTGGCTTTGTAGTAGAGTTTGAAGTTGGGGAGCAAAATCCCCCCAGCTTTATTCTTCCTTCTCAGGATTGCTTTGGCTATTCAGGGTCTTTTGTGGTTCCATATGAATTTTAGAATGATTTGCTTTAGTTCACTGAAGAATGCTGTTGGTATTTTGATAGGAATTGCATTAAATCTGTAGATTGCTTTAGGCAGGATGGCCATTTTGACAATATTAATTCTTTGTACCCATGAGCACAGGATGTGTTTCCATTTATTGCTATATTCTTTAATTTCTCTCATGAGTGTCTTGTAGTTTTCAGAGTATAGGTCTTTCACCTCCTTGGTTAGGTTTATTCCTAGGTATTTTATTCTTTTTGATGCAACTGTGAATGGAATTGTTTTCCTGATTTTTCTTTCTGGTAGTTCATTGTTAGTGTATAGGAATGAACTGCCGCAGATTTCTGTGTATTAATTTTGTATCCCGCAATTTGCTGAATTCAGATATTAGATCTAGTAGTTTTGGAGTGGATTCTTTAGGGTTTTTTATGTACAATATCATGTCATCTGCAAACAGGGACAGTTAAACTTCTTCCTTGCCAATCTCGATGACTTTTATTTCTTTGTGTTGTCTGATTGCTGTGCCTAGGACCTCCAGTATTATGTTGAATAGAAGTGGGGAGAGTGGGCATCCTTGTCTTGTTCCTGATATTAAAGGAGAAGCTTTCAACTTCTCACTGTTAAGTAAAATGTTGGCTGTGGTTTTGTCATATATGGCCTTAATTATGTTGAGGTACTTGCCCTCTATACCCATTTTGTTGAGAGCTTTATCATGAATGGATGTTGAATTTTGTCAAATGCTTTCTCAGCATCTATGGAGATGGTCATGTGGTATTTGTCCTTCTTTTTGTTGACGTGGTGGATGATGTTGATGGATTTTCGAATGTTGTACCATCCTTGCATCCCTGGAATAAATCCTACTTGATCATGATGGATGATCGTTTTGATGTATTTTTGAATTTGGTTTGTAATATTTTGTTGAGTATTTTTGCATCTATGTTCATCAGGGATATTGGTCTGTAATTTTCTTTTTTTGTGGTGTCTTTGCCTTGTTTTGGTATTACAGTGATGCTGGCCTCATAGAATGAGCTTGGAAGTATTCCCTCTTCTTCTATTCTTTGGAAAACTTTAAGGAGGATGGGCATTAGGTCTTCACTAAATGTTTGATAAAATTCAGTGGTAAAGCCATCTGGTCCAAGCATTTTGTTCTTAGATAGTTTTTGGATTACCAATTCAATTTCGTTGCTGGTAAATTGTCTGTTTAGATTTTCTGTTTCTTCCTGGGTCAGCCTTGGAAGGTTGTATTTTTCTAGAAAGCTGTCCATATCTTCTAGGTTATACAGTTTGTTAATATATAATTTTTCATAGTATTCTCTAATAATTCTTTGTATTTGTGTGGTGTCCATAGTGATTTTTACTTTCTCATTTCTGATTCTGTGTATGTGACTAGACTCTCTTTTTTTCTTGATAAGTCTAGCTAGGGGTTTATCTATTTTGTTTATTTTCTTGAAGAACCAGCTCTTGCTTTCATTGATTCTTTCTATTGTTTTATTCTTCTCAATTTTATTTATTTCTGCTCTAGTCTTTATTATGTCCCTCCTTCTACTGACTTTGGGCCTCATTTGTTCTTTTTTTTCTAGTTTTGTTAATTGTGAGTTTAGACTGTTCATATGGGATTTTATTCTTTCCTCAGGTGGGCCTGTATTGCAATATACTTTCCTCTTAGCACGGCCTTTGCTGCATCCCATAGATTTTGCAGTGTTGAAATACTGTTGTCATTTGTCTCCATATATTGCTTGATCTGTTTTTATTTGGTCATTGATCCATTGGTTACTTAGGAGCATGTTGTGAAGCCTCCATATGTTTGTGGAATTTTTCATTTTCTTTGCATAATTTATTTCTAGTTTCATACCCTTGTGGTCTAAGAAACTGGTTGGTATAATTTCAATCTTATTGAATTTACTGAGGCTCTTTTTGTGGCCTGGGATATGACCTATTCTTGAAAATGTTCCCTGTGCACTTGAGAAGAATGTGTATTCTGCTGCTTTTGGGTGTAGAGTTCTGTAGATGTCTGTTAGGACCACCTGTTCTAATGTGTTCTTCAGTGCTTCTATCTCCTTACTTATTTTCTGTCTGGTTGATCTGTCCTTTCGAGTGAGTGGAGTGTTGAAGTCTCCGAGAATGAAAACATTGCATTCTATTTCCCCTTTTAATTCTGTTAGTATTTGTTTCACATATGTATCTGGTCCTGTGTTGGGTGCATAGATATTTATAATGGTTATATCTTCTTGTTGGATTGACCCCTTTATCATTATGCAGTATCCTTTGTCCCTTGTGACTTTCTTTGTTTTGAAGTCTATTTTGTCTGATACAAGTACTGCAACTCCTGCTTTTCTTCCTATAAGTTGCATGAAATATCTTTTTCCATCCCTTCACTTTTAGTCTGTGTATATCTTTGGGTTTAAAGTGAGTCTCTTGTAGGCAGCATATAGATGGGTCTTGTTTTTTTATCCATTCAGTGACTCTATGTCTTTTGATTGGTGCATTAAGACCATTTACATTTAGGGTGATTATCGATAGGTATGTACTTATTGGCATTGCAGGCTTTAGATTCATGGTTACCAAAGGTTCAAAGTTAACTTCCTTACTATCTAAGAGTCTAACTGAACTCAGTTAATATGCTATTACAAACACAGTCTAAAGGTTCTTTTTTTCTTCTTCTTTTTCTTCCTCCTCCATTCTTTATATATTAAGTATCATATTCTGTACTCTTTGTCTAGCCATTGATTGACTTTGGGGATAGTTGATTTAATTTTGCATTTGCTTAGTAATTAACTGTTCTACTTTCTTTACTGTGGTTTTATCACCTTTGGTGACAGCTATTAAACTGTAGGAACACTTCCATTTATAGCAGTCCCTCCAAAACACACTGTAGAGACATTTTGTGGGAGGTAAATTCTCTCAGCTTTTGCTTATCTGAAAATTGTTTAATCCCTCCTTCAAATTTAACTGATATCCTTGCCAGATAAAGTATTCTTGGTTCAAGGCCCTTCTGCTTCATTGCATTAAATACATCATGCCACTCCCTTCTGGCCTGTAAGGTTTCTGCTGAGATGTCTGATGATAGCCTGATGGGCTTTCCATTGTATGTGATCTTATTTCTCTCTCTGGCTACTTTTAAAAGTCTGTCCTTATCCTTGTTCTTTGTCTTTTTAATTACTATATATCTTGGTGTTATCTTCCTTGGGTCCCTTGTGTTGGGACATCTGTGTATCTCCATGGCCTGAGAGAGTATCTCCTCCCCCAGGTTGGGGAAGTTTTCAGCAATTACTTCCTCATAGACACTTTTTATCCCTTTTTCTCTCTCTTCTTCTGGTACCCCTATAATGTGAATATTGTTCTGTTTGGATTGGTCACACAGTTCTCTCAATATTCTTTCATTCTTAAAGATCCTTGTTTTTTCTCTGTGCCTCAGCTTCTTTATTTTCCTCTTCTTTAATTTCTGTTTCATTTATCATTTCCTCCACCATATCTAATCTGCTTTAAAATTTTTCCATTGTATGTTTCATTTCTGATACTGTGTTCTGTGATGATTGGATCTCCAACCGGAATTCATCCCTGAGTTCTTGAATATTTTTCTGTTACTCCATGACCATGTTAATGATTTTTTTTTAAATCCCTTTCAGGCAGATTCATGATGTTGATTTCATTTGAATTTTTCTCAGGGGTTATATTCATAATTTTACTTTGGACCAGGTTCCTTTGGCATTTCATATTTGTATATGGCAACTTCTAGTGTCCAGGAGCTCTACTCTGTGCTTTGTGTTTGTAGTTGCTGTATATGGGGTTTTCTTCTGGCTGTCCTAATGCCAGGGTAGGGTTTGTAGGTTTGTGAGCCAGGTGAGGCTGGCTGGGAGAAAGGCTCAGTAGGCTGCATATCATGGAGGGAGTCCTTGGAGCTCTGTAGCCAGCCAGGGAGCTGGAGCTCCTGAAGTTTGTGAACGTTCTCAACCTGCTGGGCAGAGTGCACCTGGACAATTTTGTCTACCTGTCCTTTCTCCTGAGCAGCAAGCTCTGTGCAATCCTTGCCCCTTTAGCAGCCCTCTTGTTATTAGGACTGCCCACCTTTCTTTTGTCCCAGAACAGCCAGATATGGATCCCTGCTTTCTACAAGCAGCTAGAATCTCAGTCTTTCCAGGTATTTTGCCTGTCTTGGCTTTCCAACCCCCTAATCATGAGAGTACCATGAAAACACCATGAAATGTAGGTCTGTGCTCCCAGATCGGATCTCCGGGGTTAGGTATTCAGCAGTCCCAGGCCTCCACTCCCTCCCCACTCAGTTTCTCTTCCTCCTGCTGGTGAGCTGGGTGGCGGAAGGGCTTGGGTCCTGCAGGGCCACAACTTTGGTACGTTACCCTGTTCCATGAGGTTTATTCTTTTCTCCAGGCATATGCAGTTTGGCACAGTCCTCTTTCCTGTTGCTCTTTCAATATTAGTTTTATTAATTATGTTTTCATGTTATATATGGTTTTAGGAAGAAGCCTCTGTCTCTCCTCTCACGCCACCATCTTTAATCCACTCTATGACCATGTTTTCTAAAGGAACTTATCATATGGCAAAAAAAGTTGGCATTAGGGTACAGTGTGACAGATGGAGCAGAGAGGTATGACATAAAAAGGATGACCCTTTTAAATACTAGCCCTTAGTTACATCAGGATCAAGCTCTCAGGATGATAAAATAATTATCGAGTGATAACTACATGCCATAAACTGTAATAGGAACATACTAGTGACACATTTAAATCCCCTTTGATGTCAGAGTCAAACAGGGATGAAATATAATTCCCATAATTAAAGATTCACTATTTCATTCACTCATACAAGCAGCAGTGCAGGCACGAGGGATGCATTAGGGTGTTAGACGGAGCTCTTGCCCTCCTGGGCTGAAGGATCACTTTGATTTTAGAGAGGAGTGTTAGTGACTTTGTCTATAAGAAGTAATTCAGTCTGGTTGAATTCAATCCACTAATTTCTTTAGGTCCAGCAGATGCTAGTGAGGTAGGACCGTACAAGGATTAAGGCCACTGAAAGATCGGAGTTTAACTTGTCCAGTACTAATCCCCTAGAGGCTTTCCTCCCACACAGCTACATGAAAGCATGTAGTATGAAAGCATAGCTGAGTGATTCAGGCCATGGATCCTGACTGAGGGTTGAACTGGTGAAAATGTTACCCATCCAGAATGTCGTGTAAGCTGCCACCTCAGGGCCCTAATTGTGCTGCTACCCCAGCCATGAATGCTGACATACAAATGATCTACTGACCAGCCATATCATACAGCTGCAACAACACAGCTTGGGCTCCATAATGTCTGTTTCCCTAACCATGAGTGTGTAGCTGGTGAACCACTGCTATTGGATCTCAGCCCCTGACTATGCCAGAGGGGAGCTGGCATTTCTAGTCATTCAGTCCAAAGGCCAGAGGTTCCTCTTCTGGAGGCTGACAACCAGAACTTCTGGAATCCCTGTGTGCTGCTCCAGGAGGCGACAGACAGTGGGAAAATGGCGCATCTGCAATTGCTCCCATCTCTGGGAATTTCTCTTTACAAAATCCTGCTCTGGCAGTCTTGGTAGCGTGCTGCTTGGCTGTTAGCTAAGTTTCTATGACATCTGACAACAGAAGGATGCATAGAGAGGTCACGACTCAGAGGCAAACTTTGCCAGAAGAGCCAAGATCTTGAGAGGTGTCACCCAATCTAAGGGGCATGACGGTAATCTAGCTGGAATGCTCTTACATGGTAACAGAGGAAAACACCCACAACTAAAACAAGGGCAAAGCAATCTCTCCACTTTCAGTTTAGTGAAATCTGCAGGTAGAACCCAATTCCATAGGTTATGATTTGGAAGAACTGCTGTACAGATTGAATAGGGCTTTCCTGGGCTCATCCTTAGGGGAAAAAATTAATTGAAAGAGAATCATATGCCATAAACTGTAGCTGGAAAATACTAGGGATGCAAAGATAAAGAGAGTCTTATCTTCACATATCTATGGCTAGTTAAGGAGACCAACTGTAAAGTGATAAATGTTATAATGGGTTGTGTATACAATGCTACCCAAGCACAGAAGAAAGAACAAACACTAGTTGAGAGAAGTCAGGAAGGACCTCACAAAGGAGGAGACATTTGGGGTGTGCCTAAAAGGGTGGGTCTACAACCTACCCGAGGATATCCCCCACGGGACCCTCCGAGCTGCATTTATTTAACCTGTTTCTAGTTGATGTGTGGAGCTTTTCCTGGAAACCTTGGCTCTACATACACAGTACACCCCTGACATTTGCAAAGGAAATATTTTAAGTTCACAAATACTAATGAAGATGTAGAGGCTGAATAAGCAGTCAGGCTTACTCACTGGCTACGTACTCACTTCTACACACGTGCCATGTGGCAGTGCACAAAGACGTGGCCAGGCACTCAAAGGTTGGAAGTGTGAAGTGTGCATTAGAGAAGGCTTTTCCGGGATGGTAAAAGCATCATCTCAGGGCTCCCGAGGGGCAACGATGCTGCAGGCCAGAGAGCGGGACAGGAAGATGACTAGGGCCTGGTGGTGGAACTTGATGCACACTTGGGCTCCTGGAAGACACACAAGGCTACACAGAAGAAGATGCTGTGTGGCCCCCGTCACGTGACCCAATGAGTCTTCATGGGCCAAAGCGGATTCTTTTCAGCTGGAGAGAATTAAGGCATGAATACACATATTGAATACATTCACTGTGTTCTTGGCAGGGTGCTAAGAGTGTCACAATCACATTAGCATTTTCTTGTCACCAAAACCCTCTCAGTTAGGCACTGTTATGTCCTCATTTCTGAGATGAGGAAACTAAACTTGGAGAAGTTAATCAATATACTCATTGCTTAAAATCTGGCAAGTGATAAAATTGGGGGTTAATTCAGGACTGTCTATCATCAACACCCTCTTCTCTCAGCTTTTTGGCCCTTCCTCATCCTCAGTTAAAGATAGAAGAATATTAGTGGAGTTGGTGCAGCGAGGAAAAAGACCAGTACTCTTGAGGACTTGTGGCTGGCCGGGGACATGTTCCTCCACCAGGGCCTTTGCTGTACTTATTTCCTGAGTGGCCCAGGGAATTAAGTAGGCGCTCCTGTGCCAAGCATCGTCAGGAATCTGGTTTTCGTCTTTTCCAGGTTGATGTGGCCCATGACAGGAATCACACGTCAGGGCCAAAATATATGTTACTAGAAATAGATGACTTCAGGAAGTCAGATCTTAAAGTTTAAATTGGAGTGAAGAAAAGTGGAAGTGAGATACAGCATTGTAATCTGTGGTTGAATCATGCACCATGATTGAGCCTTCTCATTTCCTATTCTTTCCTTCTTCACTTTGCAAAAGTCTGTATCTGTGACTCATCTTTTTTTGCAGCAACATTACTCCCTCATATTTCTTTTGCATGTCTTGCTATTTTCTCCTTCAACTGTGCCTTTCAACTTTTCTAGGAAAATCCTATTGATTATTGAAATTATCAAAGAGTAAAGTGGAAGAGACTTGCAGAAACATAGAGGATTTCCATTAAATAGGTCAAGGTCCTTGGTAAAGCCAGAGGTTTTAATTTAGTGACTGATATAAACAGGAGCACCATATACATAAATTAGTTCAACATATTTTTTTGAGAGCCTAATTTTTGGCTAGAACTAGTCCAGGTGTTGGGGATATAAAAATAAATAAGATGCAAATCTTTATGGGTACTATGGACTGAATGTTTGCATCATCTCCAAATTCATATGTTAGAAGTGGGTCTTTTGGGGGTAACAAGGTCATGAAGTGGAGTGCTCATGAATGGGATAAAAGCCCTTAAAAGAAGAGACATGAGAGAGATGTTTCTCTCTCTGCCGTGTGAGGATAGAAAGTGAAGGCAGCTCTCTGCAAACCAGAGAGAGGGCCTTCACCAGGAACTGAACTGGCTGATGCCTTGATTTTAGACTTCCCAACCTCCAGAATTGTGAGAGATAAATTTCTGTTGTTTAAAGACCAAGATATAAGAACATAACGTCAGTAAAATATGGTGTTATGATAGAGATATGTACAAGTTCCAACGGGAGCTCTTCACCCAACCCAGGGGTTCTAGGAAAGTTTCTGAAGGAAAAGATGATGTCTGCGTGCATTTGTTAAAGATGAATTCAAACTAGTCAGGAGAAGGCAGAGGAGTAAGGAATGGAAGGAAGGGTATTTCAGGCTTAGAGAATTCAGTAGTGAACAAAGGTACAGAGGGATGGAACCATCTGGTAGGTTTAGAGAATTACAAGCAGTGCAGTGTTGCTAGAAGGCAAGGTTGCAGGTGGTGAGAGGCAGGAGTGAGGCTGGGGAGATTGTCAAGACCACATCAGAGGGATTTTGTTTGTGTTATGGAGCATATACTTCATCCTTTAGGTGATGGGGTGACGGAATGGCCTAGAAAGAGTTTAGGAAAGAATTGACATAATCACAAAGTATTTCAGAGTGATCACCTGGATGACAAAGACAAGGGGAGATCTGTAGGGTAGAACAAAAGAACCTGGGATGCCAGTCCAGGGTAGAGGTGATGAGGACGTGCACTGGACCATCGTGGTGTGAATGAGACACATACAGTTGTCGGCACGTAGGTAAATGAATTGTGTGAAATGCAGAGAGGAATACGTATTTTTTCTGAGGCTTTCCTTGAATTGCTGTTTATGAATAGCAAAGGTTACCCTAAGGGGAATGCCAAAACCTTATAGAGGTCTCTCTCTTGTTCATTTTCACAGACTCATGTTGCATCCCAGAGCAGCTCTTTCTTCCTTTGCCCTGGGTCCAGGGATTCAACATGCTTTCCTCTCCAGGAACTTCTAGCATTCTGTTGGTTTTTTGGAAAAATTTTTCCTCCAGGTTAGTTGTGACATGTGTCTCAGACTTCCCAAATATCTTCTTTGACTGCTACCCAAAAAGACAAATTCACCTCTTCTTCATAACACTCGCCAGGAGTGTAATTAATTGATAATGCCAGCCTCAGCTGTCTAATGTCTTCCTTTCCATTAGTCATTATTCTTGGTGGCAAACATCAGACACCAACTCTGTCCAACTGGAGCACTGAAAGGCTTAGGAGAGAGATTGAGGAGGTGACTGAAAAATCAGGAAAGGGAATTGGCAGGAAACCCAAGGCTGGGCAGCTGAAAGGTGAGTCAGATCATGTCAGGGTTATTCTCTGCTTAGCTCCTCACGCCGAGACTGCTGCCACACTGCTGGATTCAGAACGCGGCTGGTACAACATTCTTGAAGAATTTTTAATTGTTTCTGAGCCATTGTCATATGCCCTCAAAGCTCAAATTCCTAGGAGAGAGCATGTCTTGTCCTGGCTGCGGGGAGATGGCAAAAGAACGATAATTTTCCATTAACTTCCACAGTGGGAAGGTGGGAAGCAAGGCTCTTTCTCCCCCCTCCAACCCTCTGGGGTTTTCTGCCAAAAAATTAAAATGGTATGTGAATTCTGAATTTTATATTTTCTTATCTCTATCACTTATCTACACATACATATATATTACACACCTGCCAGACAGAAAGTTCCATGAGGGCAGAGTGGACATATTTGTTCACTGTTCTATCCTCCGTTCCAGGCAAAGTTAATACCAGACAAGAGTAGATGGTACTTAGCAAATATTTCTTGGATGAATGGGATAATAGACAAATGAATGTGCCTTTTCAAAAAAGCCTTTTACTTATAATCATCATAGAATTTTAATACATCTCTACTACTTGGTCCTGATCTGTAGTTCCTACCTCCCTTCTGAGGCAGTAACTGGAACTACTCCCCGCTGCTTGTTTCATGGTGTTTACCAAGCCCAGCTCCTGCCCCCACGTGTGAACCTCAGACTTTAGCAAAGGTACTGTAGAACACTTAGTTCATGCTTACCCCTTTCCTTGACTGGAAACTGATCAAAGCAATACCATCAGCATTCCTAAGGGCAACTGAGCTATTTATCTTTCCTTGGATCTCTAGACTTGATAAGCACCAGCTCTGGAGACCTCTTGCTGAGGGAGAGAGACTGCAGGCCATTTCCTTCCAGAAGGCAGGGAAGATGAACAGCTCCCTTGGCCACGTTTAAATGTGAGTTGGCAATGGATATGGTACAAATTTAGAGCTCTTTGGGATCTGAACCAGTTGTTTTCTCTGACCAACAAACGACAATATTGAAATTCTGGGGAAATACAGCAATACTTTGAGAATGGATTATCTATTTTTTTTCCATTTCTGATTGCTTAAAGACTATGCTAGTTAGACAAAGCCATACAACAATGACATAAAATATAACCCTTTTAAGATATTGTAAGCTGAAAAATCATAATAAAATCTTATCCAAAACTCAAGCACTGTTATTCAGCTGCTAATACTGTAAGTTAGAAGATTTCATCAACATAAAGTAAGCAGTTTAATGTGAAAGATTTGTCTTCAGAAATAACTCTCCTTCTGTAGGATTTCTTAATCTAAAGGATTTTGAGAACACACATGCTTCAAAGATTCAGTTGATGCCATCAGTTTCTTGACTAATACCGTCTCAGAACATGGACTTGCTAAGTTTTACTACATAAGCTGTATTTTAAAATTCCTTTAACTTTGGTTATTGGTAGTTGCTTCCTTTAATTAGAATTCATAATTCTTCCAGCTGAGAATAAAATTTGTTGTTGGAATAAAGCACATTTGACTCTTTCTAAGCTGCCAAAATGTGAAGTCTTGTGGTTAGGTATTTTGGAAAACTGGCAGGTTTTGTTTACATATTGTGGTCTTTCTCCAAATTTATCCCACATCCCACACCCCACAAGTCTAGGACCCCTTCCAATGTAATTGCTGTGGGACAAGTGCAAGGCAAAAAAGGCTTCCACAGTTACCAAATCCCTTCCATATCTGAATCAGATGCAGCAAGCGCTGGAGGAGCTTCCCTTGCCTTAAAAAAAACGCTGACCTACAGAAATACCTGAATCTAATTTGCTGTACAAATGGAAACCTTTTCTTCTCTAGATTGGATGCAGAGAATTTTTCCTCAATGTTTGTAATTTAACAATTGCTCAGAGCCTTTCATCTGAAAGCAATTTACGCATGTTGGGCCCAATTATCCTGACATGCTTAAAGCTTACCAGTATTTTTCCTCTTTAGCCTTGGTGCATTAGTCTCATTGGACAGGGCCCTTATACCCACAGCAAATCTTAAACCTAATCATGGAAGTGCTTGATGGATTAAAATGTTAGATGTCTCTTCTCACCCAGGAAAGAAAAATATCATGGAAAATTCTAGTGTTTCTGTATATTCTTCTTATAGATATGAAACCCTCTGGCTTTGCACTAGATTTCACCATCCCATGTAATATTCAGACAGAAGAGATGATGAGTCATTAAAACACACTTTCTGCTACCTTAATTTTGGAAGAATGCTATGTGCCCCATCTGCAGCAAATCTGTTATCTTACTTTGGTGCCACTCAGCAGTCTAGGGCCATGTGCTCTGGCCATTTGTTAGGATGGTTTGTTCAGTTAATTCATTTAAGAAATATTTGAGGGTTTACTCTGCAGCAGACACTATGCTAAACACTGGAGAGGAAATGGTGAAAAAACAAGATGTATGTGTGTCCAGAGAGATAATATGCATTCAACTAATTATAATACTGGGGTAAAGGCTATGACGGGCCCTCGGAGGGACACCCAACCAAGATGAGGACATGAAGGAAGGCTTCCAGAAGTGGAAGCTAAGGTGAGGCATGAATGGGTCTTAGATGGGGGAAGGAAGAGTAATCTGAGAGAGGAAACAGTAGCATGTTTGAAAGCCTAAAAGTTGTGTGTTTAAGGAAATGGAAAAGTTCCATTTAGCTGAAGGGTAGTTGAGGGTTGCATATGGTAAAAATGTCGCTGAAAGGTAAGGAGAATCCAGTTCATTAGGACCTTCTAAACCCTAGGGAGGAATTTGGCCATTTTCCTCAAGGACATGAGAAGCCTGGAAAGAGAACCTTGGACAGAGGAATGGCAGGACCCGACTGCACTTTTGGAATGAATGTGTTGGCTGCAGTATGTGGAGGAGATGGGATTGGGGTTGAAGCCAAACCTGTGCTATCAAAAAGGAGAAGGATGTCGGTGTTCTGAATCACGGTGGTGACCATGGAGAGAAAGAGAAGTTGACCTACTCAAGTAAGAATCGTTTGGGTGGATCTGCTGCAGTGATTGGATGTGGGAAAGAGATAGGAGTCAAATATAAGGCTCAAGCTCTTGTTTAGCTGATCCCTGCTGTCCCGATGTAACACCACTGGCCGAGTGTCCCTGACTTCTCCTGCCTAATTAGTTTCACGGAGTGTTACTGCATGGGCTCTTCTTCAGCCTCAGCACCCTTGACAGTATCCAAAATACCAAACACCTAAATATTTTTTGCATTGTTAAGAAGCCAATGAACAGAAAGCTAAAATAAAACAAACTATTTGAAAGTTTAAGGGGCTTAAGCACTGAAAAATTATGTGGGACTAATTTCATGAATACATTCAACAACATGAACTTTGAGCTAGTGAATGACAGAGGAAGGAATTCTGCAGGAAGATATTCTGTATTCTGCATCCCTGTTTGTGCCAATGCTTCAGGGTCCCCAGCTGTGTCAGACCCCTAGCATCCTAGGGAGCCATCTTTGCCCTGCATCTTCAACCCTTCCAGCCCACACTCACATCCATCTCTGCTACAATCACAGCTTCCCAGGGTTTACTGTTTTACACAATGCGATTCTGCAGAATATTGCACTTGAAAAAAAAATTAGCAAAACAGTGAAAATTACATGAAAAAGTTTGAAGTCTCTACTCTTTCCCATTGTTTTCCTCAAGTCTTAAGAGTTACTGGCTCTGGGAATGTCTCTGTATCTCTCCATATCTGGTTTCCTCATCCATGAAGTAAGATCACGATTTTCTTTATTACATTACAGGATTATTAAAATGATCAAATGAGGTTATTTGTGTGACAGTGTATTTGAAAAGTCAAATTTATTGAGGCATACTTTATGCCCAATAAACTTAATCCATTGAAAGTGTAGTTTGACAAGTTTGGACAGAGTAGGCACCTGTGGAACCATTACCACAATCCAAGTACAGACTCCTTGTACCCCTCCGCAGTCCATCCCTTCTTTTGCTTCTCTCCCTTTCCTCTCCTCTGAAACCATCTGTCTGCTCTCTGTCACTGTAGATTTTTTTGTACTTTCTAATATTTTATGTAAATGAAATCCTACAGCAGGTTATCATTGGCATCTGGCTTCTTCCATGCAACGTGACAATTCCGAGATCCACTCATTTGTTGTAACAGTGATTCATTTATTTTTATTGCTGAGTAGTATTCCATTGTATGGATGTGCATGTTATCTATTCTTGATGGACATTTAGATCATTCCCTCTTTTGGGCTATTTTGAATGTACTTGTTATGAATATTCATGTACAACCTTTTGTGTGGACTTAAAGTGCTATATGAACTGTAACATGTTATTTAATATTCAGATGTTAAAATAATTCTGGTTTTTACAGGAAATTTCTGTCTAATATAAGAGCAACTTCTGTTTATTGATTTCTTAGGACCAGATATGGAGTTAATGCATATAGCACTTCTCTGCTGTCAATATTCACCCTCATTTCAAAATAATTTGCAATATTTCTTATTACAGACATGTGAGAATAAACTTATTTGAAATACAAAGTTGCAAAGTGATATAAATTTTTAAAAAGTAGAGAGTCCTTTCTAAAAAGCAGGTTTTGATCAATATATGTTCATACTCTGGACTGTGATATTCCCTTGACACATGCACTGAAGTTCCTTTGACTCCATTGGATCTGTGCCCATAAATTGAGAAAAGAATATATGCAGCAATTGTGTTAATTACAATAGAGTTATTGTTGAGCTCAAAAAGCATCTCACTGGGTCCTTGCCTGGGGAGTCAGTATTGACATCTTATTTGCCCTTTGATTATTGGACTTAAAGGAATATCCATTTGTTTCTGACGTCATATTTTGGAATCTTCTCAAGTTATGTTGTACTGTTGCTCCCAAGGAAGTAGATATAAACTAAAATATATACTTAGAGATTTTCTAAGGGCCAAGTGAATCTAGTCCTCATTTCCTCCTTAAAGCTCTTCTACATTGCCAAAAAACATATAATTTCATTCTCTCCTCTTTCTTTATGTGAAAACAATGCTTTCCTTCCTCAATAATGTATATTTTTATTTCCTATTCCAACTTCTTGTCTCCCATCTTTGCTTTGCTAGAAAAGCAGGGTGAGTTCCAAATAGTTCTGACAGCTATTCACAACTCCAGGGCAGCTGTTCTCATGACCCCTTTACATGCCTAAGAATAGCTGCTCACCAAAGTACTTTCGATCACATGAGTTTTATCTATCAATAGTTAACCTCTTATACTTTAAAATTGAAAAAACATTTAAAGCATTCATTTATTCAGTAAAAAATAAACCCCTTACATGTTCAAAATCAATAATGTATTTCTGGGAAAATAATGATATTTTCTAAAGCAAAAATGCAGTGAGAAATTGTAGTGGTAGTGTGTACTTTTGAAAAAAATCTCTTTAATGTTTAGCTAATAGACAACATCTCGTAACTGCTTCTGCATTCAATCTGCAATATCACATCTCATGTAGCCTCTGGGAAACTTTTCTTGACACTAATGAGAGAAGGAGAGTGAAAACATCAAAAAATCTTTAGTATGATTATGAAAATAGTTTTGACCCTGCAGACCCCCTAAGGTATAGTGGGAGACACCCCACCCCACCCCCACTGAACTTCCTGGTTAAATTTTGAAAACTACTGCTGTCATTACTATAGTACGATGAATGTTTTATTAGCAAATATGCTTATTCAATATAAATATAGTTAATGGAAAGTAGCATGTTTGTACTTTTCTTGTTTATCAAGTCTTCATAATCAGTTATAACTAATATAGCTAATTTATTGGTGACTTTGATTTTTTTAACTGGCTCTACTGTAACATATCTGGGTAAGTGATAATCCCTAGGTATATGGAAAGAGTTACATACAATAAGATGAGAATATCTCGCTAGGTAAACTGTCATAAAACTTAACACGGTGTGTCGTAATTGATGATTGTCTCTTTGAGGGGAGCTGCTGTATCTTTTCATCAATGTAATCTCATTGCCCAAAACCATTCCTGGATCCACAATTATTATAAAATTTTTTGAATAAGATAGACTGAGGATACCCCACAGACTTATTGATGATGAATCTAGCTCTAACATTTTGCATTAGATTCTAATACTGTGTGAACAAAATTACTTCCGAACTTAGAGGTGACAATTCTTAAAAACGGGTGTACAGGCATCAAAGTACACATTGCTATCTGTCTTCCAACTCAGCTAGGGATGCAGCCCATGGGAGAAAGGGACATTGCCAGGGCAGGCAGGACCACTCCTCAGGTGCCCTGGGAAGTGGTTTTTAAGAGGGAAGTTTCAGAGCATAGCCAGAGGTCATTTTCAGCAAGGTGCTCCAAATACAGCAAACCAGACAACAGGAGACCCAGGATGAGCGGAGATGGGTGTCCAGCAGTAGGTGAAAGGAGAAAAGGGGAGGCCAAAAAATAGGTTAGGGAACATAAAGAGGGATGTGGCCTGGGGTAGATATGGTCCATGAAAACACGGGAATGAAGAGAGAGTATGATTTTGGACAAATCTTCCTTGATATCAGTCATCCATTGGGATATACTTTTATATATAGATTATGTGTCCTTGCCTTTTAGGGATTAAATTTCAAATGGCCAGTGTCTCATGATGGAATTATTGATGATTTATGAATCTTTAACTTAATGACATTTGATGCTGTATTATTACAAAACTATCCACTGGGTTCCTCAGACTCAGCTGGCTTTTATCATTTGGTATTCTTTTGTTTTGCTTTTGCCCGTCACTCTGTCTCGCACTATGGGGTGCAGATTTCAAGTCCGCCCTTGGATGTGTATCACCCATGAAATCTAGCCTCACATATGGTGTTTCCTAGAGCAAGTCCTTAGAGGGCTTCAGGCTTCTTCAGGTCTATTGTGAGCATAGTATCGTCCTGACTTTTTGAAAAGAAAAAGCATCATAACTCGTGTCTTTTCCTGGGTGTGCACTTTCAAAGCAGAGTCATATGTGCATGGAATTTCCTGAATGACTCTCAAGGGCTTACCGTGACTGCAGCCAAATGTTGGGTTGGGAGAGTTTCCCAGAACAATAAGAGAATATCCGTAGTACAAACCATTGCATAGTACAAAATGCTAATTTTTTATTAGTCACATATCATAGTTACTGCATTCCCCACCCCTGAATGAGATCTCAAACTTAAGTCTGAAACAAAACTCACCATTTTCTCCTACACATATTTTTCTTTCTGTGTTTCCACTTTCCAGCTAATTTCAGCCCTGGACCCCTAGTCATAGGGATCAGCGAGTCTGATGCACTCTGTCCTCTCTCCCGTTTCCTCAGATACACTGAGTCGCTGCACCTGCTTCTCCCACATTTACTCTCTTCCTCCCAAGCGAAGGCCCCCATCACCTCCCAGGGGCCGTGGTGTAATGCTATGAATCCCTGCGCAACTTCAGTTCCACCGAGCAGCAGATACTTGCACCACTGCCAAGGTAATCTTCCAAAAACACCGGTCAGATAATGCTCTTCTCATATTTACAATGTTTTCATAGCTTTGCTCTGTTTAAAGATATAAATTCCAACTCTGTAGGCTGGCATCTGGTTTCAACGTACTGCTCAGCCTTTTCTTTCGTTGCTGTCCTGTATGATAAGAGCCTGTCAAACCAGGTTTATCCTCCTCTGAGCTCATTTGGCCTCTCATGCCCTCCAGTACTGCTCCTACTCATCTTTCTGCACTCTTCCTCCCTTCGGATCTTAGTTCCCACTGGGGATTTGGTGCTCAGTAAGTATTTGTTTAATAATTGGATGAAGGAGTAAATGAACCTATCCTTTCCTCATTAATTATATATGTGTATGAGATGGCGAACCGTAAGCTAGGTGTCAACACAAGTTGTATGCTTGGCATTGGTGAATAATTTTGTCCAGCGCTAACTGACTGAACTGTCCCTGTGGACCTGAAAGGAAGACATGGTTTTGGTAAACTTGATGCAACCTCTCCTTATCCCACCCAATCTCCAATTTCTCCTTCTTCTACATTAATACAGTTTCAGCTAAACACATGGGTGCCCAGCTCACCACTACATTTTTCAGCCTCCCTTGCAGGTAGAAATGGCTGTGTGATTAATTTCTGGTCAACAATTTGGAAACAGAATTAACGGATGTCATTTGCGGGTTTACCTTTAAACTAACGGATGCGTGCTCCTCTGGGCTCTTCTCCCTTTCCAGATGCCTGGGAAGTGGTGCACCTAGAATGCAATCTCTTAGGTCTACAAGTGGCAGCTAGTAGAAGACGGCAAAGATGCCTACCAGCCTTAGAATATCCACTTAAATCTGGACTGTGAGACCACTGTAATTCAGGAGTTGTTTATTATAGCACCTTAGCCTATACCTTAATATATTCTTTCTTTCCTTAAAAAAAAACCAGTTTTCTTCAGGATAATCATGTGCTCAGTTAAAATTCATTACCTTGCAACTATAGGTGGCCATTAGATCCATTTTTGGCCAAGGGATATGACTGGAATATTTCTGGGAGGGCCTTCACAAAATGTTATCTTCCTGATAAAAAGGAATAGACTAGACTAGTGTATGCCAGGTTCTTCCCTTTGTTATTCATAATTTCCTACCTGAGAATGATTTATGATGCTATTGTTATTACCAGTTACCCATTGAAAAATCATAGTCCTTATCTCACAATGGCTAAAATACTATTAGATTTGTATTTCCCAGCTAGGACATTCCAAGTCATATCAACCTAATGAATAGGTGCACATTTAATTAAAACACTGATTCATAAATTTGAATTAAGCAAGGCTTTGTTCCTTAGAACAATCCTGGACTATCTTGGGGTTTCTAATTATTTAAGGAATAGTAAAAACAACAACAGACAAACAAACTTGTATTTGGGCTTTTCTTACTTGCAGATCATCTTATTTTCAAGTAGTTCAGGGAAAAAAAAGATTTGGGAAATTGTATTAACCATTGGCTCAAAATGTGGCAGCTATATATCATGTGGTTACTAAAGAAAATAAATGCAAATTTAGGCTACCCAAATAGAAGTGCTTTTTTACTCCTCTACACCAAAAGAGGCTGTAATTCTATTGTACTTTACTCAGGTCAAGGCACAAGCCATTATTGAAAAGATTATGTTATGCTAACAGTTTTCAAATCAATTTATTTCATTATTCAATAGTTCTTCTAAGATCATTAAACATAAGTAAAACAAAAAAGGAAGTATTTTATAAGATCTTTTTGGGGCAAAAACTGTTCCCTGTTATACTAGTGAAAAGATGAAAATGAAAACCGTTCAGATGTAAATCCCATTTCAAGAAAATAAAGCAAAAGTAACACATCACACTGCTGATAAGATATTCCTGACCTTCCTTCTCTCTCATCAGTAGCTTCTGATGGATCTAATTTCAAAATAGGTTCTGAATCAGTCCACTTCCCTTCATCTTCCTGTCTACTGCCTAAATCAAGTGAGCCTCGCTGCTCACCAAGACACCCAGAACAACCTCAATGGCCTTCCTGCTCCTACACTTGAGCCCTGTGTTCTGTTGTGTCCACAGAACCAGTCTCATCATTTGTTTATAAATGTTAAGTCACCTCATATTTGTATTAGTTGGGTTATGCAATGTTATAACACACCAAATAATTTCAATGGTTTGAGACAATAGAAGTGTATTTCTTGCTCACACAAGGGTCCAGTGTCTGCGTTCCTGGTTGATGAGCAGCTTTCCTCCAGGCTAATTTTATCTTGTAGCTCTGAGGTGCTTTGGGAATCAGAGTGCTCTATTTCAAGCAAGAGAGGGAGAGGGAGGGTAGAGGAGGCACACCTTTTACTACTTTGGCCCTAAAGTGACACATAGCACTTCTGTTCACATTCCACTGGTGAGAACTGGTCACTGGGGTCCACACTCCCGATGCTATTGAACATGATACTCATATCTTCTGGAGGCAGGCATATGGTTTATGTTATAACTAGAAAGCTTAATCTATTCAGGGCCTATAAAACTTTACATGATTTCAGTTCTACTTCTCTCCAACATCATTTTATATTATACTTCTGGGACCACAATAACTGATTTCTATCTGTACCTTGAACACAAGCTATTTTCTGCCTCAGGACCTTTGCACTTGCTAATCCTTATGCATACAGTGTTCCTCTCACCAGTGTTCATAGGGTTCATTTTACATTTGGGTCTCAGCTCAAATGTTACCTCCTTATGGAGGCCTCCCTTAATCATTTTGTCTAAAGCATCCACTTGTCTAATCACCTTCAATGATATGTTGTTACATTATTATTTTCATAGCATTTATTGTATTATGAATTTATCTTATTTATTTACTTGTTTATTCTCCCTACCCTTTACTTCCCATGAGTGCAGGGCCTTTTATTTCTTATATTTTGCTGTATCTCTACTGCCTGGCACATGGTAAATGGACAATAAAATCTCTTGAATGAATAAATAAATTTGTAGAATAAGTTACAGAATATTTTAATTTTTTAACATTTTGGAAGGACATAATTATAATGAATTAACATAATTGGGAACTGTTTTATGATTGATGGATCAAATCCTTTAACACTTATTCTATGATATAATTAAAATATATTTGGAGTTCCTATATAGAAACATTCTACTAAGTACCATATGCAGCACACAGAGAAGTATATACATCAGAGAACACATACTCTATTTAGGTAAGAATTGCAATGACTATAACAGGAGAAACATAAATGTTTAAGTAAGTCACCATAAGTCCATTAAAACTAAATGCTATGGAGAATAAAAGGAGGAAGGATCATAACTGATGGGGGGAATGTGACAAGTCTCTGTGGACCTGGTGCTTGGGGACAGCCTTCAAGGAGAGTTAGAATTTTTTTTTAATGTTTATATGCTTCTATTATCATCATCTTTCTTTGCTGTTATAGCCAAGAGATAGTTCAGAGAATTATTCGAATCACCCACAATGCTGTGTATTCATCGGACTCCATCCTGATCCCATGAACTATCAGCTTGCTGCCAGGAAAGAAAGTGCTCACATGTTTGACAAAAACCTCTCAGACTGGTCAGTTACAATTCAAGTACATACAGCTCCAAACTGTGAGTCCTGGAGACGCCAGGCAGCTCTCCGTGCCTTTCCACTTGGTATATTCCCATGTAAAATGGGCCTGACCACTAATCATGCTTCCTCCCACGAAGAGCTTTTATGAAATATCATGAGAGAGTATTGACAAAACATTCTGAATTTGTGGTTAAGATATTCCTGGAATAGCTCAGTGAATACAGAATTTGGGGTTTAAAGATCAAAGAATGAAGTCTCATAAATGCTGTATTTCAGTTTTGGGGCATCTTTTGTTTGGCTTTCAAGATTCCTGGAATTATTCGGCACACATTTGGTGTTTCTTTTAACAACTATTTTTTCTGGTTACTTTTCTTGATAAATCATATTACCAGTCTCTTAAAAGTCCTGTAAACTCTAATCTGCTTTCTGGTAAAATTCTTCAGCAGTGATGGGCTTAGATCCATATGAGCATTTAACATTAGCCAGACCCTTCATCAATGGTAGCGGAATGCAAGACATGGGAGAGGAACCGTCATCACTGAGTATGCAGCCAGGTGCCCTGCCAGGTACCAACTGCACATGGCTTTCCTGAGCTCTGGTCCCAATCTGGGCACCCTTCCTCCACCTTAACCCACCTCCAGCTCAGAACAGTGAAATCCTGCATGAAATATCCCTCCACTTCTCTCTGCCCTCTCTTCTTATTATTCTATATCCCAGCCTTTGATTTGCCATCAATTTACTGAAACTTCCTCCCAACAAAAGCTAAAATCTGTCAATCTATGGTTTATAATATTTGACATGAAGAAGCTGAAATTAGAAAGGTTGAATAAAATAGAAACTCTCAACAAATGCTTGGCAATCTCAGTCTCAGTAGAATATTAACTAGTATATCTGGTCATTTAGAGGATCAGTGGGTGGTTTCTTCCACCTAAATAACCATCAGGGAACCACACGTACTTTAATAGTTTAGGCAAAGTCATGTGTGTTCAACCATATTAAAGGCCTCATAGTTTGTTAAGCATTCTGCTAGCCTGGCTGTTCAATGAAGAATAAAGCTTGGTGACTGTGCTCACAGGGGAGCACACACTAGAGGGAAAAGGCACATTACAATCCCGGAGGTTAGAGATTGAATGCAGTTTCATTCACAGCCTTAAGGCTCTGGTGGGGGGCGGGGGAGCAAGAAGAGATTCCCAGCACAGGTCACATTTGAAGTAGGTTTCAAAAAGTAATATGATTTTGAGAGGCCAGGAGATTTGGGGCATAGAGCAGTTCAAGCTGGGGACCAGCACAGAAACAGACTTGGAATGTATTTGCTGACTTTTGGGAAATAGTTTTGGGCTAAAATTTTTTCTGTCCTCAAGAAGGCAGGAAGAAGAATTTAAACACACCCTGATGGGTTTGTATCTACTCTGATTTAGATATTCTCTCTTTCTCTACAGTGAAGCCAACTATGCTGTAGCTGCATAATATAACATGTATTTATATCACATTTTCAGTCATGTAAGGGCTTTTGACGGTGTCCTTGTCTGATTGGAACAAGCCTGAGAGTGAAGCAGAGATGATATTATGTATCACAATCATTCAGAACATGGGATCCAACAGGCCCAGCTTCGGATTCTCCCAGGTTTGGGCCACTTAATTTCTCTGAGATTCAGTTTGTTTCTATTTGCCTCTCACATGTCTATAATGCCACACTTCACTTGATGATGAGATCCAATCTCCTTAGTGAATCTTATATCCCATTTGACTATAGGAAATTCAACCTTTGTCAAGTTTTGAAGCAATAGAGAGTAAAGAATGAAAATTAAGGACTTTGGAGTCCTGTTGCCTGGGTTCAAATTGCAGACCCTTCCCCTCCACATGGAAGGGACCTCTGCTCCTCTTTGAAAGGTAACATCTCACCATCTTGAGACCAAGGTTCCTTCATGCTTCTGCTCTTTTTCTCTGCATCGACAGAGGGTCCTTCCATAATTCACTATACCAGAGCTAAGATGTTATAATATTAGCAACACCAATGAAGGCTTGAGGAACTGTAAGGAAACCTAAGACTGATGTTAGCTTCAGTTGCTTGAGGATCCCCAGTCCCCAGGCCCACAGAGGCGTCTTCAGGCACTCTTCTCAGTCTCGGCAACCTGGCTCTATACCTAAGAAACCTGTTCACTGAAGGGTGGTGAGAGAGGGGAGGGCATTTGTCTCTTACTCCAGGACAACACATATTATTAGAGGTTCCCCTCCCTCTCAGGAATTCACTCTTCCCATGATGATGGACATTTTAATTTCAGGCAAGGAAACTTCTCCCCTGCTAAAGCCCAGTGAAGTCATGCAGGACTCCTGGCAAGCTAAGATGTGGACTAGTTTTCCAACTAGTATTTTTAAGTGTCCAACACTTATTTAGTGGGGCCAACATTGTTTTCTATTAATAAAAATAGTAAATATATTTTTAAGTTGAAAGGAGATTAATACATAGTTTGCATGTAAGACAACATTTTCTCATTTTGGACATTATAGGTGAGAAATTAAAAATTTTTTTTTCACTCAGAATTGATGTCTGTTTTGTCAGGAGCAAGAATTTCTATTTTTCCAGTTCTTATAGTCCAATCTCCTAAATATGCATCTAAATTCACCTTCAAGGATGTCACTTGACTTTGGCTCATAAAATATATCTGAAAATAAAACAAAAACCTGAGCATATGATTTTTAAGCTCTTGCTGATTCAGTTTTGAATGATGTTGTACGTGGGACATGAATTGCACAGTCCAGGCTGGTTTTGAGTAAAGACAAGATTCTCAGCTCCCATGATGTTAACGTGAGTTGATGCCACCTCTCTTCTAGGTCTCTGTAACCAATCTCTTGAGGGGAATAATTTAATGAGAACAAGACACATGCACAGGAATACGCCCATTCTGCCAAAACAAGCACCAAGTTTTTCAGGTATATTGTAGTCTAAGTCTTTATTTAAAAAAGAGCTTTTGCTACAGAGAAAAACATTTCTCCCAAAATGATGATAGCTTTTTACATAATAATTCAGATGAACCCAACCTCTTGAGGCCTTCCAGCCCTTCTGGAGTTCATTTGCCCCTCTCCTCTCTCAGAGATATCTACTGTCCTGATTTTTGGTCATCATTCCCTTGCCTTCCTCTGTAATTTCACCCCAAAGTAGGTATCCTGAGACTGCATGTTATTTCCCTTCAATTCCTTCCAAAGATGGTGGTGGTACAGGCATTCTTCTGTGACTTACTTCCTTTACTCAACATTTGTATTTTGTTTTCAACGTTTCTGAAAACATTACTCCTTTTGGTGTATCTATTGAGTTTTGTTTTATGATCTAATAGGAAGGCCTTCAAAAAAATCTTAGCTCAAATTCTTAATGCAATACGAATTTTCTTAGATTTGGTTTGGCATAATATTATGTCATTTTTTTATTAGCTTTTTAAAAGGATTTAAACTTGACAGATTTTTCTTTTCCCTGCTTTGTTGGTTGTATATAACATTTTCTTATATTTTCTAACCATTTCACACTTTCTGTAGTAGTTAACTTTGTACTAGTACTCTATGTTATACCCTTTCACCTTTATTTAAATGGATAATACTTATGACTTTCCTACTATGGATAGTGAGGTAAATAATATGTCTTGTTATTTTCTTCCCCTTTGTCCCTTTCTCCTCCACCACCCAATTTTAATCAATTACATTTATTTTCTTAGTGTTTGCTTTTATTAAATATGATTATACTGCTATTTCTTGGTTTGTTGGCTTTTAATAATATTCTTTGATTCCTGATTGATATAGATGAGGAATTAATATTCTTTTCCTTCTGCTTTCTTTCCCTCTTTCTTCCATATTTTTACTAGTCAAACCACACACACACACACACACACACACACACACGCACACACATACACATGCATGCACACACACTTTACCCTTCTTCCATCAGCCTAACATCTATGTTTTTTTTAGACTAAGTTGTTCAGGTAAATATAGTCAATTCTTACTACCACCACCAGTTCTTTTTCCATAGTTCTCTTTTGGTCCTTTGGTAGATTCTCCTAGATCTGCTTTAGCTAGTATATGAGAAATACAATTTGTTACCTTTATCCTTGAGTGGCAAATTAGCTGGGTATAAAATATTTAAGTTGGACTTTCTTCCTTAAAGATTTGGTTGAGGTTATACTCTTATGATAATGAATATTATTCTGTATTCAGCCTTATTTTTCCCCCCTTATAAGAAACTTGATCCTTTTGCCTGCTTTGTCTTTGAAGTTTACTAATATATATACTGTTGACAATGAGTAAATTTTCCGAGCTATAGGGCATGCTTTCAAATAGTAGATTCAAACCATTTTATATTTCAGGATTTTTTTCTTCAATTATATTTTGAAATGTTTATTTTGTTGCATTGCTTTAGTTTTACACTCTGATTAAAGGACTCCAATGTGTACATTGTATTTCTTATGCTTATTTTCACCATTTTATGTCCAATTCTTTTAAGCATTTTCCCTCATTTTGACTTTGTCACTTTAATCATTGCTACACTTTGTATACATACTATATTTCTGGCAGTGTCTATTTTCTCTTGCAACTTGTCCAATGTTGTCTTTATTTTTAGATGTTTTTTTTCCTATCCTTTTCCTGAGCAAAACTAAGTCATTTATAATTTCCTCCTAGTAGCTCACCATAATCCCCTTGATTCTTGTATTTCTGTTTAGTGGTCTTGCTTCAAAGCAGTAATGACATCTTTAAATTATTTTTTTCAATGAGGGTAAATTTCCATATGCTTCATAGTATCATTAAAAAAATGAACATTTATGTACAACTTACTCTGTTATATGCACTACTCTAAGTACTTTGTAAATATTTGTTCATTTAATCATCATCATAATCTATGCAGAGGTCATTATCTTGAACTCCTTCTTTCAAACTGAGGTTAATGAGGCACTGAGATGTGGATTAACTTTAGAGATTCGTAAACAGTCTGCTTCCAGACTCCATTGTACTAATAATGACTGTGCTGTGCTGCCTTCCAGGTGATTATTCTTTGTTACTTTTTTTTTTCATTTCTTCCTTTTTTCCCCCCTTATATTGTCTCATTTTTTGTTATTCTTTGTGTACTCATCATTGAAAAAGGTCTGACTATTGCAGGAATTTCAGCTGCAGAAGCAGAGCCAGAGCTGTGTCCAGGCTGTGGCACTTTTTGCATGTTGGTTCAGGTAGCTACAACCTCTCATCTGTCAATGAATATAGGCAGATGCAAGACAGTGTGCAGACTGTCTTGAACCCTATCGTTATTAAGACAAATTGCTTCCCTATATACATGGCAGTTTTATGAGTGATTCTTTATTTAGATCTCCCTCTTTTGTCTCTCAGAATCAGTTGCTGCTTCTGTCAGTGCGTCCAAATCCTGTGGTGCAAACAGAGGTCTAGATTTGGTGACCAGAGGGCACTCCTCACATCTGAGAGATGCAATTTGCTCTCTGATACCCGCAGAAGCTCCCCCCTGCCCGCTGTTACGGTATTCTCTCAGTGGCATTTTCCCTCGGCTTCCTCTCACATGGCTCCTGCTCTGCCCTGCTTAGTCTCCACTGCCTTTGGCAACCCTTACACCCATTCTGGGCTCTGGAGAGTTGAGCTGTCTCCTAATTTTGCTGAAAATGGAGTTTGCATTTTTGTTTCCCATTCTCTTTGTTACTTTTGGATGTTCTCCAGCAGGAAAAGGGGGATATGCTTAACTGCATGGACCACATTCAGACCACAAGTGCCCCCTTCCCATTTTTTATACTTCCATTTCTTCTACCATCAAAGACCCTTAAATTAAAGTTACTAGACCCCTGACAAGGATGGCTAATAAAATAATTATAAAGTTTTTCATGAATGAACTGTTATTACAAAGAGAATGAGAGAGAGTATTAACAGTGCTGGCCTCATTTGATTAGGCTCACGCTGCCAGACTCTATTGAAATCACACTTTACTCTATTCTCATTGATGAATGTTACTAGCATGCTGTTTACTTCCTCTACCGGATTACAAATGAATGCAATTAAAATTCTAAAGCAAAAAACCAAACCCCCTTGCCCTCATTTAATGTATACCTAAAGAAACTAGATTTCATATGCATCATCTATTCAACATATGCAAAGATATAAAATAAAAATGCTGTTCAATTTATAGGTTCTTTTGTGGTTATTACTGAATTACTGAAGGAATATGGTTTTCCCATGCCATTTCATAAAATATTCAACAAAATGGAAAGTAGTCCAACAAAACATGCTCCTGATTATAATCAGCTAAACATTTGTTTTAAAGTCATTCAACCCATTCTCAAGATAGTCCAATAAATTGAACTTTTTAATTTTATATTTTCACTATATGAATGCTTGGATTGAAAATGAGTGTCATTTTCTACTCCAAATTTTAAAACTATCCAGAAAGAAACACTGTTCAGGGCAATGATAGTTTCAGAAATTCTTTGAAGCATTCAAATTGCATAAGGGGAAAAGGAGAAATGTGTGCTATTACTGTTTTCTTGACTCTTGGACTTGAAGCCTCCTTTCTAATTTCCAGGTTAAAATACTATCCATGTCTCTCTATGAATATTATTTAAAACTTTATGTAAGTTCCCTCCCATGTTTAATCCCATTTGATTTATATACATAGGCTCTAATATTCCTTTTCCCATCTCATTAAATAGTGACTTCAGAAGCTGAAAGAATTTGTAGCAGGAAAAAGCTAATTTTAACGATGTTAAATGAAATTTATATTTAAATTGAAATATGGCCTTTGTCACCTCTCAATCTCCCATAATTCCCCTTATGCCTTAATTATGGTTTGTAAGGCCTATAATTTGGCTATAATTTGCTTCTCTGAAAAAAGTTTAAGAAATGAATCATTTGTTTTTAATTCTTGTTAGTGAGATTTTTTTTTTCCTCTCAATTTTCTCACCTTCTAATTTTCAATACAAATGATGACTCATGAAGTCACTGGGATTTTCCTAAGCACATTTGGCAACCTCTTCAAATTTCTTGTCTATAAAGAAGTCTCATTTGGGATTTTTATTACAGGAAGACATCATTTATTGCCTGAATAAAACATGTGTTAGTAAAACAGATTAAGTGAAGAAATTCTATATCATGTAAATTGAAAAAAGTTTATATATTATATTGTTTTTTCTTTGAGTAATATATTATTATCTTATTTTACATCGATATTTATTACAGTATGTTCAATTTAAAATTTTCCAAATTAAAAAAAATAATAAAGTAAAAGTAATGCCTTTTACAATTAGTTTCATAATTACATGTAATATGATCATAAGATAGTGTAGAACATTGTAAGTGCTTTGGTTTAATTTGAAATTGTTAGTGTTGGTTTAATGTTTGTAGGAACTCAATGTTAAGTGAACAATTGAATGAATGAGTAAGAGATGTTAGGATCTAGGAAAAATAAGGTGACCAGCTCACCCCAGTTTGCCCAGGATTGTCCTGATTTTCAAACTGAAAATCCCTTGTCCTGGGAAACTCTCAGTCCCTGGAAACCTGGATGGTTGGTTGTCCTAGAAAACGTAATTGTATCTTGCCTAATGCTTTGTTTTAGGGACAGGGGTCAGCAAACTACGATCCTCAGGCCAAATCTGGCTTATAGCCTGTGTTTGTAAATGAAGTTCTACTGGACTACAGCAAAACCCACTCACTTATGTATTGCCTATGGCTGCTTTCCCAGTACAATGACTAGTTGCAACAGACCATATGGGCTGGAGTGCTGAAAAATTTATCACTGTTTTCTTTACATAATGAGTTTCTGTATTTTTACATTCCATATTTTAATTTATACATTTACACAATTAAAAGAGCATCATTTTAGGAAACTACCTTTGAAAATGTGTATTTAAACTTGGTCAAAGATATTATTTATGATTTGGGGGTAAAATAAAGTATATTCACATTTTGTGACCTCCCATTATACCTGCCAGCTACTGTACTAAGTTATAGAAATAAATGTAAAAAATGAAGAAAACACTATCTGTCCTCTTGGGAAACTCATTCTATAGTCAGGGAAACAGCAGGTAATGTCAGCAAAATAGAAATAAAATGTAAATATATGCAAATTTATTCATCTGAATAATTTTAGATCAGGTAGGATGATGTTTTAAGACGGTGATTTTTTTTTCAAATTTTAACTTTTCCTTTCTTTCCGCTAGAGGCTATTCTCTGTTCACCAACATAGTGTAAGGATAGAGCAGAAAGGAGAGAAAAGTAGGAATCTTAACTCCTTCTTAATTTCTTGATTGAAGAGTGAGACCTATACCTGTTACTTACTTAACACTTTCTATGACTGTACTGTCAGAGATTTTATTCACCATTCTCATATGCTTTTAAGCTAGTGCTGGTGTAAGAAAAAAATGGAACAAGCAGGACCATTTAGGGGAAACTTTAGATTTTTTAGATTTAAGCCAAACTTGAAAAAGACGACACTTGGGAATTAGTTGCTAAAATCGTATAGCACTTTCTTGTGAAAACATAGACTCAGAAGGAAAAAGAGAGACAGAGAGGAGAGAAAATAAATTGATCATATTAGAGAAAAAATGAATGAAAAACACCTTCAGTAAGGCTTAGAAAACATCACTGTGATATTCCTTGAATCCTGCATTTAGTTATGCCTGAATTCCATCCCTGTACATATAAGCAATGAAAACCATTAAATCCATCTCCACTTATACCATTTCTCTACCACCTGCAACTGGTAAAATCACAATCAACAAATAGAGCTTCTCAAAAAGATCCCCTGACTAGCAGAGGAAAATGAAAATGAATGTGACAACTTGAAAGCATAGCCCAGAGAAGCCTAAAACATGCAAAAAATGTCTTTCAAACTCCCAGTTTTTCTTAAAATTAATGGGAGTTTCGTGTTATTCTCCATGTTTGTGTTGCTGAGGGTTTTTTTTTTTTAATTTAAAAAATGTATGTTTCAAGAAGACAAATAAATAAATAAAAACTTACATCTGTCCTGCACTGGCCTAAGTGTTTTACATAACTCATTACATAAAATTTCAAAAAAACATTTTGCAGTTGGTATTATTATTGCCATTTTACATATGAGGAGCCTGAAATTTAGTGAAATGTAGTCATTTACTCAAGGTCACAGAGCTACAGATTGAAACACCAGTATTTAAATCCAGACCAAGTTTAATGCCAAATCTTAACTATTGTCTCCTGAGTCTCTATAATATCATGGGCCAGAAAGGACACGGGGTTGGGAGCCACCAGAATCAAGATGAGGGAATAGATGTGCCAGGTACATCTCATGGAAATAGAAATAGGGCTAAGTGTAAGAACAGCAACCAGAACAACCTCTTCAACATGAATATTGGATATGCAACAGGCACTGTGAACTAAGAGGAGTAAAGGGAAAACTGGAAGCCCTTAGAAAGAACTACCAAACTCGCCGAGTAATGCGACCTTGTACAGGACACTTTAGCTGTGTACAGTCATCCTCACAGGGGGTCAGAGGGGGTCTTGGCATTCCGGTACGCATTGCGTCACTGGCCTCACTTCGTATGTTGAAAACAAATGTGGTGGAGTGGGTAACACAAAGGAGCTGCAGCAAGTAGAGTACCGCACAGGCTGCCATCTTGGGAACTGAAGTCCTCCGTCTCCCTCCCGTCCCCCGCACAGGGGCCCGCTGGAAAGTTAATGCCAGAGAGCCTGTCTATGAGAACTTTTTGTTCCATTTCATAGCTAGTTCAACCTTGATTTCATCTTCTATCGTGGACACACTGACTCACCAGCTGAGCATAAGTAGTAGCAATTATGAGGTATGTTTTTAACACAGAAATATATATTTTAAATTACCTTAAAAATAAATTTTGTAACATAAGGATGGCACACAGTTTTGGAAAGGTTCATCCAAGATAACCTAATATATTGATATATGACACATATAAAAATAGTTTATTGTCCATGGTTTTTTTAAATAAATACTTTGTGTGTCTAAGTGGCAAAAAGAGACATGAAACAGTTAATAATCCAGAACTGACAAAGACTAGAAAACTTAAATTCTAGAGTGGATTTTTCCTCTGTTTTGTCAAGAGGGTAAGGATAAGAAGAGTTTTATTTTGTTCATTCATCTTACCACAACGAGCCTTTGTGTAGTGCTCTGCAGTTGATAACATTCATTCAAGTCACCATTTAATTTTCAGAACAGTCCTTAAGGTAGAGCAGATCATACTCCTTTGAGGGAAAAGGAAATCAAGAACTTAAGTTACCTACAGGAAGTCATACTGCCAGTAGTTTGGAGTTTCAGCTAAAGCCTAGGTTCTGAATTCCATTCCTTTTCCATCCCATCCTCACTTGACTTCACTTGACACAATATAAGGTCTGCATAGATGGAATTTCTAAATAAACAAACAAACCAATAAAAACCCAAGGAATGTTGCAATGAGCTGGGAATTCAGATGTCTCATCAGGATCCCAATTTCAATTCCTTTGGATAAATACCCAGAGGTGGGGCTGCTGGATCATATGGCAATTCTATTTTCAATATTTCAAACTGTCCTCTACAGTGGCTGCACCATTTTAAATCCCCACTGCCAGGGCTCAAGCGTTCTACTTTCTCTGTATTCTCACCAACACTTCTAACCTGGTTTATTTTCAGGGGGGTGTGGGGGTTAATAACAACCATCCTGACAGGTGTGAGGTTATATCTCATTGTGGTTCTGATTGACATTTCTCTAATGACCAGTGACACTGGATATCTTTTTTGTATACCTGTTGGCCATTTGTGTCTTGCTTGGAGAAATGTGTACTCTAGTCTTTTGCACCTTTTTAAATTGGGTTATTTGATTTTTTTACTATTGAGTTGTAGGTTTCCTTATATATTTTGCATATTAACTGCTCATCAGATATATGATATTTGCACTGTCATGTCCACTGCAGCATTATTCACAATAGTCAAAAGGGGAAACTCCTAAATACGCATCCATAAATAAATGGATAAAGAAAATGTGATTCACACATACACACAATGACACAATGGGATATTATTCAGTCATAAGAAAGAAGGAAATCCTGCCATATGCTGCAACATGGATTAAACCTAGTAGACATTATGCTAAGTGAAATAGTCACAGAAGGACAAATAATGCATGATTCCACTTATATGAAGTATCTCTGTCAAACTCATCTAAGCAGAAAGCAGAATGGTGGTTGCGAAGGGCTAGAGGGAAGTGGAGAGTTGCTGTTCAATGGGTATACAGTTTCAGCCTGGCAAGATGGAGGAATGAGAGCTCTGCTGTACAACATTATGCTTATGGTTGGCAATACTCTACTGTACACTTAAACATTTGGTAAGAGGAGGGTAGCACTCATGTTGGGTTTTTTTTGCCATGATAAAAATGACAAGATGAAGGAAGGGATCGGGAACATTAACATGTAAAATCTATTCAATACATCAGTTGACTGCTTCTGAATACCAACCCACTGCAGATGGCGATTCAGACCATCACTCAGGGCCAGTCTTTGTTCCGCTGATAAGAAGCTGGGGGGGCGGTGACAGCAGGGGGCCACCTGCTGAGAACTGGGCATAAATGTGACTCGTGGTTCGTATTTAGCCCTTAGCTCCTCTCATTCATTGGCACAGTTTGGACTGGTTCTCTTCATGTTCATCTCCACAGGCCCTCAGAGCGCAGCTGTCCCCAGTTCACCTCCTTTTCTGGGGAGCGGGCATGTGTGGACATTCACATTCTGACCATCTAGAAATGAGTTAGGAGATAAACTCTTTTTCTTTTTTGGTGGACAGTTAAGGAGATCTCTTTATGAGAGTAAAGTCGGTTCCATTTTTGGCTACAGATGACTGGCTCTCTTAGGAAATACAGATGGACAGTACTGGAAGTCGGGAGAAGTGTGGAAAATCTGATGGAGAAGGTGTGGACCTGGCCAGTGGAAAGTGTTTTAGTGAGTCTAATGATTTTGGGAAAATCTCTGCAAGGCTGAAACATTTTGCCGTACATAAGTGGTCATTTCCTTAGCCTCTCTACATCCACTGAGAGCTCTGTGTAGCAGGTTGAAGAGCAAGAAAACTAAAAAACAGTCCCCATATGGGTTTGTCAGGAGAGAGATTTCAATTTAGGTTTTTCAAATGTATTGCATGTAACAAAGCCTGTATTTCTTTTTCACTTCAAATGGAATCTGCTTCATTCTGGTTCACTTAACTCTTGGAAACATAGTTTAATATGTTCAGAAAGCCCTTTGAGGGAGTACTGTAAAGGCTTTCACCACCACTCCCCTTCTGTAGAAGCAGGAAATCAAGTTCTGCCAAATGCAAATGAGCTCAGACTCCAAAAGGCAAAGTTTCAAACTGCAGAATGCTACAGATTTCAGAGAGCATGCCCTGCACAATTGGTATCTGGGGGGTCTAAGAAACCTTAGAAAGGCTTAGCTACATATTTAAAATTTGTGATTTCAGAAATACTATTATGTGCAGAATGTCTTAGATTTATGGTGGTAAGTTAGAATACCTTTCCTTCCTTTTCATGGTGGCTTCAGAACCTCCTGGGATTCTGCTGAGACCCCTGCTTCTATAGTAGTCTGTTTTCTTGTTTGAAACAGAAAAGCCTCTCTTCGATTCACATGTCATAGTTGATCTAAAATAATGCTGGTTGCCTATAAGAGGGCATTGCCTTTGCTGAAAGAAAATAGAAGCTGGTCCATTCAGAACTATGGCTATCCCTCCAAGGGTTAATGGAGTCAGTTCCAAAGGAGTTAGGCAACCACTGAAATAGGATAATAAATGTGACACTCTCAGACTATCAGTAGCAAATATTTGAGCTTATCAAATAACGGAGGAAGTAGTTTAGTTACAAATAAACCAATCTCTCATAAAACAAGTTTTCACACAGGGTCATTTCATTGAGCTGGAGACAGCTAGAGGCCATTGGTAGGCAGAACTCCCACTCTGTGTACACTCGGTAACAGCCCCTCATGATTAATGGACAGCTAGGGGGGAGGCTGCGTCCTGCGGCTTTGCTGAGAAATGGAGCCAGGCTGCATATCAGCAGCCCAGCCATAAACAGCATCTCAGGATTATTGCTAGGAAGTGACTCATCCTCTGGGAACATAGCTGGATTTGTGCTTGCTCTCCCTCACCACCCGCCTTCTTTTTCTCTCTCGCTCTCCCTTTTTTTCCCTGTAGAGCAGAGACCATCGTGTCCTAGAAACTATAGTAGATGTCACTGCTTGGCACTTGCTGTGCAAAGACAGGACAAGTATGTGGGTGGGAGGGGGAGGTGGCATGCTACTCTTAAAGTAACAGTGACTGGGCTGACCAGGGGCCCCATGGAGGCTATGTTTCTACAGCCTTTGAGATAAGTTTGTTGAAGGCATCTAATTTGGATTCCAGAAAAAGCACGAACATTGTGTGAGGTCAGAAAAAAAAAATAGAGCTCCTCGTTTCTAGATAAAATTCTCATTGAAGTTAAGAAAAAATAAAAAATATCCTGGCATGGTTTGATTAATTTAACAAGTAAAAAGAAAAGATAGAAAGCTGCCAAGTCCTTGGTATGTGAATGTCATCCCTAATGAAACTGAAATATGCCTATGATATTTCTACATTATGATATCCTAGAAAGTCTGTTTTAGCCCCCCAAGTATTGTAAAAATAAAACATGTAGCTTATATGAAATACAGAAATAGAAATAGAAATCTGGAAAAATACAACCATGACACCACCATTCAAAGGCAACCATTATGAACACTTTAGTGTATTTTCTTCCAGTCTACTTCCAACATCTTTACATATAGATTGTTGAGACCTTAACCACACGTAGAATTTTATTTCTTAACTATTTTCAGCCAGCATTTCAGCATAATTATGGCCCCATCATGTCATTCAATCTTTATACATAATTTCAAAGCTGCAAAAATACTTATTTTGCAATTTTAATTAACACAGGGCAGTTTTGGAATAGGTATATGTTCATGGTAACAGCAATATTTGCTCTATTTTTGAGATGTAGTTATTTATTAAAAATTATACTTCATCTGTTTCTAATGTAAATTGCAGGGAAAAGTCTATGCTATTACTCTTATGGTTGACTCATCACTTTTATATTTAAAGTAAGTATTCTGGCAGCTGAATTCTCTACAGAACTAGAAGAGAATCAGTCCTGATCATCTAGCCTTAGAATGTACTTGCCCCTATTAATGCTCTTTTCAAACGCAAGAGCCCTTACTGATGAACTATCTTTAGATGTCAAGATAAATTGAAAAGTGAAGTCATGACATTTGCATTTGCGCACATCCCCTGCACTCCCTACAGTACCTGAATTTAGATGCATTCTGTTTATGCGGGACATCTGGAAATGTTTTTAATGACCATTATCTTTTCTGTGCCCAGGAACTGGACAAATTTTCTCCCAGCCAGCCCTGGAGTCATTATACATTCTGAACAGTAACTCCACTGTGTCTCACCAACAATGGCCTTTGCCTTTCTCTTATTTAACCCAGAATAAAAGTTATGTTGTAAGTGTTTGCATAAAAATATGGCAGCAAATTCGCTTAAAATATTCGACATGCCTTCTGGCATAATGTAGGTCCTTTCCCTGTTCTCAGAGCGATTCCTGCCCAAGGGTTCCACCAGTGGTAGCCCAGTCTACTGGGGAGGGGTCCCTGGGAGAGTAGTGTCTGCTCCCAAAGCATGGAACTTGGTTTGTTTACAGCTGGAGTGCCTCTAAATTGACTGGTTTTGATCCCTCAGAGACTTATGTTAAAGGACAGAAAATCATTTCCTTTTAAACTAAAACCCAGGCTTACCTAGATTTCTTTTCTTGCCCGAGAATAGGTATAATTTAAAAGGTTTTTGTAGTTTCAAAAGCTGTTCCTCTTTGTAGAATCCACACTGAATGTTAGTAGGTTTCCATAACATTTAGTTATTTAGTCAGACCTTACTGAGAGAGCAAATCCCAAATATTGAGGCATATTGTACTTGCAATGCATTACATTTTAGCTTTGTGTCTCTCTTAAAGATGTGAAGTTAATGGCGGCTCCAAGGTATAAGGTGGTCTGCAAGATAAAGAAGCCAGAAATTTGGAGTGTGGATTTGAAGAAGTACTAATACTTCTCTTTTTTCCTTCAAATCACTTTCAGTCAAAACATTTATGTTGAGTGACCACTGTATGAAGATGGGAGTAAATGATCATTTATTGAGCACATACTATATGCCAAGCTTCACATTCACTGAAATATTTAATTTAAATCTTCCAACAATAATTCTTTGGAGTAAGTATTGTTATTTTAATTTTATCAATTAATAAGCCAAACATGTTTAATCAGCAAAGTCTGGAAGGTCAGTCATCTCCATTTGATCAATCACAAAGGAGAATTACTCCATTTTTTAACAAAGTTGCTGCCTGTAGCATACCATACAATATTGAAACATAAAATTAGACTGTGAAATCCAATCAGAGGGAGAATTGTAACCAGAGATACAATATTGTTTTCTTCTTCTGAAAATTCAAAATTGGCATTTTTCATAGTTCCCAGCAACTGTGATAAACATTCTGTTGTAGAATGAGCAAAGAGAGTCAAGGAATAAATGAGGGTATAGTTTTAGTCTCTCAGTCTGAGGTTCCCATCAGCTCTCTAATTTTCTTATTCTAATGAATGGACATTCACTTTCTGGTGTCCCCAATTATTGTTCTCAGTATTTCTGGTCATTTGATCCAGTTCTGTTTCTCCATGGTCAAACCCCACTTGTCACTGGAGCAGAGGACCTGATGGTCTTGGAAGAGAGGGAGAAAAAGTAAAACTTGGGGCAAGAAAAGAAGGCTGTGTGGGTCACGAGATCAGTCACTGTTTACAGAAAGCTTTTTCTTTGTGGCTAAGTCTCTGCCAGTGATTCTCATAGCAATGCTGGGTGGTGGGTGACCAAATCTTATTTCCAGTTAGGGAACTTGAGGTTCAGAGAGGTTAAAAAAAACTACCAAAGATAACAGCTAGGAAGTGCCAGAATAGTTATTTAAACTCAGACCTGTTCGACTCCAAATGTTCTTCTTTTTTATAATCAATCATACTGTTCTCTCTCAGTCATAGTGATTTTCTACTACTTTCATTTATCATAATTCAGAGGCAAATATTGGCAAGTAAGGAACTGTAAGGTTAATCAAGAGTCTGGATTATCAGAGGAGGATTGTGTTCTTTATTCTTTAGGTCCTGAGAATGAGCTAAGACAATCCTTTTTCTCCTTGGGATATATGAGAGCTATGGCAGAGGTATAGACAAACATGTTCTCAGATCCCTTTGGACTGTGCAGTTCTGTGTTCTGTGTTGACTGCCTCTTCTAGCTAAATCTTCCATAAAGCAAAACTTACACAGGAATAAAAGTGCTTGATAGCAGTTAATACAGTATTCTTTATACAATCCCATTTCTCTTAAGGTTTCTGATGAGAGTTGCCTTAAAATCAGCAGAGGATGTAATGGGAAGAGAGTCAGCTGGCCATTGGGAACTGCACTCTCATTTCTCTGATTCTCTTGACTTCCTCAACTCCCAGTACAGCTTGAGGTCACCTGACAGCCTTGATACAGCATCTTACAAGGCTAGCCACACTCTCTGGGGTTGGCAGGAGTCACTACATTTTTCTGTATTGTTTCTTATCAGATTTGCATATGTTATACCTTTCACTTGATAGAAATCATCTTTCAAATAAAAGAGCTTTTATTGAATATTCTGGTGTATTCCAGAATTGATATTGAACAATTATGCTTGCATACAGCTTTCGATTTTGACTCAACTTCAGTATACATAGTGTTTTTATTACAGGAATAATACTTTTGCAAATATTAAACCATTTCACTTAAATTGTTTCCCTTGAGTAAAATTTCTTTTGCCAAATTTCAAGGCTGAGCCACAGCTTATCACTTCAGGATGGGGTGGAACCTGACCCTGGCACAAAGCAATGGGCTTGAGTGGTAGGCTTTGTGGAGCACAGGGCTAGGAATTGCTAAATCTCTTGAGCACATCCTACTTCACTAACTCCTTCCACAGCCTCTTTCCTTGCACATGCACACACACTAGTCTTAACATTTCAACAATACCAGGAAGATCTCTATCATGGGGTCCTCCAAATTTGTAGAGAAAATATCCACGTTTACTGTTAAGGCTTAGTCTAGAGGCTGGCATTTGGAAGGAGGGAAATAGTGCAAAGGGGAAAAAGCCATTCTTTCCATTCCAGGGCATTGTGGGAAGAGAAGGAAAAGAAACATTAGTCTTTGAAAATATATTTGCATTCCCAATGTTTGGTTTTAAACAACATCCCATCTTTCCTGTTGAAAATGTATTATTCGAAAAGCAGTTAATAGACAAGAGTTGAGCTGGTTCTACCCCTACTTCGTGTGGTATAAAAAGAACCGCACAAGTAAAGGCATGATACACACATGGGAAGTTAACGTGTGCTCACCTAGCTCTCACAGATCTTATTGCTCTTAAATATGCAGAGATTAGACTCTCTCTCGGAGTACTTCAGATGGTGTTAGCAAGTACTGATGGACTTCAGGGAGATCTTGGGGGTTCATTATTTATCCCCCCGGTCACCCAGAAAAAACTGTTAAGGATGAGTTCCAGTCTGGATTCTCCAGTGAATTTCTGAGCCTGTTGGCATACCAGTGGTGCCCCATGGGCTAGAATCAACGGTTCTCAATCCTGGCTGTGCATTGCAGCCCCTGGGGAACTTTGCAAGCCACCTAAGTCTAGGCCCAGAATAGTCCGAAGACAAATTAAACCATCGTCTCCAGGGGATGGGGCCCTAGTACCAGTATGTTCTCAAAGCTCTCCACGTGATGATAATTGTGCAGTTAGGGCTGAAGACGACTTATTTAGCTGCAGAGTACTATCATACAACATCAGCGAGCGATCTGCATTCATTGGCCTCCTGCCTGATCAGCTGCACTGACTTTCCTATCACTCAGAAGGTGACTATTCTAAGCATAAGATACAGTGTCCATTTATTTCATGTTAAAGGAGATAAAATTTTAAAATTGAAAACAGCACAAACTGAGGCCAAGTAACTGCTGCTGTTGGTTGACATGTACACTCTGATATCTGATATCTGTAAGGTAGGACAAAAACAGGGCTCCACAAACTTGGCACTACTGACATGTAGGCCAGATACTTCTTTTTTGTGGGGGGCGGCTCTGTACATCCTAAGATGTTTAGTATCATTCCTTTTACTCACTAGTTGCTGGTAGCATCCCACCACCTTGAGTTGTGACAAGCAAAAATGTCCCCAGACAACAGACCAACATCACGGATCCAGACATTTGCTTAAAAGAGGGAGATGTAGGAAAAGGCGAAAGTAGGCAAACACTAATCCTGGGGGTTAATCCATTACAGTCAAAACCGCTGTCAAGATAAGTAAAATTTCCAGTCTAGCCATCCTTGACAGCTATTTCCTCTTGAGAACCTTTTCTCTTTCTTTGTGACAGTCACTGGTTTTAAGGAATGCAACTGTCTGTAACTCAAGAAAATGAGGTGTCCACAGGGGTCTGTTTAGCACTTCAGGTACGGTTTGGAAAGAAGACTTTAAGATGTGGTGGAATCAGCAACAGCCTCAGGTTTTCATAATTGCACCTGCCTCCTTTTCTCTCTCTCTTCCACTTGCTTTCTTTTAAACAACAAATACATGCTGATTAAAACCAGCTGGGCTCTTAACATATCTAACAAGGGGTTAACATCCAAAATATATAAATAACTCACATGCCTCAACATCCAAAAAGCAAATAACCCTATTAAAAAATGGGCAGAGGATATGAATAGACACTTCTCCAAAGAAGAAATTCAGATGGCCAACAGGCACATGAAAAGATGCTCCAAATCACTAATCATCAGGGAAATGCTAATTAAAACCACAATGAGATTACTTCATGCCAGTTAGGATGGCCAACATAGAAAAGACTCGGAACAACAAATGCTGGTGAGGATGTGGAGAAAGGGGAACCCTCCTACACTGCTGGTGAAGATGTAAGCCAGTTCAACCATTGTGGAAAGCAATACGGAGGTTCCTCAAAAAACTAAAAATAGAAATACCATTTGACCCAGGAATTCCACTCCTAGGAATTTACCCTAAGAATGCAGTTTCCCAGTTTCAAAAAGACATATGCACTCCTATGTTTATTGCAGCACTATTTACAATAGCCAAGGAATGGAAGCAACCTAAGTGTCCATCAGTAGATGAATGGATAAAGAAGAGGTGGTACATATACACAATGGAATATTATTCAGCCATAAGAAGAAGACAAATCCTACCATTTGCAACAACATGCTCAGTGAAATAAGCCAGGCAGAGAAAGACAAGTACCAAATGACTTCACTTATCTGTGGAGCATAAGAACAAAGCAAAAACTGAAGGAACAAAGCAGCAGCAGACTCACAGAACCCAAGAATGGACTAATAGTTACCAAAGGGAAAGGGACTGGGGAGGATGGGTGGGAAGGGAGGGAGAAGGGGAATAAGGGGCATTATGATTAGCACACATAATGTAGTGGGGGGGAGGCACGGGGAAGGCAGTATAGCACAGAGAAGACAAGTAGTGACTCTATAGCATCTTACTATGCTGATGGACAGTGACTGTAATGGGGTATGTGGTGGGGACTTGATAATGCGGGGAATCTAGTAACCACAATGTTGCTCATGTAATTGTATATTAATGGTACCAAAAACAAAAAAAAACACAACCAGTTGGGCTCTAGTCAGTTCTGTGACACTACAAAGCCTATTTCATCACTAGTGATTTATTCTCTTTAGGACATTCAGCTGGTTAAGCTTAGTTTATGTGAAATGCATCAAAAATATGATAGGGATTGCATGATAAAAATTTGGATGACTATGTTTTATCTGAAGACAAACAATTCCTTTTCAGTACAGAGGACTTCTATCTTGGGATATTAAAATTCAAAATTAAAAATATAATGGGACAGTCTTTTATAAAATACTCTGTATAGTAGCTGCAATGTCATATCACGTGGGAACACAGATGTGTTAGAGGAGACTTAAATTAGGTCCAAATTTTGTTCAAGTAAGATGTAAATACATCCACAGTTGTATGATCCACAATTCTCATTGCTGTTTTCAAAATTGCTCTCTACTTTTGAGGAACAGGGATGCCCCCAACTCCACCCCACTGGCTGGGACACTCAGGTAAGCTTTGTAGCTCTGTCAAAGAAGAAGTCATTAGTGTGTAATTTGGTTGTGCGTACTGCAAAACTTTAGGGATAAACCAACAAACAAAAAGCAGCTCTTTTCCAGTAGTCTAAAGAAATCTCCAGGCTTTTTCCAACAGGAAGGCCAACAGAGAACTATCCTACTCTGACAAAGAATTTAAATTTATTTCTGGGTCCTGAGCCTCTGCTTTCTTCAGATAATATCAGGACACCTCTATTTTCTCTTTATGTATGCCCAGCTCCCTCCAGCTCCATCAAGAAGATGGACATCTACCCAGGCTCCGAGGAATTATGAGATACATGAGTTAGTTTACTTGGCTTTTTTGTAGTTAGGCAAAGAGTGGCCTACAATTTTTTTTTTAGGAAAGAGGGTGAGAGAACCCTCTTTTTTTGTCCTGACCCATAAGGACACTTCATTTAGGTAAGTGAGTCCTGAAAACATGTTCTTTTACCTCTATACTCAATCTGTTGACAGTTGTGCAGATTTAAAGTTACTATTTTTCATGGTTAGACTTTTCTTAGTTTGCAGATCTGTTACTCATTTATATTAAAAAACATTGTATACATGTCCCTTTGTAACATTAGTCTAGAGCCTCAACATGAAATCATAAAATTACTGAGTACAACAAATCAATGTCTAAACAAAGAAATCCTTCCCCCCATAATTTTATCACATCTCTAAAATTAAAGTCTATTAATTTAATCATACAAAGATACCTGGATCTGATTTATATATATATATCTTTTAGTCAAATGCTTCAAATGTAAAATGAGTAAAAAGCAAGTACATCTTCAAGTACTTTGGGGTTTCCATATAAAGTTTGCCAAACTCCAACTTAAAAGCAGTGAATTTCATGTGGGAGGAAGCAATACAAATACCAAACATTTAAAGCTAATTGACTAATCAGATAAATCTTAGGAAGATTCTGGGCATTTCAGGTATAGGTCTGGGAACTGTCTCAGTTCCCAAGTTCCCAAGTACTAAAATGTGTGGATATGCTTCTCCCTGGATTTCATCCACCATGACATGTTTTTTATATCTACACTTACATGACAAAGAGAGCCTCCTTTCTAGCATTCACTCAATTGTGTCTCCAAGTAGATGGTCACTGCACAAAGGAAAAACGTTTTACAGCATGAGATCTGGACCACCAAAGAGCTGCTCTGAGGTAGAAGTGAGGGGATGCTGCCATGTCACTCGTGCCAGCACGGCCACTTAGAGCTGGGTCCTGGCAGGGCTAAGTCAGCGCAGGTGGTGGACTTCAGTGTCGTCTGCAAACAGTGGAAATCATTACTGTTGCACCTGTTGTTGTAAGGGGACGTCTGGAAAAGATTGGAAGTTTCTCCTTTCCCTCCTCATCTTCTCCTTTTTCTCTTCCATTCCCTTCATAAAGGGAGACACAGTATAGATGGTGGGTAAGAATTTGGATTTTGGAACAAAGCTACCTGACTTGAAACTCACTTTCCCACTTACTGGCTGTTTAATCTTAGGCAAATTATTTCACTTGTCTGTGACTGAGTTTGTTCATCTGAAAAAACTATCAGAAGTTTTCTGTAAGGATTAAATGGTTAATATGTATGAAACTCTTAGAGCAGTATCTAGCATCTAGAAGGTACTCACTGGGAAAAAAAATGTTTCTATTGTATATGGTGAATCTCTGACATGTGGGACATTTTGTGTACCTGGCTGACCCAACCCCCACTTTGTATCACCCAAATTCAAGTCCTTAAGAGAGATTGATGAGCACCTATGATTCCCAATCTCCATTTCTCAGGCAAGAAAATATGATTGGCCCCAACTTTTGCTGGGGATCCTGCACAAATCTGAACCTCTGTAACCATGAAGCCAAGGTCCTTCAGTATGTATGGAGTTTTAGGGATCCTCTCTGTTTGGAGATAGTTCTTAGGAAAAGGGGAGACATGAGTAGAACAGACCCTTCAAAAAGTGCCTGCTGTGTATTATTGTATGAGTCTGCTAGGGCTGCCATAACAAAACACCACAGACTGGGTGTCTCAAACAACAGAAAGTTATGTTCTCCCAGTGTTGGCAGTTGGAAGCCCGAGATTGAGGTGTGGCAGTGTGGGTTTCTCCCGAGGCTGCCTTCTGGCGTGCTACAGCTGCCTCCCTGCGGCGTCCTTCCATAGCCTCTGTCTCTGTGAGTGAGACATTCCTGGTGTCTCTTCTTCTTTTAAGGACACCAGTCATGTTGGATGAAGGATCCACCCTTATGACCTTAATTACTTCCTAAAGGCCTGATCTCAGTGGGGATTAGATCTTCAATCTATGAATTTTGGGACAGGGGGACACAATTCAGTCCTTAACATTTACCTTAGAAAGATAACTTCTGTGAGGTTCCTGTCTGGGAAACTGGCAAAGAGCAGGTTTGTCAGGCTCTAGTTAAGCTTTGATCTTAAATGCTCAGATGACTATAGTACGAGGAGATGGTGAAGCAGTGGATAAAACGTCTCTTCAAGCTACTTATTAAAGATGACTTAGAGTCTTGAAAGTTTGGAGCACTTCTGATAACTACCATAAAGTTGCTGCCGAAGCCATAGTTGTTGAGGACAGTGACTGAATATTAGTTATGCATTTGATTAAACTAGTGATTAAGATGATATGTCTATGCATGTCATATATATATATTAATATAATTAATTTGCAGAGACTTGAAAATGTTTATATGCTTTAGTTCTTGATCCCAAAAATGCTTGGACGCAAGCTACAGAGTAAACTCAATAACTGAAATGCATTCCACAAAGGTATATCACCTCCCAGGATTTTCTTACCTTGCTGCTTAAAACTCTTAAAACATTTTTCATTTATTTGAAAATAAAGGCCTGGGTCTCCTTATTATGTCGGGAAAGATGTGTACTTTCCAGGTCATTATATTAAAATTAGGAGGCTTCTCTTCAAATACAATGAAATCTCAGTTAAATAACAAAAAAGAAAACACAAATGTCATTAATTTAGGTAGAAAGTTACACACACAAAAAACCCCCAAATGAGTAAATTCTAAATTCCTATAAAAGTACACTCTTTTCCAGAAATATTTTTTTCTTCAAACCATAATTGATACTGTCTCCTTGGAAACAATCCTAAGAGACTAGTTGGGTTACTGGAAACCATGTTATTTAAACCTGAATTATAGGAAAGTGTTGCCTCTTCCTATTAATGCCAGTCTTAGCACAGACCATTTGAGTACCTATCACACTATAGGCTAATCTGACAGAAAGATGCTGCAGGTCCTCAGTGGGAGCTGAGAAGGGTGTGAGTACATTTCCCAGTGTAAGAGGCTGACATTTTGATTTTACTCATTGGTTCCTTGGGCTAGGTTAATGTAGTTCTGCACCCACGAGGCCAAGTCAGCTTCCTGAACTTGCAGGGGTGTATGGGAAATTCAGTACGCTCACACCAGGAGGCTTGGCTGGTGGGGGAGGCAGTTTTCCTCCCAAATGACATTCCAACACTTTCTCTGGGCACTGCATAAAACAGAGTTAGTAGAAATTTAGTTGAATTTAACAAGTTCCCCTACTCCCCTCCCCTTTTAATTATAATATGTAAGGCACTGTCCTAGGGATGTTAAAGATAAAGTAAAATAGACTTGTGGCTCTCAAAGGAGCCACAATTCAGTAAGGGAAATTCAAATAGACTTCACTACCCAATGTAATATATGCAATATATTATAGTGGAGATACAGCCACCATCTGGAAGCACAGAGGAGATATACTGGTATACGAGATAGACATGCAGGCACAAGGAACCACTGTTTGGTGTCCAGGGCTCTGTCCCAGCACAGGAACCTCACCAGCAGGAAGCAGGGTAGGTGACTTTCCACCAAAGCCCATGAGTGACTTTGGGATATTCGAGTAGGGGGAAGGGAGGGAGACATTCAATCATCTCTCTGGAAGTCAGTATTAACTTTGCTATTCATAAACAGTGCTATGTTTTTGCTAACTAGAGTCCAATATTCTTGGAAGCAAAGAGACTTGGCTTTCTGGTCATGTTTTAGGATGAGAGCTCAAACCTATGGAACGTGATAACACTCTGCTCAACAATGGAGTGGTTAGCAAAGGAATCATTGATGTTAAAGTAAATTTATTAAATGTGAGTTCCTCTATTTTTCAGATAATTAAAGCATCACTTATGGTAAAGAAGCTTATTTAGTAACACATGTTTACTTTGTGATATCGTGTTTTGCATACACAGTTGAATACACATGGCTGAACTGCTTTTTGGCACAGTCGCTAGAAATTTGGAGTTTAGAAGCTCCTTCTTCTACTAACAAACATATGCTTGAGGTTATTGTTTTCTGTGAAGCATGTTTTACTTAATGTTGGAATTTAGATAGAAAATCTTCATTCATCTAAGACTAATTTTGTTTTCTGGCAAGTGCCTCTGACTTAGCAAGTTCACCAGTCACTATGATTTGATTTGGGAACTTGGGAGACAGAAGTGATATCTTTACAAAGTCATCGTAAGAGAATGACAGCTGGCTAAGACTGGCTCCAATACTTGGTGATTATTCATTATCTTTTGAAATATGACAAAGAGTTTGAAATTGAAATAGCATGGGTGATGACGAATATTTTTTACATCACTATGTGGTGGCAGGACTATATGGGGTATATTTAGTCAGAAACTAAGTGAAGACAGTTCCAGACATGCAAATTCTTCAAGTTACCATGCCTGCCCAGGCAATATGAAACAGATATGAAAAGACCCCTTTTCTCTCAATTGTCTTCTCAGTCTGTTCACCAAAAGGGATTCTGCTCTTCTCAGCATTTGACTATTGATGCTGACGATGCTGGCACTGGTGCTTTATTCTTACACTTCTGACTCATCTTGTCACCTAGTCTGAAAGCCCATTTATCTATTACCTTTGTTCCTTTGGCAATAATTCTGCTTCTTTCTTACTCAGTACTACTCTAGGTAACACCTCAATTTGCCACAATACAAAAGAAATTAACAAATAAATATGCTTTCAATATTTTTAAGTTATAGTATCTTAAGAGCTATGCAGCTTCTTAATATACCTAGTTTTGAGCTTTTCGTCTTAATGTACCAGGCTTTGGGCTTTTCAGTTTCTGATACAATTTAGAATAGTCAATTTGAAAACATAAAGGGAGCTTATCCATTAGTAATGAAATTCCATGAAGAAGCAAATATGTTGAGGACATTGTCCCCCTAAGGTTGAGACCAATATCAAAAATTAATTACAAAAATAGCTTTTATTAGAGTCCCAGATTCATAAAAATAGGATTTGAAATGCAGGCAATACCATTTTAAAAAATGAAAAATTAAGTACATGCCATCTTGTAATCACTTTCTGGTTTCGCCAATAGTTATAGGGAGGAGTTGCCAATGAGCTGGGATGACGATGATGATGGTAATGATTTAGTATTATGTAGAAGTATAAAATCTCATGTTAGTTGTGCATATTTGATACGCTGGCTTTGAATGAACCATTTGACTGTGTCAAAGGATTTTTCTGAATATCCTGGAAAGAAGAATCAGCTAAATGTCTATTTATGAATGTTAAACATCTATGACCATCTAATGCTCTTCTAAACTCTCACAACACTTCACTTCTACCTTTATTATAATACTTACCATTTTAGCCTTTGCATTTTAACTATTTGTGTATCTTAGATCCCCCAATAGCCTGTAAACTCTTTGAAATCATGATATATATTTAAGTCATCTTTGAATGCTCTGATAACACCTACCCCAAAAGTCTATAAATATTTAGGGAATGAGTGAATAAATGAGAATGACAGATGATGTCATTTTTATATCACCATTCCAGAATTAATATTGACAAACTCACAACGATATATAACAGATTTTGAAAGCAAGGCTCTATGCATGTGGGGATCAGGAAGAGTAATGCACATTCCTGAATGAGTGAAGGATAGCCAACCACTTCAAAACCACCAGCTGACCATTTACTTTATCTGGGATCAAGGACTCTGCATGGATAAAAGGCAAAGGAAGTCATTCTTCTTGAAAAAAGTGTTTTCTTAAACAGAGGTTTGCTATCTAAAGCTCCTTTAATTCCTTGGGTTCAGCTCTATGAAATCACTCTCCTTGAAGTTTAATCAACCTAAATCCATAATAATAATTTGGGGAAAGACAAATTGCCATAGAAAACATTGAGTATGGTAGAATTATAAGACTAGTGTTAGGAAGATTTGACCTGATTACAAAACTCCTTCATGGGAGCACTGGGGTCACAACTGGTATGTGGCCACTCGCCTATGTGCTTGCTTAAAGGCGGCAACAGTATATATAGAGAGATGCCTTCACACGAAGCAACAGACAACGATAATTCCTAAGTACTTAAATTAAAGCAGATGTTTTCATATGTGTAAGTTAGCTGCTGTAATCATTTTTTGCTTGTTTGTTACATTATGTTAAGAAAAGAAAGAGACATTGGAGGCAAATAGACAAGCTATTCAAGAATAGAATTTCTTAGGAAAATAAATTTGTAATACTGGTGAAGAGTGGAAATAGTTAATGGTTGATCACTAAAATTCTTCCAGACTCTCATCTACACTGACCTTGTCTCTCTTTTTTTGCCTCATGTTTGGCAGCTGTAGCAGGAATTGTGGTTTTCATGAAAAATCCGATTTTTTTTCTTAAATGTCCATGTACCTACAAATGTAAAACTTTAGAATTTTAAAATATGATAAAAATTGTTGTCACTTTATAGGTTTTGATTTAATTTATTTTAGAAGCTTCACCATTCTTTTGATAGTAGCTGACAGATCCAATCCTGTTCCCATATGCTTTCTGCTATTTTAAAAGAAACAGTACATAATTGCCTCAAAGAAGCACCATGTGTTTCCAGAGTGTGAATCTGAGAACCATCCATCTGGTCATGCTGGCATCTTTCTGAATTGTATGTGATTGAAAGAAATGTATTCAACATTTTGCAACTCTTTGGCTAGATGAGGACAATAATAGGTAAAGGAGATTTTCTTCATTTTTATTTACTGAAAATCAAGTCTGTTCCTTTGGCCAGGAATACCTTGCCCAATCTTCCACCTGGATGGCCCCAGTCATCAGTCAAGATACAAGTCAAATGCTATTTCCTTAGCAAATTCCTCTGTAACCCTAGCTCTGGTTGTATAATTCTATTCATACTGGTATGAAAATGCTTATTTGCTTTGATTAAAATGATTTCTTTAAATATTGCCTCTCCTGTAATAAGTGAGCTCCTGTAATAATGGGAGGCAGATGGTCTGTAATTCAATTCAACAAAATATTATTTCAGTATCCCAGATACTAGTCTAGGCTTTATAGAGATAGTCTTGAATAAGCAGAGATCATTTTTGCACTAAAAAGATTATCATCTGAGAAGAAAAAATTCGGCAACCAGTTATACTCAAAGGTGATGCTCAGTGAGGAGATACCTATATCTGAAACCATGTAGACAGAAATAAATTTGGAAGTTCAAAGTCTATGTAACATGGTTTTTATTTTTAATAACTTTTGTATGACATAAAATTCAGATTAATATTCTAGATTGGTGGAATCATTGGAGGGATCAGTAATACACATTTCCTGTGAAGGTAATGAACAGTCATTGAATTATGGGCTAAGCATAGTGTTAGGTCTTCTATATGTATTATTTTTGGATGCATTTGTAAGCCCTGTGTGCTGAAGGTACCTTACTTTTTCCAAACTTAAGTTAATCCTAGAAGTATGAGTTTTTACAGAGTCTTTAAGAAGCAGATAAACTATACTGAATTATTACAGTTTTAAAAATATATGATTTTAAAATGTCCACATATAAATCAACTAAGACTAATAACTTTGTGGTGACCTAATAGACTGGGGCATTTTGCCACCTAACATTAAGGACAGCATGACTTCCTCTATTTTGATGATGCTGAAATGCATAACTGGATCAATTGTTAGGAAGAACAGTTGAGTAAAAAAAGAAAAAATCAGTCCATCTGATCTTGGTTAAATTGATTGTCACAGAATTTGGTTCATTAATGAACTAATCTGGTTCTACATTAAACAGAGATGCCCTGATTATGGCTCCCATTAGAGACAAAATTCCTCATGGGCAACCACTGACTCCGCTTCTTTTGAACTTTGAAACAGTCTCTGAACTAGAACTCGGCACCAAGGGAAACTTTAGTCAAGGTTGAGCAAATCTACTTTGACCCTCTTTCCATGCTATTAAGAAGCAATAAATTAATTAACACACATTCTTTGATCCATACAGACATCCTCTGCTAACTGAACTCTCTCTTCTAATGAGGATCTTCTGCTGTACAAACCCTGGAACTGTATTGAAGTACTAACACTTCAGACTAAAAAAGTACCAAAGAATATGGATTTCAGGCACTCTTTGGAAAGCTAGTGGTCTGTGTACTATTAGTAGGAAGAAACTGCTTACTCTTCAGCAGAGATGGGAAGAAAGGGGATGTTGTTATAAGATCAATATGGGAGAAGCATAAAAAGTATGCTAGAAGGGAGAGAAAAGAGATTAGAAGGCCAGCTAGGAAGCAACAATATTGAAATTTTAAGTTTTAACTTCTTGTAAAAGGCAACATTTACATTTTCAATTTTTAAAAAGTTGTACATTCAAAATAAATTTGAAATCCAAACGGTTGTCCACCAATGCTGAGTATATTTGCTACTCTCTTCTGTTTCAAGAAAGCTCTGTTGAAAGTTGTGTGGTCTTTAAGCTAATGGAGTGAAGATGAAAAAAACCTTGAGAATCTCTCACTTTGTCATGACTGGGCTGGGGGCAGATGACTCACAGTGTGAATTCAAGTTAAATCATTTAACCTTTTTTCTCTTATTCAATCCATCTGGGAAGCTGAATACAAGCACTTCACTATGAAACAGATGGTACACAAAGCTAAATTTCCCCAGATTGAAAAAGAAGAAAAATGTGTTATAAGCATTAAAAGAACAAAATGTGGAGAAAGACCAAGGATTAAAAAGAAAAAGGCTACAAACTGGATCAAACCTTTTCCCCTGTAAAGAATAATGTAATCCTTAAAAAGTAAGTCCTCTGAAATGATTTGGGGACAAAGTTAGTAAAATATTTCCTAAGCTCTATATGTGTAAAGTTGGTCATGGTTAATGGTATGTCTAGAAAGCAAAATGCTCTTTGTTGGCACAGAATTGTGTGTTCATTTACCTGTATGTCTCAGAAAACAAATATGATAACTTTAGAGAACAAAATTAAATACTAATGAAAACATTGCTTGAGAAAATTTATGAAGCCCATCTGATTATAGCTCTGAAGAAATTTAACACTAGTTGACAAAAAATATTTCCAACATGTTCTAGAATAATTATGTTTTCTAATCTATTCTCAAAACATATATATATTCTGCTTGTATATGTGTATGCATATATTGCTTGGAAAAAAGGCAGGCTATTACCCTTTGCTAACTTTGGGTGATTTTAATCTTATTGTTTATATAAAAGTATATTAAGTTAAATGTAGTGTGTGCAAATATTTACACCTGTCATATTTTATGGGAGAAGAAATATCCTGTTGCAGCTAATCAAAGATGTATTGATGAATAAAGTAGATCATAACAGAAAGTGTATGTACCTTCTTATTTCCTGACTGGTTGTGATAAACTTGGAGGAAGTTAGTTTGCTATTTAAAAGACATAGTTCACAGATGAGGCTGAGTATGAAACCTGAGAAATTATGGACTTCCAGATGCCACAGCATAAAAACCCAGATTGGACTTTGGGTCCAGAACTGCCTCCAAGGGGAGGTTCCACTGTGGCTGAGGCAAATGGTGCCTCACTAACCCAGTGCAACTTTTCTTTGATTAATTTTCAGAATCCTGTTTATAAAGCAAAAGAAAAACATGTATATATTTTTTCTTCAAAGAATCACTTTTATACCGGATGTTGGTCATACCTCTATTACTGAGAAATACAGATGAGGCATGGCTAAATGGCTAAGAAGCAGAAAGGCAAACACTGCCTGTTTTAAAGGAGAGTTTCATATGTCTCTTACTCTAATTTCCTACTGAGAAAATATAAAAGCATTAACTATCACTATGGCTTTTAATGTCCACAATAATAAATGTCCAGATAAAGATAAATTCTCCAGTTTAACATAGCCCTTGTTCAAAGCAGCAAATGCATCCTTGGAAATGTTTGCATAAATACATCTAATATAATTCAATCTCTTGACACCTCCAAACCAATCTACAGATCCCTCCAGTGTTCTTTTTTGATGACATATATTCAACTATATTTATAAACTATGTATTCCAAAATATATAGTCAACTAGATTTACATATTATTCATTAAATATATTCATATATATATATATGTTCAAACTATACTTATACAATTATTTTCTCTTAATAGCAAAATATTTTCCCAAAGAAGATATACAGATGGCCAATAGGCAAATGAAAAGCTATGCAACATCACTAATCATCAGGGAAATGCAAATCAAACCACAATGAGACACCACACCGCAGGTTGGCTAATATCAAAAAGACAAAAAAATAACAAATATTGATGAGGATGTAAGGAAAAAGAAGCCCTTGCAGACTGTTGGTGGGAATGTAAATTGGTGCCGCACTGTGGAAAACAGTATGAAATTTCCTTACAAAATAAAAACAGAACTACCATATGATCCAGTAATTCCACTTAGTATTTATCCAAAAGAATTAATCAGGATGCTCACTGCAGTATTATTTACAATAGCTAAGATATGGAAACAACGAAGTGTCCATCTATAGATGAATGTATAAATATCTTCTTTATAAGAAATAAAGATATATATACACAATGGAATCTATCTATAATCATACACACACACACACACACACACACACACACACACACGGTGGAATATTACTCAGCTATAAAAAAGAATGAAATCTTGTCATTTGTGACAACATGGGTGGATCTAGAGGGTGTCATGCAAAGTGAAATAATTTACAGAAATACTAATACTATATGATTCCACTTATATATGGAATATAAAAAAATAAAACAAGTGAACAAATGAAACACAGCTTAAATAGACTCATAGATATGGAAAACAAATTGTTGGTTGCTGGAGTGGGGAAGGTTGGGAAGTAGGATAAATAGGTAAAGAGGATTAAGAAGAACAACTTCCAATTAGAAAATAAGTAAGTCATGGTGATATAATGTACAGCATAGAGAATATGGTCAATAATATTGTAGTAACTTTGATGGTGACAGATGGTAACTGGACTTATCATGGGGTTAGTTTTGTAATGTATAAAAATATTGAATCATAATGTACACCTGAAACTAATAAGATGTATGCCAATTAAACTTCAATAGAAATATAGATCAAATAAGAGCGAAGTTAACAATTAAAAACAAAGGATAAATTGTAACTGTGAAGAACAAAACGTCCCAAATAATCATGAATTTGTGATTCAGTTTTATTTGGAAGAGAAGAGGCTTATATGACACTTTCAAAAGGACTATTTGTGAAGATATACCTATTATCGTATATAGACTTGCCCAAAATTTGTACTGGCACCTTGGCATGTAAGAGTTTCTCAGAGAAGAGTTACAGCTGTACCCTTAAGCATTTTATAAAGGAAAATGTCTGGAATGTGTAGGCTCAGTCTGCTGGCTCCTGGTATATCATATCTGGAACATTTCCAAGGCTTTGGGTAGTACAAGCCCATGTTGCCTTCAGTGGAGAGCCTTGGCTCTCTTTGAGATGATGCATATTGACTTTTCCGTCATTAACTTTAGAGTAACTTCCTATGATCTTCCTTCTAATCTGAATATAAATTCCTTAGTAATTAGTAGTGAAACTTCCCCCTTTCCTTTCCTTAAACTAATCATGGACATGGCATGGTATTTGAGCTCCATGTACGTTAAGAATAATGTCTAATCCATCACAATAACTAGACAAAAATCAAACCTCATGAGTGACAGTGAATGTGTAGTCAGGCTCACTTAAGAACAGTGTGCTTACATTTATATATTGATTTTCCATTATGAAATATGCATAGTATAAACTAATATAAACACTTTCAAATCACTTTTACTTCCTCCATATATCTAGTATAAAAGCATCTTTATTGCTGTGTCCATGATGTTAAAAATTATCGATGTTGTCTTATAGAGCTGTTATCATTTCTCTCTCAGCATTGAGTCCCATATATTCAAATCACAAACACTATTTCCTTTCCTCACTGCACAGCAAGAATCACAACAAAAATGTATGTGATTTGAACACATCCAACTGGTGGCTTCAAGTTTTATGTGCTCCAGAGTTGTACTGACCTTATAATTCTTGGTGGTTGGAAAGGATCTCCAAATAGGTAATAGATTTAGAAGGAAGATGAAAACCAAATTTTTTAAAATAAGAATCCTCTAGATTATTATCTAGAGGATTTTAACTCAGCTCTGCTATAGTATAATGTCATTTAAGCTACAATATTTTAGAATAGATAAGCAAATTTACAGCCACTTATATGGTTGATGGTTCCATCAAATGAGAAAGCATGCATGTTCATGGTAATTCAGATAATCACTTTTAGAATCATCACAGTATACCATGAAGAAAGAAAGGAAACAAACAATTTTTTTTGTGTGTGTGTACCTTCTATTTTCTATGTACCATGTTAATAGCTGTTATTTTGTTATCCCAATTAATCTTTCAAACTCCCTCTTGGGTAGGTATTACCATACCTATTTTACAGATGAATAAACTAATGCACAATCAGTTTAAGTTGCCCAAACTCTGGCCTTTATAGTTCCAAAGCCCATGCCCTTTTCACTATATAGTGTCATCTGCCAGAAGAAGGAGAAACTTACATTTGTATTCTCATTAATCCTTTTAGACCTCCTAAAGACAAGCATTTCTATCTTGATTTACAAAAGTCCTTACTGCTCCAAGGACTTCAACAGTCCCATTCAATTCCCTGTGGTTTATTAAGAGAATTAGGATTCCCCAGAATTAGTGCTTGCAAATTCTGAATTTCCACTCAAGAACACAGAGGCAGAAATAGCTCAGATTTCCTTGCCTTTCTCTCTCTTTTTTAAAATGCTCTTTAAATAAAATGAAGCTTCTGTTTTGCAGTGTTGATATTTTTATATGTGTGCTGATAATTCTGAATCTCTAACATTATTCCAGATGACTATCTTGTTTGAGCTTTTGAGTGTAACTTTGTGATTTAAGTTCTTTTCTTAATTCTTATGTGTGAAAGGAATGAAGCATCCAGGTTTCCATCCACATGGCTCTTTTGGCTTCTGCTTTTTTGCCTTTCTCTTCTCAGAGTTTGATTTTCCCAAAGGTACAACATTAAGAGAACTTTGGCTTATCTTGAAAGTAGCTTAAAATCATATAGCATTATTTATTTTCTGGTTATGGATTTCCTAAACAACATTTCTCAATTCATAGTCCAGTCAAATGAACAATTTCTGAATCATAAGAGATGTGAACAGTCTTATCTGAACTAGACTTCTTTAGGATTTGGCTATATCCAAAAAGCACTTAAAAGAACAGAAGCATCTCTCCTAGAAGAATGGACAACTTTCTAGAAAAACACAACCTTCTAATTGACCCAGAAAGAAACAGAAAATCTGAATAAATCAATTACCAAGAATGAAATTGAATTGGTAATCAAAAACTGCCTAAGAATAAAACTCTTGGACCAGATGGCTTCACTGCTGAATTTGATCAAATATTTAGAGAAGACCTAATACCCATCCTCCTTAAAGTTTTCAAAAAAGTAGAAGAGGAAGGAATACTTCCAAACTCATTCTATAAAGTCAGCACCACTCTAATACTAAAACCAAAGACACCACAGAAAAAGAAAATTACAGACCAATATCCCTGATGAACATAGATGCAAATATACTCAACCAAATATTAGCAAACTAAATTTAAAAATACATCAGAAAGATCATCTGTTATGACCAAGGGGGACTTATTCCAGGGATTCAAGGATGGTACAATATTCGAAAATCCAACAACATCATACACCACATCAACAAAAAGGACAAAAATCACATGATCACCTCCATAGATGCTGAAAAAGCATTTGACAAAATTGAATATCCATTCATGATAAAAACTCTCAACAAAAGGGATATAGAGGTTAAGTACCTCAACATAATAAAGGCCACACATGACAAACCCACAACCAATATCATACTTAACAGCAAAAAGCTGAAAGTTTTTCCCCTAAGATAGGGAAAAAGAAAAGGATGCCCACTTTCACCACTTTTATTCAACATAGTACTGGAAGTCCTAGACACAGCAATCGGACAACACAAAGAAATAAAAGGCATCCAGATTGGTAAAGAAGTTAAACTGTCACTGTTTGCAGATGACATGATATTGAACATAAAAAACCTTAAATCCACCCCAAAATTACTTGAACTAATAACAGTTCAGCAAAGTTGCAGGATACAAAATTAATATAGAGAAATCTGTTGCATTCCTATATACTGATGATGAACTAGCAGAAAGAGAAATCAGGAAACAACTCCATTTACAATTGCATCAAAAAGAATAAAATACCTAGGAATAAAACCTAACCAAGGAAGTGAAAGACCTATACTCTGAAAACTACAAGACACTCATGAGAGAAATTAAAGAAGACACCAAAAAATGGAAATACATCCTATGCTCATGGACAGGAAGAATTAATATTGTCAATTAGGCCATCCTGCCTAAAGCTATCTACAGATTCAATGCAATCCCTTTCAAAATACCAACAGCGTTCTTCAATGAACTAGACCAAATAGTTCTAAAATTCATATGGAATTACAAAAGACCCAGAATAGTGAAAGCAATCCTGAGGAAAGAACAAAGCTGGGGGGATTATGCTTCCTGGCTTCAAGCTCTACCACAAAGCCACAGTACTCAAAACAATTTGGTACTGGCACAAGAACAGACCTATAGACCAATGGAACAGAATAAAGAGCCCAGATGTAAACCCACACATATATGGCCAATCAATATATGATAAAGGAGCCATGGATATACAATGGGGAAATGACAGCCTCTTCAACAAGTGGTGTTGGCAAAACTGGACAGCTACATGTAAGAGAATGAAACTTGTTTACTGTCTAACTCCATACACAAAAGTAAACTCGAAATGGATCAAAGATCTGAATGTAAGTCATGAAGCCATAAAACTCATAGAAGAATATGTAGGCAAAAATCTCTTGAATATAATCATAAGCAACTTTTTCCTGAACACATCTCTTTGGGCAAGGGAAACAAAAGCAAAAATGAACAAATGAGACATCAAACTAAAAAGCTTCTGTACAGCAAAGGACACAATCAGTAGAACTAAAAGGCATCCTGCAATATGGCAGAATATATTCATAAACTTATCTGATGAGGGGTTAACATCCAAAATATATAAAGAACTCACATGCCTCAACACCCAAAAAACAAATAACCCGATTTAAAAAATGTGTGGAGGATATGAACATACACTTCTCCAAAGAAGAAATTTGAATGGCCAACAGGCACATGAAAGGATGCTCCATGTCATTCATCATCAGAGAAATGCAAATTAAAACCACAGTGAGATATCACCTCATGCCAGTTAGGATGGCCAATATCCAAAAGACAAGAAACAACAAATGCTGGAGAGGATGCGGAGAAAGGGGAACCCTCCTATACTGTTGGTGGGAATGTAAATTAGTTCAACCATTGTAGAAAACAATATGGAGTTTCCTCAAAAAATAAAAAAAATTAAAAAAAAGCATTTGACACAGGAATTCCACTCCTAGGAAATTACCTGAAGAAAACAAGACCCCAGATTCAAAAAGACATATGCACCGCTATGTTTATCGCAGCACTATTTACAATAGCCAAGAAATGGAAGCAACCTAAGTGTCCATCAGTAGATGAATGGATGAAGAAGATGTGGTACATATACACAATGGAATATTATTCAGCCATGAGAAGAAAACAAATCCTACCATTTGCAACAGCATGGATGGAGCTAGAGGGTATTATGCTCAGTGAAATAAGCCAGGTGGAGAAGGACAAGTACCAAATGTTTTCACTCATTTGTGGAGTATAACAAAAAACAAAGCTGAAGGAACAAAACAGTGGCAGACTCACAAACTCCAAGAAGGGTCTAGTGGTTACCAAAGGGAAGGGGTTGGGGATGGTGGTTGGGGAGGGAGGGAGAAGGGGATTAAGGGGCAATATAATTAGCACTCACAATATAGGTCCGTCACGGGCGGGCAGTACAGCATGGAAAAGACAAGTGATGACTTCATAGCATCTTACTATGCTGGTAGACAGTGACTGCAGTGGGGTGGGGTGACTTTATAATATGGGTGAACGTTAAAACCACAATGTTGTTCATATGAAACCTTCATAAGATTGTGTATCGATGATACCTTAATTAAGAAAAAATAGTCTTAGAACCAAAAAAATAAAGAAAGAAAGAATAGGAGCATCTCTGACAGCTTCCTTTCCAACAACAATGCAAGTGATATGTTAATAATTTATGTATTGATCACATTTTCAATCAATATCGTCCAGGGTTTTCTATTCTAGTCTTAGCATAATAAAGGGTTCTATGGACAAATAAGTTTTAGGGTAGTTCTCAATACTCCACTGACCTCTTGGAGATTCTTATTGTATATTGTATAGCTTCTTTACAGAAACTGTAAAGAAGCTATTTAACTTTTTTTAGTCATGCAACTTTTCTTTGGTTTGTCAACATTCATGAAACTATTGCTTCTCAGAACAAACACTGGGAAATTTGACATAATCATTTACAAGTGGAAAAAATTCTATAGGCCATAATGTTTTATGTAGCTGAAGTGCTCATTAATTAATTTTGTAGATAAACAAAAGAATAGAATATTTAAAGATATATGTGATTAGAAGAGACAGAATATCTAAAAACTCAAAACCTTTGACATTTAGTTCATTAATTTAAACATCTCTTAGTAGAGAAGACATAGTATTTAACTGCATTTTCCCAGTAGCTCTTTTTGTTCTTGTTGGTGAATAAAATAACACTGACACTTCAGACCAAGAAGAACCCCTAGATCTTACTTTTTTCTAGTGCAAGCAGGCTCAACCCTCTGGAAAGGTTCTCAAGGGCTTCTTATCATTTGAATATTGAGAATCAGATCATCAAGGTAGATAGCAAACCATGACTTCTTTTCTGCTCTCCCCTGAAAATGGCCAGAAGGGTTTCAAAAGGGTGTCTGTTAGAAATAAACAGGCCTTTGTTGTTGTATATGGTCTTAAATTTCCATGCTTTTGTGTTCATTTTCAGTTGTAAATATGGAGGGCTAAGATCTAACCTCCTGTCTTTTTACCTCTTAACTAAAGCGCATGTTCGTATATGGGAATAGAAAATCATATTCATTTTAAAGAATTCATTCAAGTGTCTATACAGAGTTCCAAAATACCATTAAGAATCCATCTGTTTTTTACTATACACCTATTAGAATGGTTAAAATTAAAAATATATATATTGACAGTACCAGATGTTGGCGAGCATGTGGAGGAACAGGATCTCTCATAAATTGCTGGTGGGAATGTGGAATGATGCAGACACTCCAGAAGTTTGGCAGTTTCCTGTAAAATCAAACATATACTTACCCTACAACCCAGCAATTACACTCCTTTTCTTTTTCCTAGAGAAATGAAAATTTATGCTTATACAAAACTCTAGGTAATGCTTACAGCACTTTTCGTTGACATGGCCCCAAACTGAAACACCTGAAATGTCTTTTAGTGGGTGAAGGATAAATACACTGTGGTAATCCTTACCAAGGAAAACTATCTAGCAATAAAAAGGAACAAAATATTATTGTAGGCCGAAACATGAATGAATCTCAAGGTAATTATGTTGGAAAAAATAGCCAATATAAAAATGTTACATGCTATACGATTCCATTTATACAACACTCTTGAAATGATAAAACTATAGGAATGGAAAACAGATCAGCAGTTGCCAGGTATTGGTGAAGGAGGTGAAACTAAGGTGAGCTATGGCAGTGCCATGAAGAAACCGCTGCGTAGTAAGCTGTATATCTTGATTGTGGTAGAGCTCATGTGAATCTAAACATGTAATAAAAATATAATAGAATTATATTCATACATATACCACCCCCCCAAAAAAGAACTCATACCAAAGCCTCTTAAATCTAAGTCAGTAGTCTAGTTAATTGTATTGTGTCAATGTGAATTTCCTGGATTTTTTAAACATTTTTGTAAAAAATGTATTATAGTCATGTAAGATGTTAGCATCAAGGAAAGCTGAGTGATGGGTACAGGAGACCTCTCTATACTATTTTTTTAACTTCCTGGAGTTTGTAATTATTTCAAAATAAAAAGTCTTTAAAAACTTTTCAAAACTTCATCTGTTTTTCAGGGGGTAGGAGAAATGAGTAAACAGGGTCAAAAGGTTTCAAACTTCCAATTATAAAATAATGAAGTCCTGGGGATGTAATGTATAGCATTATGGCTATAGTTAATAATTCTGTATCACATATTTGAAAGCTGCTAAGAGAGTATGTCTTAAAAGTCCTCATTACAAGAAAAAAAAAACCTTTTAACTTTGTATGGTGACTAAACTTCTTGTGGTGATCATTTACCAATATACACAAATAAAAAATCATTAGGTTGTACACTTAAAGCTATAATATTGTTATATGTCAATTATATCTCAATTTAAAAGAAACAACAAAACAAAACAACTCTTCATAGGCTCCTTAGGATATGATAATTTTCTATGGCGGCCATAACAAATTTACCCAAAGCAAGTGAGTTAAAACAATGTAAATGATTACCTTACAGTTTCACAGGTCAGAAGTCTGACTGGGGTCTCACTGAGCTAAAATCAAGGTGTTAGCTGGGCTATGCTCCCTCCTTCAGACTTTAGGGGAGAATAGACTTCCTATTCATTTGGGTTGCTGGCAGAATTCAGTTCCCTGTGGCTGTTGGACCTAAGTCCTCATTTCTTGCTGGCTGTCAGGTGGGAATTTGTTCTTGGTATTTAGAGGCTGCCCACGTTCCTTGGTTTGTGGCTGCTGTCCTCTATCTTCGAAGCCAGCAATGTCTGGTCCAGTCCTCCTCACGTTGCATCTCTCTGACCATTCTTCCATCTTCCTATTTCTCTGACTCAGCTAAAAAGACTTTCACCTTTTTTTAAAATTAAGGTATCATTGATATACAATCTTATGAAGTTTTCACATGAAAAACATTGTGGTTACTACATTCCCCCTATTATCAAGTCCTCCCCACATATCCCATGCTGTCACTGTCCATCAGTGTAGTAAGATGCTATAGAGTCAGTACTTATCTTCTCTGTGCTATACTGCCTTCCTAGTGCCCCCCTACATTATGTGTGCTAATCATAATATCCTTTAATCCCCTTCTCCCTCCCTTCCTGCCCACCCTCCCCAAACCCTTTTCTTTTGGTAACCACTAGTTCCATCTTGGAGTTTTCAAGTCTGCTGATGTTCTGTTCCTTCAGCTTTGTTTTTTGTTATACCCCACAAATGAGTGAAATCATTTGGCACTTGTCCTTCTCCACCTGGCTTATTTCACTGAGCATAATACCTTCTAACTCCACCTATGTTGTTGCAAATGGTAGGATTTGTTTTCTTCTTATGGCTGAATAATATTCCATTGTGTATATGTACCACATCTTCTTTATCTGTTCATCTACTGATGGACACTTAGGTTGCTTCGATGTCTTGGCTATTGTAAATAGTGCTGTGATAAACATAGGGGTGCATATGTCTTTTTGAATCTGGGATCAATCTTGTTTTCTTCAGGTAAATTCCTAGGAGTGGAAATCTTGGGTCAAATGGTATTTCTATTTTTAATTTTTTGAGGAACCTCCATATTGCTTTTCCACAACAGCTGAACTAATTTACATTCCCACCCGCAGTGTAGAAGGGTTCCCCTTTCTCCATATCCTCGCCAGCATTTGTTGTTCCTTGTCTTTTGGATGTTGGCCATTCTAACTGGTGTGAGGTGATATCTCATTGTGGTTTTAATTTGCATTTCTCTGATGATTAGTGATGTGGAGCATCTTTTCATGTGCCTGTTGGCCATCTGAATTTCTTCTTTGGAGAATTGTCTGTTCAGATGCTCTGCCAAGACTTTCAGCTTTTAAGGACTCTTGTGATTAGATGGGAGTACTCTAGGATAATCTCCCCATCTCAAGGTCCTTAACCTTTATCAGATATGCAAAGCCACCTTTGACATGTAAGTAACATATTCACAAGTTCAGGGGATTAGGATGGAAACATCTTTGGGGACCATTATTCTGCCTTCCACAGTTGTGCTGGAGTTTTAAGAAAGCTAATAAGTAAATTCAGTCTTCTTCCAAATCAAAAACCAATTGAGAGACAGTATGGAAGTCAATAGATTGCAGGGCATAGCAATGTCAGCTTTATTACCAACTGAATCCGTGCTTTAAATAACGTATCTTTCAGAGCTGAGCCTTACCCACCATTTTATCTTATAGTCCAGCAAGGACATCTTCTCACTGTTCCCCAACATGGCAATTCCCTGCTTTCCTATTTGCTATCTTCTCTTCTTAGACCATCTTTTTAGTCCCTGTGGCAAACTCTTACTCATCCTTTGAGAGTAACATTGTGTGCCTCCTTTAGGGTCAGCTCTGTCGCCTTCTCCAGATTCCCTTCTCTCAAGGTCATTCCTCATCATGTATTTTCAATGTCTCACACAGTGTTTGGATTTAGGGCATAATGGGATCTCACTAAATATTTCTGAATGAATTTCATGTTGTGAATAAAATGTCTGAATGAATCTCCCTGTTTACATTTCTGTTTTCCTCTTGAGGGAAGGCCTTATTTCTTCATCTTTATAGCACTACCACCATCTCCATGTCTGACAAATGAATGTTCTGCATAAACTTTTTCTGAAAGAATACATAAATTAATGACTTAAATAATTCTGTCAAAAGCCAATTATATTTTGTGGAGATGTCTGTATAGCTATGCCTGGATTCTGTGGTCTATTAGTTCCTATTTTCAAAGGGAACTTTTGATATGTAAGTCAAGAGCCCTTCTTGTGGCCAAAAATGTCCTAAAGAGTCCAGTTGCAGGACAATCTCTGATCTCATCATCAAACACTCTTTTCCTGCCTCATTCTCCTGCTTGGTTTTTTATTTTATAGCAGGTATAACTACATACCTGATGCTATTCTAATGCTATGTTTTGTATATTATGTTATGTGATATATTGGTTTATTTCCTTTCTGCTCAACTAAACTATAAGCCCCACAGGAACAGCAACTTTGTTCTATTCAGTAGCTTATATAGTGTCTGATACATAATAGGCATTAAGTTAATTCTGGTTTGATGAATGAGATAGTGTGGAATGAGAGAAAAAGTAGGACTTGCAAATCAGAGAGGACTAGGTCAAAATCACAGTTCTCCAATTTTGCTCGCTGTTTGACCTCAAGCAAATCATTTAACATTTAATATCTATCCTGCATAGGCTGATGAGACACTAGCAAGAGAATACATAAAATCTGGCACATATTAAGTGTTCAAGAAATGGCGGCTATAATTATGCCACTTGCCTTTATAGTTAGAGGATTTTTGCTAAAATTATTAGTAGAGATCAGTTTTCTTCATGCTGTCCAAGTATATTTTTGTGTACCTCTTAACAGGAAATGAAGTGAAATTCTAAGGTACATACCCCATTGCTGTCAATGCAGTCAAATATCTTCAGTGGAGTATCATAATATCAACCAAACATATTAAGAATGCTATAAAAGGATTTGAAACATTCCTAAGCAAAAAATATTTCAAAGTCATCTAAAAAGCTCCCCAAGGTTAGTGCTTCCCATTCAAGCCCAGAACACTAGGCCACGAAGGCAGTTATAAGATTCCCATGACCTCGCTAAGGCCAAAATGCTTTTGTGTTCATATACCATAGGCTGATTCATTTTCTTTTTTAAAAAGCCCAACTTTACATTTCCTAAATGTTTTGTTATATCTGCATTTATTCTAGATTTTTACAATAAATTCAACAACAACTGAAAGAATGATTTTCTATTTGGTATCTTATCTGGTATATTTTTTTATACTATATTATGTATTTCAAAAGAAATTTGTATCCCTTGTTACTGTATGATAGGTGAATGCACCATGTACAGTAGCAAAGCATCTTGATTAGATTGTACCACCTAAAATCTAGGTTTGTTTTCACTCCTTGTTGTTGAAGAAGCTGTGGCCCCAAGCAGTCCCGACTCTCCCCTGGCTCCAGGAATCCAGGTCTGGTTGGTGTGTGATGTAATGGAAAGACTAGAGCTTTCAGAAAAGTTTGGTTCTTTCTCAGCTCTGCTACTGGCTGGCTGGCCTTGGCAAATCTTCTCTAGGCATTAGTGTCGTCATCTGTAAAATGGGGTTTTTGTCTCATACAAAGCTATTGCCAACATTTGAATGAAAGACATGTATGTGGCAATCTTTGATCATAGGAACTCACACATTCTTAATGTTATGGGATTAGAGCATACACCTCTGACGCAGTTTAGTGATATTTTAATATACTCCCATGTTTTCCATGTGGAAAAAATGAAAGAAAAAAAAAGGTAACATGCCATTTCTCTGCTGTTTTCTACTCAGGTGGTTGAGTCCTATAGTGTTCCTGAATCACTCTTAAAGTACATGCTCTACCTGCTTTATTGAATCATAGTCAATCCATTCAACAGAAATTGATTAAACACCTTTTATATAAGCCGGATAGTATATTAGTAATTAGATTTGCGGTGTTGAATGAAACAAGCAACACTTTTTCTCCCCTGGGAGAGCCAACAACTATAAATTTAAATAATGAAACAAAACAAAATAGTGGGTGTTTGGATTAGGATTGGCGCTGTAATAAAAATCAGAGTGATGTGTTACAGAGTAACATGAGGCACAGACTGGGGTCTTAAGAATATGATCCCCAGAGAAGACAGCTCCGAGAAGCCAACAAGCTAAAACAAAGATAAGGACTCAGCCGAGTAAGGGCGGCCGCAAGGATTCTGGATTTCGTTCTTTACCTAGTGGAGGATCACTCCGGAAACTAAAAAGACGATGTTATGTAGCGGGGGTTGGGGGAGGGGGGAGTAGAAGTCATGAGATGAATTAGGAAGCGGTTTATTATCAAGAAAAAGCAATAAAGGTAAGGGGATATAAAAAGATGAAGGGTGGGTGCCAGTCCAGACAGGATGGAGCATCTGAGAAGGGCCCTGAGTCACAGGAGAGGAAACGAATTTCAGGTTGCTGGATTAAGCGGCGCCAGCAGCGATGGAGACAGGGGGGTGGATGTAGGATGCAGAGATGACATATCTGTGCCTGGGCTGGAGGTGGGGTGTCAGGGGAAGAGAGACCCTATGGCTTGAGTAGCTCCGCTGACTTAGATACAGAAATCTAGGAGAGGAAGAGATTTTTGAAAGGATGGGTGCATCAGGAACTTGTCTGGGATGTAAGTGCTCATTTTTATTATCTGTTAGACATCCAAAGGGAAGCAGCAAACCGTTCAATAGAAAACCAGTTGCAGCTTTCTCATCTGCCGTGGGTCCATTTGTCAAAGGCAGTCACAGTTTGGCGGCTCCCCCTGGCCTCTGCACCCCCTCAGAGGAGAAATGAGGCCCTTTTTTGAGGGTTCTGTTGAGAAAGAGCCCAGTCAGGAGAGGCCTGCTCCAGTTTGTGTGAAGGTAGAAGGCAGGATCACAGGATCAACCTGGAGCATCCTCTTTGGGAATCAGTTAAAGTCGAAGGGAAAACCAATATTCTCATAGGAACACAAATACAGAGACGTTAGGGAGTAGAGTGAAATAATTACATGGATTTTAAAGGTAAAGTAAACCCAGGAAAGGTTATGATACAAATACAAGTGCTTGAGCATGCAATACTTTAGGAAGGCAACTTATACCTTATCAAAGGGAACAGTTTATAATTTTGAAATGTAGAAAATGAGAATGATTCGTCTTCATTTTTAGTTTTGCTGCTTAAGAGAAAAAATAGAGGAAACATGAAAAAATTTGTAAACTAGAAACCAAGAACTTGTCTGATAAACTATACTGATATTGACATTAGTACCTCAGGATTCAGGTACTAAACTGATTGCTTTTCCATCACAGTTTTTATATACTTAATCACCTGTTTAATGACTTCATTTCTCTCTACTTCTGTTATCTCTATAATCATAATTCTGATATCAATTGTATTCTGTTTCTACAGTTTGTCAAACAACTAATTAACTAATTACCCATTCATTTTATAGGAGGAAACATAACCCAGGCATCTATTGGACATCATATGCAAATGGAGCTGATCACTTTTAATTATATGATTTTATTTAAGCTGATGATCTGCAACTGAAATACTGAAATCCTCGTGGAGCCTGGGTTTTAATCTAGTAAGTTCTCTGGGTAAATGTCACTGGCTGCTCCTAGGTCTGGTGCCATTGTGCCAAGCTTTTCAGTGGCAGCTTAGGTAATGTTATTCAGATACATCTGCAGTGCCAAGTTTCTATTTAAACAGGAAAGGAAGTGATTATGTATTTGTTCCCCTTAAAAGAAAAGCCTGAGGGACAGATTATGGTCAGAGTAGCAATGTTTAAGTTATTGAGGCAGAAATAACTTGGGTGAAAAAAAATATGAAGTAGTCCCAAGAAGATTAACACATTACTGAACTGGCTCCACATCAACCTTGTTAGACAGCTCAGTGATAATTTTTCTATTGTAAGTACACTGCATTTTTATTCACAATGGTATTAAGAAAAAAAGAATAATGATCTTTTCTTGCATTTTAACAAAAGATTTTACAATGACAAAATGATTTACTGAAAATAGCAGTTGAGGGGTCTGTTGTAATTCTATTGTTACTTCTAGAGCAGATGCCACGTCACATGCAAAATGCCAAGACCAGAGAAAATATTTTTAGCTGGGTAGAACTATGTGACATTTAAGAAAAAAATGGTAGTGCTTTGATCCATTTGTTAATTGAGCACTTCAACACTTTCTATACACAATTGTTTGAAGGTTATAGAATGTAAAAACGATGCAGTCCTTGCCCCCATGGGATTGATATTTTTAGACAACTAAGATAAACTATTCTTTATAACTTATAAAATGTGGGAGGACAAAAGAGAAAGGCAGATAGATGCAATGTATTCTTGGTTATGTATTCCAAGTATTAGTTTTAATATGACAGGAGATGATAGGTTGGGCTGGGTGGTAAGGGTAAAAAAAATGCCTCAAATGAGCAAAATAAATTTGCTTGAGTACAAACTGGAAATGGGAGAGAAACATAATAGGCTGTGGGAGAAACATAAACTTAGAAGAGATTCAATAGGGGTTTAGATAAGAAGAACAGAAACTCACTGGCAAGTTCTTTCTAGCAATATTTAAGGTAAAGAAATGTCAGGTAGGATATAAATAGATTCCCTTTTCATTGATAGACAACAAAAGCAAGTATTTTAAAATTTAGGAAGCCTTGGAAAATCTATCACATTATGGACATCAGGTCTATAGGTAGTGAGATTATTATATATATTTACTGGGTATGCTATATATAGGACCTCAGTATAACTATATATAGTTAAACAAAAACTGTCATTTAAATGTTGCAAGTTGTTTTCTGTCTTCTAAAACGGAGACTTAAATTTAACTGCAAAACAGGTTTTTCCCATTGTTGTGCAAAAAGAATATTTTTGGAGCACTGTCTCCATATATATATGGAAAGAAAGTAACCATTTGTGTCCCTAGGGAAGATCTGGATGCAAGGAATTAAATTAAAACATAAATTCTACAAATATAATGGCGGTTTTTCAGTTTAGAGTTTGAAGCTGGGTGCGTTGGTGGGAACTGTAAGTCTCTGCATCTTGTTTCTGACAAGAGACACATTTCCTTTCCCAAAAGTGGGTCTAAACTGCTTTTACATGTATGTTGTGTCCTGCTTTTAGGAGGTATGTGTATGTTTCTTTGCCAAAGCAGCTGTCCCTTATAGATGACAGGCAAGGACACCCTGAAATCTGAAAGGCACAATGACCTGGTGTTCCCTTCATCTTAGGGCCACATGCCATGGAAGTTAGACCAAAGTTTATTCAGCTCACCTTAGACAGAGAGAGATGCTTCACATGTAAAGATATTTAAGACAAATAACATAGAATTTGGTGAATGTACTGATATTAAATTATTATATTCTGATACCTTTGTAGAGCCATTTAATCCTGGGCATAAAGCAGGGTTTGTCTCTCTGGCAAGCAAAGAAATGGCTCCCAAAGATGTCCATGTTGGAATCCCCAGAAACCAAGGTGGAATTAAGGCTGCTAACCAACTCATCTTAAAATAAGGAAATTATCCTGGGTTGTCAGGGGAAATCCAGTGAAATCATAGGGCTGCTTTAAATGCAGCAGAGAGAGGCAGAAGCAGAGGAGACATGAGAATGGAAGCAGCATCAGAGTCATGTGAGGTAAGAGAGACTCACTGATCCCTGCTGGCTTTGGAGATGGAGGAAGGGACTGCAAACCCAGGAATGCAAGTGGCTTCCAGAAGCTGGAAAGGCAAGGAAATGGATTCTCTACCAGAGCCTCCAGAAAGAAGGCAGCCCTGCTAATACCTTGATTTTAGCCTGTTGAAGACTCAGTGGGATTCTGACCTCCATTTTGTACTTCTGACCTTCAGAACTACAACATAATACATTTGTCTTGTTTAAAGCCACTAGATTTGTGGTAGTTTGTTTAAACAGCAATAGGAAATGAATACAATTACAGATGCAGTGGGTTATTGAAGACCAATCACCCCAGAGCAGCATCAATTAAGGAGCAAGAAGAAAGGACTAAGGGGAGAAGCCTGAGACTGCCAATTTCTCCTCTTCCAAGGGGTCAGAGCCCCTACCTTGGACTCCCTGGCATGGAGGTAAGTAGAACACCTCGGTGGTGGAGAATAAGCCAGCCCTTGCCTCACAGACCCAGAGTGAGGCAGAGAAGTGGCCTGAGAAGAAACAGCAAGGCATGGTATAACACACTTGTAAAGGTCTCCTTCTTCTGTTGGGAAGTTCGGTAGGGTATCATTAACCATGCCAATTAACCTTGGCTGTGCAGGGAGAAACTGAGCATGCTCGGTGAAGGGAACGCAGTATGCTTTATCCCTTCCGCCTGACAGAGGGGTGAGGGTAATGGCAGTCCTCAGCAGAGAACAGCATGTCTAACAAAGCGCTGATGCCACAAGAGGCGTGTGTAGAATTAAGATGGGGATCTGGGTGGGTGAGATCCCTGTGTATTTTTCAGATGTTCTTATGGAAAAAGTTGGGGTTAATACAGGACAGTACTCCTCTGGGATCAGCCTTGAGGGATCATGATTTGGGTGCAAACAATAAATACAAGATTTCTGACTTTCAGTAATGAACCAAAGACCAGATAAATCTGAGCTCAAAAATGAAATGGACTGAAGGAACTAAGAAACAGAACAAGCTGGAACTGAGAAACCCATGAAGAAGTCTGTGTGAAGCAATTGAGCCACAAATCAACAATCTGAAAATAAATTATTAATTCCCAGGCATAACAAGCATCTAAGCTGATAGTCTGATAGTAGCTATCTTTTGAGTATTCAAAACAGATACATACAGATAGGCAATAGGAATGTATAGATAACTTGGTATATGGTGGACATGCCATTAACAGTCACTGGGACCTTTTAAGTAAATAATGCTGAGACAATATTTTTCTATGTGGAAAAATGTAAATTAAAACACTAGTTCACACAACATTAAAAAAATCCATTCCAAGTGAATTTAGCCTGTGAGTGTGAAAAGCTAAACTTTAAATTTTTAAGAAGAAAATATAGGATAACACCAATATGTTATTGGGTTAGGGAAAGATTTCTTTGACATAAAACTCATAAGAGGATGAAAACGAAGGGAAAATATTGATAACTTTGATAGCATTGAAACAAAAACATTTTGAACAGCACAATAAGCTGCCAGTAAAGTGGAAATACAATAGTGAAAAAAATAATTGCGAGCATAAAATGACAAAGGATTCACATGTTGACTATATAAGGAATATAAAAAACATCTACAAAAAAAAAACCAAAATAGAAAAAGTTTTTGATAGGTGTAATTCATGTAAGTAAAAGTGGGAATATATACTCTCAAAGTAATAAATAATCAGGCCTATGCTTCCAGTATCAAATGTCATTAAGAATGTTTGAAAATGTGAATTCTCCAAAGTGGATGCTTGGAATGGATATGGTTACAATTACTTTGGAAAGAATTTGACAATACTTAATATAGATACGTACATATATATTTTTCCCCAAATCCCACCATAGCAATAGGACTCTCCACCACACTGCACCCTCCGCACCAAAACCAACTCTAACATGTGCAAATGAGATGTGTACGAATAATTTTTGTAATGGTATAGATTTAATCACAAATTATAAATTAATTAAATGTCCATCAGAAGAATAAATTAAATAATCTTTGCCTTATGTATAAGTGTAATATTACAAAATGGGAATAAATAAATTAGAATTATATCTACCAAATTGGGATTAAAAATCAGGTCACAGAAAGAGATATATAATATGAATCTGTTTATATACAATTTAAAAACCTGCAGAAGTATAGTACATATTGCTTTTTGATGTATATCAATATAGTGAAACATAAAAACAAAAAGGAGAATCCAGTGGTCTGAAGCAAATATTTTTAAATGTTAAGATCTGTTAAAGGGTGAGTTTAGAAGTTATTTGTTATATCTTATTCCTAGAATTGATTTTTCCCAGTATTTTATAATTTTAAAATTCAATAGGAAAAGCAAAATAAAGGTGACTTTACTCTGGTTCACTGAGTAGTGTATTTTAGATATACGACATAGGATGTATCTAATGATGGGTACTCAGAAAGAACCATACCTTATAAACAGGCAGTATTGTGCCAATTACTCATACTATCAAGATTAAGAAACCACATAAATGAAGTGTATCACTCATGTGACAAGTTTTCCATTCAGAAGGACATGAATTTTCAAAAGTCTTTAGGAAAACTCAAGTTCACTAAAATCATAATTTTATAAACTGAATGAATGTAACCTCCTATAAATCAGCATTGAGAAAGGGTTCACTAAGTAAGATTGAATTCCATTATAGCTTCATGCTTCAAAGGCTCTAAAGAAAAGCTTTTATTGCAGTTTCTAAGTGCCTCTCCATTACAAGCAAAACAATTTAAAGTCTTTGCTACAATTTCTAATGCCAGAATATCAAGGGGACTGGTTCAGAGAAAATAAGATTTAACCACAAATGAAGCAATATTTTAAAATACAATCATGAAACCTGTATGTTAGTTTTTTAATTTTATGCTTTTTGAAAAGAACTTAAAAAAAAGCACATTTTCTTCATATTTTATCTTCTGATTTCTCAAGAAAGAGAAAATTTTTTTCTAGAATTACTATCTGAATGAAACAGAAAATTTCCCAATAAATTATACGAACTTACCACTCTGTGATTTTTAACACTTAACATAGCATCTATACAACTTAAACTTATTCACACAAAAAATTTTAATTTAAATTCTATTTTTAGATTATGCTTGCTAATAGTATTTTAAATACTTGTTATTTGCAACTTTGGAAATTTAATTTTTGTATGTAAAATATACTAATATACTAAGACAACATGTATGTTTGACACACAGTGAACAAAGTAAATATTAGTGACTGTTTAAGAAGGAACACATACATTATGAAATTGAATCAATCAATTGACAAATATTTACAGGTGCCTACTATCTACCCAGGATTAAAGTTAATAATAAAAGGTTTATAATACAACTTTAAATATATCAGCCAGTTCGAGTCCAGTACGCTAAGCCCAAGTTGTAAAGCCTGGAGTCTTTCTCAACTGCTAATCAACAAAATGCCTAATTAAAAAAAAGGAAGTCTACATTTCTCCTTGTCTAATCATTGCCATCCCACTCAGAGACTTAGTTGTGTTGGGCATAAGTTAACAATACTTTGTAGCCATAAATCAAGGCATGAATAGTCATAGCAGTTAGGGGAGGAGAAAGAGCATGGAGGGCATTGAGAGTGGTGTGTCAAAGAACCAAAGACTATAAGGGAGGTTCCATTTAAGGCCACAAAGGAAGCCCTTCTGTAGGTACTGGAGGAAGAAATGTTTGTTGTGGAATGAATTTCATGCTAGCAGTTTCCACCTCAAATATTGTGTAACAAAGCGGGATTATTCTTGAGTCAATATTAGAAAACCTTCATGATTCACCCTGAGAACTGAAGATAACTATTGGTGGCCAGTCCTGACTCTGTGAGACATAATCTCCTCATCCGCCTTCACCAACACCACAAGGTCCCTCCCAGTAAACTCATCACTCTCTATTTAAAGGCAGAATGTTATCATTGGCAGAATTATTGATGACCAAAAGAAAAAAAAAGTACAACTCACAGGAAAGCCCAAACAGACTGACCACTCATTCAGGCCAGCAGCAATGCTGAATGGTGCTCCAGTCACCAACACAGATGGAGATATTTCAGAGATGGCCCAAAGTCAAGGACAGAGAATGGACAGCATAACTCCATTCTCATGCTCTCAAGAACTCAGATATAAAGGAAAGTACACATAGACTGAACTCATACCACATTTTGCTACATTTGAGTCAAATCTCTCTCAATTAAATTTTAAAAAGTACAGAGTTCAAGCTCCACCCCTAAACTTTCCTCTCATTAATTTCCAATGTCCTAATACAGTCTCTATCCTACTCATGCCTGTCTTAATTTTTCTCTTCATGTATTTTAATTATGTATTAGAATTAGTAAATGACATAAAAGTTGTCTAAAACAAGAAACACGGGCTGCTAAAAAAAACTTGCTTAAAAGAAGAATGAAGAGCAAGAGGACAGGAATGAATGAGGAAGAAAAAAATTTGACCATGTACACATTGGTGGGTGGTTTCTGGGTGTCATTAAAAATATGTCCATCTTGGAGGCCTCTTTCAAAATGTCCTTCCCTACAAACTATTTTAGGGTCTCCAAGCTGAGAAGAAGAGATTGAAAGTGAGAGAAAAATATGGATTTTTTTTTTTTGAGGAAGAAAGTAGACAGAAGAAACCTGTCAAACTTCAAGGTTTTGAAAGCACAAAATATTTAGATACAAGTTTGAAGTTTAGTTATGCTAGTCCTTTAAAATAACTGCAAACCATGGGAAACAGGAAGGTTCACTTTCAGATATCAGTGTAAACTTTATGACGGCAATTCTGGTAAGCTGAAAGCTGTTTATTAATGTTTCAACTTTAAAATTCAGTATTCACTCCAATTCAGGGGCAACCCCAAGGGACTGGAGAACAAAGAGAAAAAGCGAGAAGTCACCCTCTAGGAAATACATCTGTGCACTCCAAAAGCCTATTGTCAGTAGGAACAAGGTTCCAGTGTTGATAGGTATTCAGTAAATCTTTCTCTGTCCCCACCTTAGAGAGACCTCACAGGACCATCTCATCTAAACATGTCATGACAATAAACTGAACCAAAATATTGCAATATGGCACTCGGGTTGCTCAGACACTTGGAAATGCTAAGATATTGTTCATGTTAATAGTATACCATTACATTCACTAGGATGTAACTTAACAGAGAATCAATTATGAGCAAAGAGGACAAACACGAACAAACACTGTAAATTTGAATCAATGAACAGAGATGTGCATTTCACATCAAGGCCTAAGATATATTTCTTCCTCACTGGAGAGGCTGCTGCCTCAACTAGAAGAACCTGGGCATGCATGGGTTATTTTGTGTTCTTTCTTCGGACCTAAAAAGAAAATCTGAGGATGGAGATTTTCTTGGACGTTTTGTTTGGTTCTATGGGCTGAACTGTGTCCCCCTCAAATTCATATGTAGAAGTTCTAGTAGGTCAGAATGTGACTATTTGGAAATAGGTCATTAAAGAGGTAATTAAAATTAACTGTCATTGGTGTGGGCCCTAATCCAATATGACCAGTGTCCTTATAAAAAGAGAACAAGACACACAGAAGAAAAACTACGTCAAGACACAGGGAGATGGGCATGTATAGACGAGGAGGGAGGCCTTGAGAAGAAATCATTTTGTTTAAGCCACCTGGTTCATGTTACTTTGTTATGGCTGTCCTAGAAAATAAATACAGTGAGTATCTGTCACTTTTGGCTTGTGGCCACTCAGCCATCTCTACAGGTTAGTTCCAGACCTCATGCATCTTCTTGCATGAGTGTCTTAATAACAATGGCATTAATCTAGAAGAGTTGCAGTCCCTATGGCTATTAAGGACTAAAACAATATTTTTCATTAGAAGGCTTCCCCAGATAGCCAGAAATAAATCTTAACACTATATTCTGGTTCTACCTTCAATCTTCAAATAGGGGTAATCACATTAAATGAAGAAAAAAATCCTATACCTAAAATTATCCCTGTTTTACTGATTACTGATAAGAAATAAAATAGATCCACTCTAAGTGATGGCTCTTTGTTAATCACCTAATCACCGCCTGCCTTCTTATCTGTGGTTTGTTTGCTGTTTGTTTTAAACAGGAACAGAGCAACTTGCAAAGTAATTTTTAACGGACTGATATAGGAGTAACTCAGTATGAATCATTTATTTACAAAATCATTCATAAAAGAAAACATTCTTAGGAAGGGTTAACAATTTAATACCTCATTATTGAGCACTCACTGTATGCTCTGGATTCTCCTCTAGGTGCTGGGTAATCACTAGAGCAGGGTAAACTTGCCGCTTGAAGCACACATTGAGTCTATCACATTTAACACATTAACTATGCATTCAACGGCATCAGTTTACTTGATTAAGGAGTCTATGTTGAGCAAGGGTCAGCAAACTCTTTTTTGTAAAGGGCCAGGTGGTAAATATTTCAGGCTTTGGTGCCGCACAGAATATCCCAGCTTCTCAGCTCTACCATTATATAGTAGAAGTGGCCGTAGGCAACCTGTAAACAAATGGCATGTCCCATAGGATTTTATTTGTGAACATGAACTTGGAATTTCTTACACTTTTCACATGTCACAAAATGTTTATATTTCAATCTTTTGTCCAACTGTTAAAAATGTAAAACTCTTTGCTGTTGGTGATGGAGAGAGCATTAGAGAAGAGCTTGTCAGGATGGAGCATGTAACCAGAGAGCTGGGGACAAATAAGAGCAGATGGCGTGGGGTGGAGGAGAGCACTCTCCGTGGTGATGCACACTGAGGACTGATAGAAAAACTTGCATGAAGACTGTTCACTCTCTGTTGAAGCTCTCTCACCTTCACATAAGCAGCTCAGGGGAATGTTAACAAGGAGAAATTTTCTGTCTCTTTCAGATCACACAACATATGGGAGCCCCTACTCTGCCTCCCGTGAAGACTGGCCTGGCTCTTCAAAGAAGCTGTGTAACTATCGCTCTGCTTCATTCACTGGAAGGCCTGTGAAAACAGCAAATACTTCCCTTTTTCTCTTGCCATTTTGGCAAAGCAGTCATGTCAGTGCAGAGAAAAAGGAGATCACAGGTGTGTGCTTAACAATGCTTCAGCAATAAGTTCTATGTGTTCTTTAACCTCTTTGATAATGACTTTTTGTGACCTTGGACAATTCACTTCACATCTCTGACACGTCCATTTGAACCTGCTCAGTAAAAATCATAGCACTGTCAAACCTACCACAGCTATCCTTAGAACACTCAGAATATGTTAGCACACACATAACAAGAAAACCCCCAATTTTACAACAACTAGATAAATATATACCTACACCTCAGGCCAAACATTAATATTGTCCAAAGACTAATTAATCTAAATTCTGATTTTTAAAAAATTTACTGGGTGTGTTGTTATATACTTGAAAATTAGAGTTTTCATTATTTGGCTCCTGCCAAAACAATTGTATTCAGATGTTTTAGAAAGGAAACTCTAGTTTTTTGGGGGGTTTTTTGTCTTTTTTTTAAACTGATGTGGAAAATAAAGTAGATTTATTTACTTTAAAGTAACATCCAATGTTGGGTTCAATACTTGAGTGGAGATGAGGCAAAAAGTTTTTCTTGTAACCAAACCAACACTGTGTGCCTGAAATACTAATATAACCGCAGTCACTAAGGTGTTAATGTGCTATCAAGGGTTTGAATCCACGTTGGTTAGTAAATAAATAAATAAAACAGCCCTTCTGCTCATTGGGAAACCATCCAAATCCAGGGAGGGAGAGAATCAAATTCCTAATTTATGAGTCAGCTACTTAAAAAAAAAAAGAAAAAGAAAAAATTCAAAGCTAACACGGCTGTTCATGCAGCCTTTCCCCACGCTGATCTTTCTGGAAAAATAAATCCTGCAGGACTACTTGCCATCACTCCCCGTAAGTTCTATTATACTGTCAGACTTAAAAAATTTTTTTTCACTGGGACTTCCAACATGAGATTGAAGAAATGATTATGGCAAATTGTTCCTAATTAATTACAATGATTTATATGACACGCTGGGTAACTGAAAAATGCGAAGGGGGAAAAAAAACAGTCCCAGTTGTACAGTAGATTCCTATTTAAGCTAAATGGAATAAAACTGGAAGAATAAGGCTCCATTGGTGAGTTCTCCAAGTACGTCTTCAATTTAGTGTTCGTTGTTGGCAATGTATTGACCTGCGGATAGAGATTTATCAGAAAATTGTTGGCCACCATCATTGAATTCTACAACAAAAATTCTCAGATTGGACGTCATGCTGCTGTTGAGAAGATGCGATCTAGTTAGCTTTTAATTTTCAAAAGCAAGAGTTTGTTTTATGCATTTAACGTTCCCCCATTAACACAGCTTTTTAGTCTAATCTCAATGTCTTTTTTGCTCCTGGTTCCCTCCCTTCACCTCCCCTTCTGCTCCCTCCAATTCTGACCCACGCTGGTCTCCTGGCATTGTTCTGACAGTTGCCTGGCAGAACATAAAACAACAAATATGTTCAATTTGAGCGGTTTCCTGTAATGCTATTCTATCAAACTCTGGCAATTTCCGAAAGGATTTAGAAAGGAGCAAACGATTCCTCAGACGCCTGGGAGGTCTGACAGTGACTGCCGAAGCAGCCCGTGCTCCTAGCAGGTCCTAATATCGGAGCATATGAAACATCCCTTTTTCGCAGGTTTATTTTGTATTCCTAGTATCAAGCTGACTTCAGACACTACGAGGCTTGAGAGCACTATATTTAGCACGTTAAAACTCAAAGGAGTTGCCGAGATTTGGTATGTGCATGAAGACGACTTTTTTCCAGCAGTCATGTAAGGTAATGAAATGTTAATCAAGATGTTTAAATTGCATCTAATGGATTGATGGCCTCACATAAGGACCAGATGCAAAATTCATTAAAATAGGCTCTATTTATTCCCTGTGTAGTCATTTCCTGCTCCCCGACCCACGCATTTGACATTTCCAAGATGGTGGCTGCTTCGGAAATTTTATGATTTGATTGTGGCTTGGCTTGAGTTCAAATTATAGGGTCTGAATTTGATCAAATTAGACATCTAATGCCTTAGGCAGAACAGTGCTTGCCAATGTCAATGGCGGCAAGATGTACTACAGCACTAACCTGAGACAGAATCCTGCAAACTCTCAGGGTTTGTGATACTGTAAGTCATGTCCACAAAGTATCCTGGCACTAAAACCATAATGGGCTAGGGTGACCTGTCATGTATTTTTTTTTTATTAAGTATCATTGATACACACTCTTATGAAGGTTTCACAAGAAAAACAATGTGGTTATTACATTCATCCTTATTATCAAGTCCCCCCCATACACCATTGCAGTCGCTGTCCATCAGTGTAGTAAGATGCTACAGAGTCCATATTTGTCTTCTCTGAGCTACACTGTCTTCCCCGGGACCCCACACACACCATGAGCACCAATCGTGATACTTATTATTTCAGCTCTTGGAGGGCTGAAATCTTCTGATCCAGCAACATGGACTTCTTGTGGGTCAATTCATTTGTGTTCACCAGTGTGTATAGCAACCAAGTCCCTCACCCTCAGCCCTCTGCAAAAGCAGTAGTTTGCTCACACAAGTCATTGTGACATGCCCCCGTGCCGCCTCTCACGTTCTGTCACAGGAGCTGCATTCACTCTTCCATTTCCTGTCAAATTTTGGCACTGGGTTATAAGATGTTCCAGTGTCCTTTTGCTTTAAAACCAGAGAAATGAGCTTATGGAATCTTGCTCAGAGGAAATTTGAATAAACAAACCCTTATATTTTTATATCTTTTTATATTTCTCATTTTACCACCTTACACAGACGGTCTCCTATCCTGAAACAGGGACTTCTGAAACAAGCTCTGGGTTCCGTGCAGTGTGACAACATGGCCTTTTGGCAAAACCTCTTGGTGCCCAACACTGCCCTAACCATGCATTGCCAACAGTGGTAAAACCTTGGCTCAGGAAGGGCTCCCGGAATTTTGTCCTCTCCCAAGTTTTGAAGCCCTGGTGGCTACTAGAGCAAAAAAAGAGATGCTATGCTTAGAGTATCAACTCCTGTCATCCTCTCCTGCATGACTCCCAAGGTCAGCACTTCTTGGACCTAAGAGGTAGTCTGTGAACAAAATGTGGTGTTTGGGGAAAAATCACAGAAGACTCAGTTCCCTGGGGTCTGCTTGGTAACTAACCCCACCCCCCTGAGCCAGTCATTCATTCATTCAACCTCTAGAGGTTTCAATCTATTCAATTATTCAATTAAGAGGTTACAGTCCATGGTTTACTAACAGGAACAGTGACTGGATTCTTATGCTGAAAACCAAAAAAATATTGAGTTAACTGCATTGTTGAATGCAGAGGGGTTCTATTCAAATTGTTTAATCATTTCCTTGTTATGAATAACATTCTCCTTCCCTCATGATCATTTTAGAACAATCACTTTTACTGTGCACATGCTGACCCCAAGATTACAACAGAGTTTGGGACTTCACCTCTGCTTTGGGTATGAACTAGACATTAAAACCTGAACATCTCACTAAGCCACATTGGGACTCAATTCTCTACTGAGAGATGGTAAGGGTGGGGGGGATTGGTTTCATGATTTCTACTATGCTTTTTAGTCTCTTCTTCCATAAATGACTCCTATCCCCAGCCTGGTGTCTTTGGGAAAGTCAATTAATGCAAACATAAGATGATTAGGAGCTGAGCTTTCTCTCTGGCATGGCACAGGTTTGCTTCACACCTGAAAGCAGGACATCTCAGGATTAGATAACAGGAAACAAGCCCTTGTCGATCTGATTTTTCCTTAAGGTGTGATTTTCAGTTATCAGTTACCATGTAAGAAGTCATCTCTATGTTGGAGGACTTTAGTTATCAAATATATGGTGGCTAGCTTCTCAGTCTCAGAGCCTCACATCTCTGGCCTTTTAAGTATATCTTCCTGATACTTTTAGTGTCTAATTTTACTCAGCACTGTCTCATCTGCCTTGCTGCCTCTATCATGAAGAGGGTTATTACCTAGGTGAAGAGAACGATAAAATAACTAAATTATTTCGCTACAATATACCACTCCATCTAGCATATTTTGTGCTGTACCCAAATCCCCCTTATCCATACAACTCATATTTTCAAATGAGAAGCGAGGTAAAGGTTGGGCTTTTCTTGGCCTAATGCAGACGGCTGATGAGCCAGACGAAGAGCTACACTTAGGAGTTCAGATAACCTCACTGTAACAGGAGAAGGAGGCTTGGGGTCTGCAGTTTTATTAGATCTCCGAGTTGTGTGCTGTCCCAGTTATAATATCTCTGGTTTTTGTTTTATGCATCTTAAATCCATCCCAAACCTTTAATAAGAAAAGCATGCTTTTATTAAAACAATATTGAAATTATCTTTCTATCTTCTCATATGTTTACTTTTCCCCAAGTCTCTGAGTTTGGTTTTTGTAAAAAAAGATCTTGTTTCATTTTTTGTAAGAAATATTATGTATACAAATACTGCAGTATAAAATGATTCACATTTTAAATAAATTCATTTTCCCTGCAAAGATTTAAAACAGAGCAGTTGTAATTAAGAATTTTCAGAGGAAATATTTTTCAAATATTGGAAGTCTTTCAGATATGTATATATATATTTGTATATATGCATCTAAAGTATATCTGTATATGTTTGTGTATACTTGTTTTCAGAAGGAAAAATGAGTGGATCCTTCTAATCAAATACTCAAGTCAATAAACTTAAGAGATCGGGATTGTAGTTGTGGCTTTCTCACAAAATTGCCCTTATCAGGGAAAAATAAATATTTTTAAACTTTTCTATTTATCAAGAGGCTTGTTTTAAAATCAAATGTATGTAGTCCAATGATTAAAGTATGGATTTTCCTCTCTTAAAATTTGTCATCACTATAAAAATTTAGCAAAAAAAAAAACTAATTAATAAGATGAACAATATTTGCTGAATCTTACACACTTTCAAATGTCTATGGTTCATTGGCAAATGATGTACACCCAGTGAACCTGCCTATCATGTAGGCATTTTGTCAACAATGCCTTCAATTAGAATGTACACTCAGGAGTTTACAGTTTGCAAAACTCAATGTTGATTAATCTATTAGTTTTAAGAAATGACTTCTCAATTGGGCTAAAAATCATTATTATGCAAAATGTCATTCCTTTTAAAATTTCACTACAATAAGAGCTATCTGATTCAGAAATGCCAACTGACCTTCTGATTTATGTACAATGTTTAATGCTTGTGCAATTTTTTCCAATTAACCTTTGTCTGGCATCAAATTTGAGTTGTAAGACCTACTATGAATCTATGTAGACAGTAATAAATTGTGTTTTGACATACAGGAGAGAGTAGAAATGGGATAAATATGTAAATTCTTCACAGTGTGATTGAAAAGTAAAAGCAGGTAGGCATCATAATTGTTGCATAATGCAGTCTTGTGAGATGACAGATCTGAAGGTTCTCAGAACCATTTATATCTACCGCTAACCCGGTTTCATTCATTTAGGCAGACCCACTTATTGAGTACCTGCTGTTTGCTAAGTACAATGACAGATCCTATGGGTACATAGAAGAGTAAGTCACAATTTCTGCTCTCAGGGGGCTTACGATAATTGTAATAGTGTGGTTCAAGGCTAAAACAGAGTTAGGTAGCGACTTAAATAGTGGGGTAAAGGGGAAAATAGAGGAAACCAAGCATAGTGTTTGAGAAATTGAATTCTGGAGCTCAGCTGCATGGGTTCACATCTCAGCTCTCCTGTTTATTACCTGTGTTCCTAGTTGCTCTATGCCTCATCTACAAAACCCGGATGATGACAACAGCACTCATCATTCAGGGTAGTAATGACGAGAAATTGACTTATTATATATAAAGTACTTTGGATCATAGCTGGCACATGATAAGCAGGATACAAGTGTTTGTCAAATAAATAAATCCCTGTAGCTTGGGAAAATGATTAGAGAAGAAACTATTTGGAGGTATGTGTTTCATTTCTCACAGTGAAGAAATGTGATTCATGCCAGGCACTTACTTCTAGTACCTAAGAATCTACACACAAAATGAGAGTTCCTCCACTTATCCCAGAAATCCCACATGGGATTCCATTGACAAAAGTTGGATGCTTTAGGTTTCATACTATATAAATGCTCCTTCCATGAGCAACTTTTGTAATTCTTGGAGCCCCAACTTTAAAAATAAACACTCAGGGGAAGAAAATATTAATCAGTGCTTATGTAAATGTATGTAGAAAATGGATTGCAACTATGCTGTTCATAGAACTAGCTGCTAAGGAATTCCTACCAAATCAGCTCCTCTAAGGAGAATTACTGTCATAGCTGTATAAAAAAGGCAACACCCACCTTCTGGTTAACTCTCCCATCCCAATGTGGTCTCTGTGTAAATCAAAGCAATAAAACTCAATGAGAAATTCTGAACTTTGGACCTTCTCCAAACTCACCTCTTACCCATAATGCATCCTGACCACAGTGGCATCTCTCTGTTCCTTAGAACCCATCTGTGGCCATTAGAGAATTTCTTGGCAGGGCAGCAGTCCCAGAAGGAAATGATAGCATTTAGAACTGAAGAGTAATGCATTAGTCTCTACTTTCCCTATGGTCCTCATGCTTTCACCACAAACTTAGAAGAAGGGAACCTGTTTAATTTTGTCTTCAGTTATAACATCTAGAGATTTAGTGTTTCCATAGTTACACCCTAAAATAGTTCTTATATTACCTACCAGACACATTTCAAACCTGATTGAATGTCACCTAAGGCCCTCCTGAATATGGGTACCCCCCCAGCCCATCTCTAGAGCCCTGCTTTTCATCATACCTTGGATTAAAAATGCCACACATTCTTTGACCCTTCTCCAATAAAATTGAGAGTCTATGTCCCCATCCCTGAATGTGGACAGGTTTGTGGCTCCTTCAACCAATAGGTATGGTGGAAATCTCATCATATCAGCTTCCATGTACAGGCCTTCTGAAACAAGCAGTTTTCACTTCCTGTCTCCTGGAACTCTCTCTCTGGGGAAACGGCTATAAAAGTAGGACTTCCCTGAGACCACCATTCTTTGAGAGAGCACAAGCTAGCCCCAGGGGGTGGCTGTGTGGAGAGAGATGCCTACCTAGCCTTTGCTGTTGTAGCCATTCCAACCCAGGAACCAGGTTTCGAGGTGAGAAGTCTGCAGATGCTACCATCTTATTGCCATTGCACGAGAGTCTCCAGTGAACCCATCAATCTCCATAATTGTGAGAGAAACTACAAAGTTGTTTTAAGCCCTTAGTCTTGGGAGAGCAACAAATAACCAGAATAGCTCCCCGGAACAACTGTGTGCCCCATCTACTCAAATTCCTTGAAGTTACTCAAGAAGCCTGAGTTGTTTCTAAGCAGTTTTGCTGCCTACTCATGCCTCTGCTTAGAGAGTTCCTGCTCCAGACCTCAACATTCATACAGCTATTAACACCCTTAAACCTCTCCTTTACTAATGACCTGCGCATACAACCCAAGGCTGACTTTATACGTATATATGTATGTATGTATGTGTTTAACAAACACAAACAGCCCTTTATTCAAGTATTTAACACGTTCACTCCCCTTATGATTCCCATTTTACAGATGAGAAAACTGAGGCACACAAAAGTTAAGGAACTTAACTGGATTAAGTTAAATCACTGGTCCTTGGGAGAGCCACGATTCAAACCCAGAAAGTCTGGCCCCAGATTTTGTGCCTGTAACCACCACAGTATGCCTGGAGCTTTTCTCCCATTCCTTCTAGAGCTTCTCGTGGTGGCCTTCGTTCTTCTGCCAGGTCTCAGCGCAAATGACAGTTCCTTGGAGAACTGACCGTCTAAGTCAAGGAGCACTCCTTCTTCTGAACCTGTTTCCAGGCAGGTCAAGTTGTACCTACCCTATCTTATTTTCTGAGCAATATTTATTATAGGGAAAATATTTTCTTTGAGCAGAGATATTGCCCTTCTTATTCACTAACAGGTTCCTAGACCCTAGAGCACTGCCTGATGTATAGTAGGGTTTGAGAACTATTTCCTGAAAGAACGCACAAATGTGCTTTCTGTTTTCTGCATACTCACTGTGGGCACAGACAGAACCCACACAGACAGGTCAGATAGACTATCATCTGATTATTGGCTTCATGACCACTACCTTGCATGACAGCAACAATGTAACATGAGTTTAGCCCACATTAGTGTAACTTGGCTCCTTATTTATTGGTGCCTGAGTATATCTGAGTTCCTAAAAACATCTTGTAACTAATGAAGGGCACTGTTCCTGATAACTTACTGCTTCCTAATAACTTTCTCAGAAAGAATTCAAAAAGTGGTGGAGACCTGTAGGGTCTAATTTATATTAGAACTGGTATTATAATGCCTGAGACCAATATTAACTAGAATTATGGTGATGGCTACCTGGGTTTTGCAGAGGTTTCTCACAGGTGGCTGAGATAGAAGTTGTAGAAAAGTTTAAGGAAATGAAGATTCTTGGTAGGCTTTGTTTTTGGCCTGAAATAATCTTTCTTCCTCTTTCTCCTCCATCAGCTTGCCTTGCCTTCCTCCCTTTCTTCCTTTATTGTTACCACATTTCACACAATATGTGAGACAGATCAACGTATATTTTTGACCCCTTGCTAGTGATCTTATCTCTTAATATCATGCGGTCTTCTTTACCCTTCCCAATACTGCTTCAAGTAAGGCCCCTACCCTATCTTACCTACACCCAGCATTAACCTCATACCTCTGTCTCCAGTCTCTCCCTATTCTAACGCCACACGTACCCAGGCACTAGGGACTCAGATCCCCACACAGTGTTTACTTGGGCCCGTGATTCATTCATGAATGAATAGTTTCTAGATATAAATCATATCTTTGAATTGCTTAATAATGCAAATAATTGTCTGGTAGTCAGCATCACAAATGGAAATTTTATACATGGAAAGTAGGAAGCAGTCCACTTATAAAATATCACACAATTGAGGCAGGAATTAACTGGCCTTTTTGTAAGAAAAGTTTGGCTATATCTAGTCAATTAAATATCTGCTTCAAACTAATGCCTTCCACTTTACAAAGGAGAGCGCCTATCAAAGGGGTCTGAGTGCTGTTTGTTTTGCTTTGCCTGGTCACTGGCATTGCCTCACTTCTAGTCTGATCGTCCTTTTCTCAAGGGAAAACCACCTGGACTCAGTAATACGGACTTGGTAAATGCCCTGCTACTTATGTCCATAGAAGACACCATCCCCATGAGTTCTTAGAGTCAGTCCCAGTGTCAACCCATGTCTGTAGCAAGTTATTGGGGAATGAATAAAAAATCTTGTGCTGAAACCTCGTGAATGATAGATGCAGATAATTTCTCAGTTAGAGAAACAAACTGAAAATCAATTTTAGGCGTACAGAAAAGTTGCACCCTTTCATCCTTCACTTCACTTCCCCTCATGTAAAGATTTTACATGATCATAATATAATTGTCAAGAACAGAATATTAACATCAGAATGGTATTACTAAGTAAACAACAATTCTTATTTGAACTTCATCAGTTTCACTAACATTCTTTTTTCTGTTCTAGGATCCAATCCAGACCCTCCCATAGTATGGAGTTGCTATTTCTCTGTAATCTCCTTCTGCTCATAATGGTTTCTCAGCCTTTCCTTGTCTTTCATGATCGTCACTTGAAAAACAGTGATCAATTATTTTATAAAATGTCCTTCCATTTGTCCTCTGATGAGTTCTCATGTTTGTTCTGAGATCACTCATTCTGGGCAAGAATATAAAAAACATGTTGTGTCCTTCTTAGCATTTTCTATCAAGGTGTTCATGATGTCGCTACACTGTGCTGTTACTGTGATCATTTGATAAGGCTGTTGTCTGCCAGGTTTTTCCTCTGGAGAGTTACTATCTTCCCCAGTTTTTGATCCACCTGAAAGCCAGAGAGTTTTGGTTACAAGGGCACAGGTTTGAGGTTAAGCAAATCTGGCTGCAAATCTCAGCTCTGTCACCTTCTGTTTGTGAGAAGTTAGAATAAAGGTTAGTGAGTCCCACTCTGGGTCTCAGCTTCCCCAACTGTGAAATGGGGGTTCTACAGACACCCTTCTCATGAGGAAAGTGTGAATCTTAGTTCATGATGCGAGATATAGAAAAATATCCCGATTCCCTTTTTGTAATTGTACATAAATCTGCAAAGGGCTCCCAGGCAAGGGGAAAGCCATGTCAGTCACTTGTCCACATTGGTGGCCCAGGAGTTATGTGCTCTTTCTGCTTAAAGGTTCCCTTCAGGCTGGGTGGCCTGCCTCACTGGGCTCAGCTTGGATCTTGGGCATTTCTGGCGAGGCAAGGAGCTTTTATGCTTTGGAGAAGTTATTTAATCTAAGGGCTTTCATTTCTTGTGGCCTTGTGTGGAGGTGGTTTGAGGATTCCCACCGCTCCGGGGATCCTCCATGACCTCTTGGGAAAAATCTTTCCCTCTTAAATATTTCCTCATCAAAAGTATATGTCTGTCTCTCTCCTCACCCTCTCAGACAATGGAAATTATCGATTAGATTGGATTTTTACTGAAGTTTCTAGCTTCCACTCTGCAATTATCCCAGAGGTAATGGATGCAGAGAGCCTTGCTACCTTAGAGAATATGAGCAAGAAACCCAACTAATAGTTCAGAAAAATGATTTTGACACAGTATCTTGTTACATGCTTATGAAAACATTTTGGCTGAGACTAGACCCTGCCCCCACAAATGTTGGAAGCTGTGCACATAGCTAGAGATAGAAAAAACTAATTTTAAAGGTGAAACAGTGATTCCCTTTTGTTTTGTTTCTATAGAGAAGGATTCTTGTACTAACTTTTGGGAGTAATTTGCTCCTTTATTTTAGAAAATATTTGCATGGGCCTTTTGGTTTATGCAAATGTAACACACAACTTTGTTCTGGAAGGGATGGATTTTACGACAGTGTGGTCCCAAAAGCCAAATTGCTCTGTTTCATATGAAAAGTTGTCTTCCAGGTGGACAAAACCGAATCTTGGGAGATCACTTATTTTAGGAAAATATATCATTTCTGAATATGGATTCACAATGCACCGACTCCAGAATGTATGCAGAGCTTTGTGCTTCTGTTCTTGCCTAAGTCCTTGTGTGGAGAGATGATCAGATTGCTGAGAGCAGAGTCTCAGACAACTGCAGGACCCAGAGACATCATCTTCCCCCAACACTAATGAGGGCAGGAAGCTAAACTGAAGTGCTCAAGTTGAATAACACACAATATGCTCAAAATGTACACATGACAGACAGTTGTTTTGTAAGCAATTCAAAGGTAAGATGATATCCTTAAGGATGCCTTTCTCTTGAAAGATTGGATAGTTTTGCTACAAAACATTCCAAAGGATATCTATCCTGAGAGAAAATGGTGAATTGAGAGGTAGGCTCTGGGCAGGTTTAAAGGCATAAATGCCCCTTCCTTCTCCAGGCTTGAGGAATAGACAGTCCTCAGCACAGGGCTTGGAATGGAGTAAGGGAAACATGTTCGAGGCAGTCCTGCTGGCAGAGGTGGTGGGAATAACTCCATTCCTGCAACATGGCCGCAGGACCATATCCAGACAGAGGTGTCCAACAGGGGGCTCCTATGGACAGATGTTACCTGTGAACTCTGAGAATAGAAATATCTTATGACCAGTTTAAAGGAAAGATACTTTTGTTTTCCTTAAGCCTTGAGTAAGGATAGTAAGTTCTCAGCTGTCATTCAAGGGGTTTGAGCCAAATGACCATGCCCCAAATTGAGATGAGCTGGTGCAGGGAAAAGTAGCTGCAGGCTGAGGAAAGCCAGGTTCAGGGTGGAAGGAAGAAGGTCCTGAATCTCTAATGGAGACTGAGGGGTGGCTGGTGGCCGTATGGGGAGCATGAAGGCCTACCCTAGCCAAAACACCTGGGAATTGGAAAAGAAGAAACCTGGTAAAAGACTGAACTTCCAAGATGCCTATGTGGTCAGGCTCAACTACTGTGATCAGGCCATTAAGGAGGGACTTCATAGACTACGAAATGGAGAACACTAGGTAACAATTATAAGGATTAAATTAAAACGTATATAAACTTTTAGGACTAAATATTAGTTTGTTTTCCTGACTTCCTATTCAGCCAGAAAATCTGGGAGAAAGAGGGGGAAAGATTTGAAGCCATTCCCAATGGAGTGGCTCATTTATGAGCATATCTCACAGATCAGGAGCAACTTGGAAATAGTCATGGAAGGTGGAGAGAGATGATCTTTTCAGGCTGCTGTAAATGAGAGGGTTATAACCAAGTACACGGATGATGCTTAAATTGATCTCTGATTACTCTGATGTTAAAGGTTAAATGGTAAAATTAAAAATAATCTATGTAATCTCAAGATGAGAAAGGACATCTAAAAGGCTTCTACTTTCATTCTGCCCTTTTGCCAAAAATAAATCAACCTTTGGCACATTTGCAGTTACAGAGAGAGGTTTGTAGGTATTTATAAAGAAAATAGTAGTGTAGAAGCCAGACCCTATGTGGTGATGTCTGAATGTATAGAAAGAGCGGGTGGCCTGAGGCACATCTTCCAATGAATGTAAAGCTTCCTAATCGTGTCTTTGCCTTTTTGGAACTTCCTTTTAAATTATAATATGCAGATAACATCTTTCATCAACTGAAGCCAAAGTTTTTTCTTGCCCTCCTAGCTTTAACTGCTCATTTTTATTTAATTCTTTCTCTAGAGCAAGCTCTTCAACGCATTTTACACTCATTTTCTCATTTAATCCCCTAGGTTCTATTATTATCCCCATTTTACAGAATGAAAATGACACTCAGATATCAAGTCAGTTCTTGAAGTCACACACCTTGTAGGTGTTAGAACCATGTTAGGTACTCAAGTCCTCTGACTCTGAGGTAACACACTTCATCTTCCTCAGCAGCTCCCTTTTCTCTTTCCCAATTCAAGATAAATATCTGGCCTCTAAATCAAAGCCAAACTGACACAGCTTCAGTGAAAAGTGTTATTGAACTTTCAGGATCACCCGGGAGGTGACTGATCTAATTGGCAACCCATTAATTCATTTAACAAACAAAAGTTTAGTAGGGATCTGCCAAGATGGAGATGTGGGCTTAGCCACTGAGAACCAGAAAACATACCGCAGATGTCCTGGAAACTCAGGGATAGGAGAGGACGTGAAAACTAAGTAAATAACTACTTTGCAGAACCACAGTATGATAATATTGGTGAGCACAAGGTACAGAAGTGGGAAAAACTCTGTCTTTATGGCTAGGAGAAAGCTACAAGGGCTTAAACATAAGTAACAAAGCTTGACTAATCTGTAATGTATAATGCTTTCAAAAGTAAAATAACTTATGAACAAAATTCATATAATGTGCTAGCCATCATACATTCTTTCCTATGGCAATAAAATAGAATATTGAGAAAACATAAAATGTCAGAGTCAACTCCCTATGTGGACATTGAGATTATGGGTATCCCTCCCCCAAAAAAATCCCCACAATCACTGTGCCTATGGTTATGGTTCCTTCCTTTGTGATACTGATATCACAGCTCCTCTAAAGGTTCTGTGTCTGTCTCTGAGGTGCCCTTACTAGTTAGGATTATTTGAAAGAGGCCTTCCTTGTCAGAACAGTGCTCAGACTCGGAGGCCCAACTGGCAGGAAATGGATCTCTTGTGTCTGTCCCAGAAGTATGAGGCTCTGTGCGGAAGAGTGTCGTGTTACGGGCACAGGTGCATTTCTGAGACGACGTGCTGATGGCCAAGGGGTGAGGAAGCCCTGTTCTCTTTCACAGCTGAAGACAGAAATGTTGCAAGGACAAGGGGGGCGACTGGCATGCCTCACATTCCTCAGTGTTGAAAACAATCAAAGGTGGGGGAATGAGAGAAAAATCAAATTTCTACGGAGATGTCAGCAGTAAATTTAATGCAGGTGCAATATTCTCCAAACAAAGGACATTTTGTTTCTAATGTCTGTGGCTCTACAAAAACCTGCCCCTGCCTCCTCCCTACTGTGTGTTTTTCTTTCTATCAGTGTAAGGTAGATTAAAATGTTGATACCCTTCCTTGGCAAAGTACTTTTAATGTCCTTAGTACAACTGTTGAAGGCGAATTAACTTTCCCCAAAGCTCAGCTTCACTGGGTGTAATACAACTTTCTCCTCCCTAAGGTTCAACTAGTTTGTTAAGCTTTGCATTTTCCTGATTGTTTCCGTGTATTACTGTGACATGTTTTTTTTACCATTTGTTTTCCCTTGTATCTAAGAAAATAAAAATTAAAAAAAAAAAATACTTACCTTAGCCAGAGTAGCAAGTTTATAACTTAAAAAAATAACAAAATCCCCACTGTTGGTTAAGAGCAAATAAAGGACATTTTATAATAGGCATAAAAGTGCCAGTTATTCACCTTCCTTTATTTAGGCTGTTGCAAGCAGAGTGACTACACAACCATCAAGAGGAATGGCTTCCTATTTAGTTTTACTTAGTAATTGCTTTGTGATTTGTAGACTCCATTCTGATAATAGTTTACCAGAGAAGGATTTCCCATGCCCTGAATGGAGCTTAAATTCAGGTCTTACTCAATTTGTGAGGCCACAGCAAGCCATGAGAGGACATTTCGTGTTCTTGTGTAGTGACTCATTTAAGTGAGGACACCCAAGTGACATATCATGGATGTCCTGATGTTATTATTCTGGGTGAACTGCAACTCTAGATAGTAAGGGAATTCTTATTCCAGGACAGCTAGCAATGAGTGAACTGGACATGGAAGGAACTGAAAATGATGACACCAAATCCGTAAAGTTTCTAAAATTTGCAAAAGTATGACACTTCAATGCCAATCGACTGCCCTTTTTCATTCCAGTAGCCTTTGTCAAGTTCACAGCACCTACTCTTCGCACCTGATGACAGGTTGGGCAAGTTGGAGATAATGGTGTTTCAATTTTCAGTCACTTTTGTGTACAGTTAAGTACTGCTAGGTGTCCTAGGATAAGAACACTCCTGCACCTACTGTGCCGATTCATCTAAACTAGTAACATGACATCTTTAGCCTATCAATTAATGAGTGTCCCCAACTAAATGAGTCAGAAGAACACTTGAGATGCTTCCTAATCCTATAGTTCATATGTGACAGAAGTTTGATAGCTCCAAAAACTGACACAAACCTAAACATTTAAGTGATATCATCAATACCAGCTTATACAACTGAACTCAACTTCTGTAAAGTGTAAATAGTACAAAATATAAATATTTTTTGACTAACTCTGAAGAAAGGCACACCAAATTATCTTCCTAATGTTTCTGCAGTAAATATGACAAAATGATTTTCCTGTGAAAAGGCAATTAAAGAACATACAGGACAAAATAGATTACAGAAGTGGTCCGGCAGTTAGTTAATAAAAAGTATGTTACTCTTTTGAATTTTGTGATGATTGAGGTTGTCAATTTTTTAAACTTTGTGATTGATGTATTTTTTCCTCATTCTAAATAAATATCTACTTTTATGGTTGATTCTGATTTTATAATTTTACATTATTTTTCTTTAAAGGGGTTCCCCATTTGTATAAACATCAGGTTCCATAAAACCTGGATCTGCCACAAGATTGTCAAGAGATACTCGGAAAAGGACTTTTTATTGACCAAAGGTCATAAAATGGAAAGTTAGCATTTAATAATAATTGCCACTCAGTACATGTTCCTTTAGACAATCAAATCAAGAGTGCAAAGACTACAGAATTTGGAAATAAGAACTTGACATACAGTATCTATCTAGGTGTGGATACCTCCATGTCAAGCCTCACCCAGTCCTATGATCCAGTGCTAATACATGCACCACCCATCTTGTTAAACCCGTCTCTCCCCACTGTTGTACTCCTGCATTCCAATTAGGCCTTGAGATTGTTTCCCGCCCTTGAAGATTATACTTTGCCAACTACTATTCTTCATCTCTCTTAATCCCATTCATCCTTCAAGGCCCATCTTTGGCCATGACTCATCTAGTCCGTAATGTTATCTCCCTTCTTAGATCTGGTTGAGTGTTTTTCTCAATGGTATTTAACAGAAGGTTACACATCTTTAGCTTTTATTTCTTGTGAATCAATCTTTTTTATGACTGGATAATAAACTTCTTGAGGATGCAGATTATACATCCTCAAGTTTTCACTGGATTGTCCTCAGTCTCTAGCTGCTAACTCTACACAGTGCTGGCTGGCTGTGTATTATTTGAGTAGCTGGTGAACTTGTTGATAATTTGCTACTTAGAAAAGTTCAGGTTTTAAATGAAAAGACAAAGAAATTACTTTAAAATATCAGGCATTTCCCTTAAATGTTAAGGATAAGTTAGCACGTACAGTAAAATACTGAGGATAAAGGAAGAAGGTCTGTACTGGGAGCTCAAAACTTGGTTTCAAATCTTAACTCTAACTCTAAGCTGTGTGAACTTAGAAAGTGTACCTATCTTCCTTAAATCCTAGCTCTGAATCTGCAATGCCAGAATACATTAAAACTGCTTTGAAAATTGCATGAAATTATACGTGAAAAGTATATAATATTCAACCATTCTTTATTTATCTATCCACTAATGTGGCCAGTGTCAGGAAGTCTTGAGAGAACTGCATAAAAAGAAACTGAAAAATGGGAGTGAGAAGTTAGGTATTTCTTTCTTTTTTCTCCACTGTGGGCCCTAGGCTAAGAATATTAAGGATGAGTTGGCCCCATAAATCTCACAACTTCAATCAACATTCAAGTTGAGATTTCCAATTAAAATTGGACTTAGGGAGGTGAGTAAGAACAAGTCATTTAATATGTATGGGTTGTATCTTAAAAATATCTATCCAAGGAGGGGAGATGCGATGGTTTCTAAAATTCCTTCTGGATTCTGATATTCTATGAATTAAATTTTATATAAGCTAAAAATGTGATGTCACATTGTATTCCATCTATTAGACATAAGGCCTTCAGTCTCCATTCCCACAATCATTTAGTCTACTGGATTTCCTTCTCAGCCTATAAAGATTTTCAAACCTTGGCCATCTTAAGGAAAAACAAAGAAATGAAACAAATAATACCTTCCCAAAGGCCTTAACTTGAACTCAATTATTTTCTTCCTTTTAGTTCTCACCTCATATTTCTTCTTCCCTTTTAGTCAAGCCTCTGAGTAGAGCTGGCATTCAGTCAGCTTAGACTGTCAGCCTCCAAAAATCAAGCTAGCATGCTATTTTCTTTTGGATGGGGGGGGGTTAATTTTACTTTTTTCCCCAGTTTTATCAAGAAATAATTGACATACATCACTGTATAAGATGAAGGTGCATAGCATAATGGTTTGATTTACATATATTGTGAAATAATTACCATACTAGATTTAGTAAACACCCTCTATTTCATTAATTCTATTTCAAAAACATATCTATTTTGTTGTACAGGTACAACAAAGAGAAGAGAAGAAAATTTCTCTTTGTGATGAGAACTCTTAGGATCTATACTTTTAACAAGTTTCTTATATATCATACAGAAGTGTTAACTATAGTCATCATGTTGTGAATTATATCCCTGGTACTCATCTATCTTAGTAACTGGAAGTCTGTAGCTTTTGAGAACTATCGTCCAATTACCCCTCCCTCTACACCCCCACCTCTGGTAACCACAAATCTGATCTCTTTTTCAATGAGTTTTGTGTTCTGTTTTTGTTTTGTTTTTATTAGATTCAACACATAAGTAAGATCATACAGTATATCTTTTTCTGAAGAGATAAACATGTACTAGGTGCATATGATATGCCAGTCACTTTTACATCTGTTGTATCATGTAATCCTTATATAATCTTATAAGTATTTGTGTTGGAGGATTTACAAAAAGGGAGATGGAAAATTTTAAAGCTTAAATTTAAAGGTTGAATTCTTCAGGAGAGGAACGTTCTTCTTTAGAAAAATATATTTACACCCTCCTTGGTTATGAAAGCCTAGGAGCCCTGGACATGATCAGGATTATTTGGAGTAAAACCAGTGAAGGGCCAAATTCCTCTGTCTAAGAAAATACCATGAATTGTGATATGGGCAATGACAGCTTAAAAGTAGGAGATGAAGGCGGCTGAGAGAGAAAAGATATAAGCAATGCAATTTTAAATTGGTACTCTGTAAGAATTAATAACTGGAGGCAAGATTCTGGTAAAGAAGATGATTGAAAGCCTTTGGGAAAAAGAAATATTGAACATTAAATTGAAAGGTATCTTTTTGGTTGTGTTCTAACCAATTGTAGGAAACTTCAGATGTAGTTTGGGAGCTTCAAATTCAGAGGAAGCATGAAAGCAGATCCAGAGTATCTATCAGAAACATAGGACACCCAAGAATCTATAAATATATTAAATAAATTGAAAAGTAGACTAAATTTTCCACTGTTTATGAAGAGGAGATCAAGTTAGGTTTATTTGAATCTTAAAGGACAAAGACAACAGCAGGATGGAGTTGCCAAGGACACCCAGGGGCAGGGCGACACTTGGTTTATATATTATTACCTCCATTTTACAGTTTAGGGGCTTGAACACAAAGAGATTATAGCATATTCTATGTCACACAGTAAGTAATAAAGATGGATGTAGAACAGCCATTTTGTTATAGGCGATAAAGCAACAAACTTGAGGACAAATACCGTATGTTAATTTTGGTAGAAGAAAGAAGGCATCTGGGTCATTGCTGATCTCATTGGGCTTAGTTTCACTCCTTTCTATGAGAAAAAAATAAGCTCCAGTTTGGTTAAGCCATTTTAGTGGGATTCAATTACATGCAGCTGGTGACCCTTAATTTTTAGTCACAAAACATTTAGTTCAACTGTCACATTGGGTTTTGACTATGTGCAAACCAAGGCTGCTGTGTTAGGGGAAATGGTGTGAACAATTTGGAAAGGTGGGATCTGCTCTTTCCTCTTTCCTCTTTCCTCTTTGAGCCAAGTTCCACAAGAAATAAATGAGCTCAGTCAACAATTAGTCCATCTGCAAGCAGAGATGTATTGGTGAAGTAACTTGGCCAAGAGACACATTTCCTGCAAATGACCAGGAAACCAAGTTGAGTGAAACTCTCGTGGTTTAAGCCTCAGAGGGTTGAACGAGCTAATTTCTTCTCCACCTGAACAGAGGACAGCTTAGGAGAGGCAGTTTTACATTGGTACCTTGGGCCTTTCCCATATCGCTTCTACAAAAGTTATGCCAAATACAGGGAGTGATCACTGGAAAACAATGTTACTCTAAATGTTTGTATCCCCATCCAAGGTTGTTTCTAGTTTCCTTAAGAAACTGGCCAGTAGGAGTTTAGGAAAATAGTCAGGTTACAGAAGCCAGTAGATAAAAGACTTTAATGCCCACAGGATCCATACAGGATTCTTGGCTATAGTTACTCAGAGAACTGGCTGAAGCAAATAGCCCCAAAGTACTAAGTTTTGAGGGACATAGATTGTCTAAACAAACATCCCAGGAAAGGACAACATCCACCTGTGACTATCAACCCCCAAAACAATCCTTGGACTCTGAACTGCACTAAGAGCAAACGTGAGCTCCTACCACTATGCTCAATGGTGTAAGGTGCTCAGAGGTGCTCTCCTACTTCCTACCTGACTGCTCAGTGTGGTGGTGAAGAATGATAGATCAGAGAGCTTCCAAGATACCCAAACGGGGGTTACCAGCTTAGTCAGTGAAGAGTTGTAGTTATTCTTATTAGTAGGATCTGATATATACATGAACCATTGAATTCACTTTTTTCAAATATGCATTTTAATTGTAGCTAAGGCTGTTCCCACTCCACCGTTGTAAATTGGACGTTTTTCTAGTGGACGACTAGATCACTGTATAATGAGAGGCTACATCTGGAAAGTTACACAGTCCCAGAAAGTCTTGATTTGACCTGGAAGAGGAACAATTATGAATTTAGAATATAATCTCCTTTCTGGAAAGCAGTATTCCCATGTTTGAATGGGAGTCAATATTGGGATTCTCAGTAACATAATTCTTTGTTATTCAGGAGCATTCCACATGTTTCAGGATAGTCAACATTACTAGTTCCTAGACACTGAATGCTACTAGCACATATCACTTATTCCTCAGTCACCTTGACAGGTAAAAATATCTATACACATTTTGCAATATTCCCTATGGGTAGAATATTAGAATAAATGTGTACATGGATGTTTGGCAGCCAGCAATATGTACTGTGGCAGATATAACTAGTTGCCCACCAAATGTATATTTTCATCTTCTTTTATACTATAAGAACCCTACTTTTATTTGGGTGAGTCACTGTATCAAGATAAAATATTCAGCTTCCCAGATTCCCCTGCGTTTAAATAACTAAACCCCCAAAGAGGTATGCAGAAATCACTATATAGGACTTCCAGAAAAATCTTCAAAAGTAAGTTAGACTCTGCTAACGTAGGCTTTTGCCCTTTCCCTTTTCCTTCTTCCTTCTTGGAACATTGCTGGAATATGTTGAGTTTCTAGAATTGTCCTGAATCCACGGGGTTGAAGGCTATCCATTAAGTTTGGCAGAAAAGAAAAAAAGGCGAACCTGGATCCGTTATGGTATGCGTGGCGACTGTATCAACCTTGTCTTTACATGATTTAAACCTCTATTGGAGTTCCTGTTAGTTGCAGTCAAACTCCATTCTGACATTCATACAAAGTAAGAGCAACTCTTTCTGCCCTGGTCTCAATAAAGATCTCTGTGGAGTAGGGAAGGGTAAAGAGGAGTGGAAGAGAAGAGCAATGAAGTAAGTTACAACTGTGTACTTCTGAGAAAGGAACCTGGATTCTGTCCCCACAACAGGGTGATCCTAGGGGGGATGCCTAGAAACCCAATGTGGGGATCCAGGTGAAGAGGGAAGATTTTGCTGGATTTGTCTCATCCCAGTAAAGCAGAGATTTTTTTGCCAATATCACATAGATAATTTATAGAAATGCTCAAGGTAAACACTACAGGGGGAAAAGGGGATCATTACTTTTACAACTTTTTACTCCTATTCAAGGTAAAAACATATCTTGTGCCATGATTAGAGGACATTTCTTCCTGGAGCACATGTACTTTACAGTTATTCAAATGAATTGGCTGAGACCTGCCAAATATGAATAGTTCATTGTAGATGCAGTTGTAACAGAAGCACTAAATCTCCCCCCCGCCCCCCCACAAAATAAAGTAAGGATGGAATCAGCTTTTCTTTCGGGGTGATTAAGAAAATATATAATTCAAAGAGGTAATTTGCTATGGTACTACATGGGAAACTTAAAGTGAGGCCAATTAGCAGTGTCACACATGCCTGTAGTGCCTCATTCTGAAAATGTCCCTGTAAGAGTTAAGTGAAGCTGGAACCACTTACGAAAACCCAGTTGCAACAGCTGCACTCTGAGCCCCTTCTGCAGAAAGGAAAGAAAATAAGTTTTCATTAAATTGTATTAATTGGTTTAGCTGATCTGGAAATAGAATAGGGCTCTGCTCTAATTTTGTTTGTTGGCTCAAGTCCACTTGTCTTGACATGAGAATAAAGGAATGAAGCAATAAAATGCCCAGAAATACCCTGGTAGAGACTTTTAAACTGTCCAAGGTTAAAGAGTGATGCTATCTCAGAGATGAACTTAAAATTCTGTTGCCAACTTAGAGAAGTCAGAAGTGCAAGCAAGAAAAGAAGAGTGTGATTAAAAACCCTGCTTCCTTAAAGCTCTGCAAAGCTACAAAGAAAAGGCAGGCATTCTTCTCATAATAGTGAGCACTTGTTATAAAGAAAAGGAGAAGGTTGTGAAAGCGTCAGGGCATAATGACCTTATTTCAGGCCACTCAGCGTAAGTTTTCGTATATAAGGTAACTGAGATTTGTAAGTGAGTATAGCTTCAGTTTAATGTTGTTATGTGCAACATGTATTTTATTACACTTAAAACCATACTTGAATCCATGAACCAGGCCTGTTTTGCAGCATTTTTTATCAATATTATTTTAAAGGCATAATGCTAATAAAACCCACATTTTTTTTTGTGCTTCCAAATTCCTACAAGGGAAAAGTCTGAATATAATCACAATTATCAGAGATCATTCTTTAAACAGCAGTTCTATAACACATTGAAGATACTCTGCAAAGAATTGCTTGAACTTTGTTCTCTAGAAGATATGTAATTAAAACATGGTATGGAAAAAATGTATATGGGATAATAAGCCTACTGTGAACTGTGAACCCCCGATGTGATGGTATTTGGAGATAGGTCTTTGGGAGGCGATTAGGGTCAGATGAGGGCATGAGGGTGGGGCCCTCATACTGGGGTTAGTGTCTTTGTAAGAACAGACACCAGAGACCTTACCCCCACCCCCACCACCTTCTGTATCTCCCTCTATCCCCACCAAGTGAGGACACAGTGAGAAGGTAGGTGGCTAAGAAGAGAATTATCAATAGAAACCAACCAAACTGGTATTCTGATCTCAACATTCCAGCCACCAGAGCTATGAAAAAATAAATATAAATATCTATTGGGTGAACTACCTAGTCTTCAGTATTATTTTTAATGCAGCCTATTGTAATGTAAAATTAATGGGGAAAAAGATTAAAAGACAGCATTTATAAGCAAATGTTTGTAGTAAGAAGACTATAATCTCTGACTTTGGTTTTAATCCATGACTGGGCTCTGAGAGTGTCTGATTATTAATCTGTGACTGTTCATCCTTCACACACTCCTGCATGGCAGAGCATTTATCCCATAGCGTGACAACTGTTGAAAGGAAACATCTAAACATTGATGACTCAGGCAGGCACTTGTATATTAGAACAATATGTCTTGCTTATTCGAACAAATTGTGTCTCCAGAACTCAAACTGTGTCCAGAAAGAGCCACACTAGCTTTTTCCCTTCTATGGGAAGAAACATGCGGCTGTGCTTCAGGAACTGTGGCCAGATGATGGCACGAATGACTGGATTCTCCACTAAGAAGAAGAGTGGTGGGAGCAGATATTGGGGTGGACACAGCTCCAGGAAGGGTCTAATCCTCAACCTGGATGAAGAAACTAACATGGGGTAGGACCAACATGGAAGGCAGAAAACAAGGATCAATACACAAAAAGACACGAGCCCTCTCATCCTTTCCTTGTCTAGGACCACCTAGCCACTTCTCCAAGTTTTCTCCCTCCTCCTTGAGCCCCTGCCTGACCCAAACACACACATACATACCCACTTGAGTTGTAATAACTCAACATGCCTGGCTTTGGAAAATTCTTACTTATAAAGTCATACAGACATCCACACTTGGAAGCAATGTCTTACCCACTACCCAAACTGTGATTGCTTTTCTCCTTCTGCTTAAAGAATTGTTAATGAACAATTCCTTGTCCCCTCCACCACCACATAGTTCCTGGAGAGTCCCCAGAAGTGGAGAGGGTAAAGCCAATGCTCCTTTCTAACAGGCTTCTCTGTATGGTCTCCTCAGATAATATTACATGGCCAGCATTAAAGCACTTTAATCCCATCACCTCTTATTGGGTGGGAAAAAGAGACTTACAGTGTCACAGTATCTCGTTTTCTCCTTTCCTGGGCAACAAACCCTTAGAAGAAAGTGAAGCTTCTCCCAAATATATTTAAGGCAGCTACCCATACAGACAGGTTTTGAAATTCTAGGATGAGTGTTCTACCTTCCAGATTAGTCCATCTTTTGGGAAAGCAGATGGATAAGAGCCCAAATGCTAAAGCACCCACAATGACTGCTTACCCCAGTGAGCCTGGGCAAATATTCTGTGGTACAGACCAATGACACCTCCACTCTTTACCATTCCTTCTTGTCCAGGGCAGGGGTTCAGCCTCCCAGGGTAACTATACAGGAGATGGTCACAAAGTCCCTTAGCATCTCACATTCATTGTTTTTTTTGATTGCCTTTTTAAAATAAGTTATGTTATCAAAATAATACCTTATGCTCTAGTTACTTATTACTAGGTAACAAATTATTCCGAAACTTAGCAATTTAAAATAATACACACTTACTATCTCACAGTTTGGGGGTCAGGAATCTGGGCACAGCTGAGCCAGGTTCTCTGTTTCATTTTCTCTAACAAGGTTCCGGTCAAAGTCTCAGCCCAGGGTCTTCAGTCTCATCTGAAGGCTTGACTGAGGAAGGATCCAATTTAAAGCTCAATTAGTAGTTGAGGAAGCACTGGTTTCCTTGCAGGTTGTTGGACTGAGCGTCCCTGTGCCTGGCTGGCTGTTGTCTGCCCCCAGCTCCTGGCTAGGTGGGCTTCTTCCACATGGAAGCTTGTTTATCAAAGTGTGAAAGTCAAGAATGTGATAGAGAAAGGCTTCTAGCAAGACAGAAGTCCCAATCTTTTGTAATCTAATTATGAAAGTGACATTCCATCATCCTGGCTATATAGTCTGTTGGTTAGAAGCAAATCCAGCCCACATGCAGGAAGAGGGATTTTAGCAAGTGTGCATTCCAAAAAGTGAGTATCATCAATAGCCAGTTTAGAGGTTTCCTATCATACTAATCATCAGAGAAAATTTAGAAGATGCAGAAAAATTAAAAGAAGTCTATCAGTTTGACAGCCAATCACCACATTTATATTTCTTGTTTTCTTTCTAGTCTTGGTTTCTATGTGTAAGTTAAAACAAAGCAAAGCCTTAGTTATCACCTTCTTTATAGTAAACCCTGCTTTTAAAAATGTACCACTAAGTTAAATTAACTATATCTATTTAATTTACACAATTTAATTTAATGTAGAGGCTTCCATATTATTGCAGCACTCTCTCTTTATAAAGATAATTTTAATGTTTACATTAAGGTGCATCAGATAGTTTGTTATTCTTTATTTAAACATTCCTTTGTTGCTGTATTTTCTAATTATTTCCCTACTATAAATAGTAACACTGAGCATCTTTGTGTACTTACTTTTCCCCCAGTAGTTTGACATCCCCTTCTCAGAAGTAGTACTTAAAAGTTAGGGCTATATTAAAAACATTTGATAAATATTTCAAGCAGTTCCCAACGTCTCTAGTACTAAAATAGTATGGTGGCAGGTAACAGATGACACCTCAGACAGATCATCAGCATAAGGGAGGCAACAGGTGGTATCTCAGGAGAAAGCAGTGAAAACATGATGACAGAGGCAGGTGAGAGGCAGAGATTTGGGAAGACAGCAGTCAGTGTTACAAAGTCTGGGGAATTATGGGGAAACAACCATTGATTTTAATGAAGAGGTAATGGATGAGATGCCAATATATCAGAGATTGGACAAGAAAAGGGAAGATAAAGGAACATAATGGGAAGGATGAATAAGTTATCCAGGTAAATATTCAGAGATGAATCAATATGTCACATATTCAGGCATTGGTGACAAAGGTGGGCACTTGGTCATGGGGACAGGTCAGAAGCCTAGCTGCTAGGTCAGAACAAGATTAAGCAAGGTGAATTTGATGCTGATTAATCTGGACTCTTAAAATAGTGCTCTTTCAATCTCCCTCAGTAACTAAAGAATTGTTCCCACCATCCATTATTCAGCTGAGCCTCTTGATGGGATTTAACTGAAGAGTTGAGGAATGAGGGTTTTAGGGAGTAATGCTGACATGTATGACGGGAACAACGAAGGTGTGAAGAGAGAACAAGAGTGCTCAAATGAGCATGCAAGAGCCTATGAATTAGAAGTAGAGAATATCTAATTTATAAGAAATTTAATTTTAATCATGTTCTTGTATGGATCTCTAAACATTTTTTTCATTATCTTAATTTGAAGAATGCAAAAAGAAAACGTGCACCCATCTATGTGGATTTCGCACAAAATATTATTATGAAATTTGTCCCTGGGCAAAAGAAAGGGAAACATCCTACCAAGTGTGTGTAGGGCTCAAATGTCAAGTATGCTTTGATTTTAACTTAACAAGAACAAAAAATAACTTTATATATTTGTCAGCAAGATCTAGCCAGAGGGAGAATTCAATTTATTAAGTTTATTTCTCCTATATGAGGTGAAACAGTAATTTGAATTCTCTTCATTATGAATAGCTTTGGTGGAGAAAATAAAGCACTAAGAAAGAAGCCCCCATATGTCATGGACAAGGTTGAGAGAGACGGACTGATGATGAAATCACCTTGCTTGAGAGGAGCAGGTCGACCTGATGAGAGGCGTGAAACCAGCTCACAGCGTGAGGCCAAGAATTTGGGATTCCAGCCACAATGTTTGGATGCTGCTGCATGGACACTCAAAGCTACTCTTTCATCTCTCCCTGGACAGGAACTAGGGAGAACCACAGAATTCAGCTCTGGTCCAAGAAAGGCCAATAATATCACATTCCGATTTCTCCCCTCCACCCCACAGAGGAGAATGCCAATTTGTGAGGGTATCCTCCTTTGGACTTCAGATGGGAGAGTAAAGGGTAGGTGTGTTGTTCTTTTTCCTTTTTGCTCCCCAAACCCCATAAACTTGTTTTCATTGTTTATAGGGACCTGCTTAATAGGGTATAAACCTATGTGTGGGTAGACCAGGAGGAATTAAATAGAGCATCTATAAAATACTCTTCCTAGCTCAGAGGTCAAGTATACAACAATCCATATGAAATAACTTGGACAAAGACAAAGGAAGTGGCTACGCAAACAAACCTGCGCATGTAAGCTGGCTGGATGTGGAGAGCGAGAGTCAAAGCATAGGCTGACTGTCATTTATAAATTTCAGGAGGATCACCTAAGAGAAGTTATAATTATAGAGCATTTATTGCATAGTACTGAGAGCCCTAAGTAGCACAAACAATATACAGAATGGACATAAATATGGACAAAATTCTGTCAAGACACAAACTCATATTCTTGAATATTTTTATGTCTACACATGAAAGGATAAATAAATTAAGTATTAAACTCATAAATGTAGAGAATCAGTTAAGGTAAATCATATTGTGGGAAGTCATATTTAAGATAAATGTAAACTTTTTAGATAAATGTAAGTTATTAAGGTGAATTCTTTCTCTGAAGCTCCTAACCACTGCTTTAAAAACCAGTATTGATAGGATTAAAGTAAAAAATCTCCCAAATACCACCAGACATAGATATGCCATTATGTAAAGTTATTTACTGTCTTATTTCTGGTATGGGGTCTTCTTTAGAAGAGGTTTTGTGCCATAAGGTATCCCTAATGCCTAATGCAGTGCCAGGGTGCTTGATAAAATTTTATTAAGTGAGTTTTTGGAACAATAAGTTCTAACACCCTATATTATTTAAACCATATTTATATTCTTGATCCGGTTTGTCAAATAAATATTTTGTCAAATTTAATCCTTATTAGGATCTCTTCTCATTCTTAATTTTGCAATACAGAGAATTTTCAAAATCTAAATGACAAAAGCATATTTATCACGGCTTAAGAATAATTACTTCGTACTTTTCCTTTTATCTCTCCTTGACTAAGTCTCACATGCATTTCAGAAATATGAATAGTGTTCATGCAATTCATATAAGGCACAGAAAATAGGTATCATTATTTCTGTTTTAATGACAGATTTTGTGGTTAAGGTGACTCATGAACAGCTGAGCAGCCGGTTAGGAGAGAAACGAAAATAGAACGGAAACGCCTCCATTCCCACCCCCTCGCTCCTACCTCTAGGAGCTCAGCCCCGCTTGGGGATTGAGGCGTGATGAGCAGGGGAGTAAACTGCAAAGGCTTCCTGCAAGCTAATGAGCTGCCGAAGGAGGGGCCCGCTGTCCCTGCTGGAGATCAGTAAGCACGACTCACTCACAATCTAGCAGATAGAAATGGAAGCCGAAGAGAACATAGAAAAGCAAGCTCCTTAAATATGGAGCTCTTACTCTTTGGAGGAGGATGATTCATTTACCTTTAACTGGGTAATTTTCAGAAATCACCCTCCAAGTTTTAAACTGAATAATTTTTGCATCCCAGAGAAGGTAACTTTAAAAGGCAGACTACCTGGTGTGTTAGATGGGCACACCCCAGCCTGTTTTAGTCTCTGTGAGAGGAAAAGTATTTTACAAAATGGGTTTCCCTGATACAGTTATGTACACAGGAAAATAGTAAGGCATGCTTCCCCAGCAGGCTATATGCTTAAATTACTTTTTAAAAATAATCAGCAGTAGAATAGAGCAGGTGTCAGTCTTTGACTTGCAAACAAATTATTCTTGGACTCCTTAAGGAGCTTAAGAATATTCTCAAAATACTTAAGGGGCTTAAAGGTAATTTCTGAAATGAGTTTAGAATAATTTAACAATCAACCTGAATCCACAAACAAAATGGTCCTGAGAGGATGAATTAAAATCAATCTGTAACATGTTAGACAAAGTTAAGATGCACCTTTCCCTCCACCATCCAATTCAAATAATAATATTGTCCAACGCAAATACTAGTTTCCAGTAACCGAAGTCATTCCTTTTCCTACACCTCTGTACGTAGAGGCATGCAAGTCTGCCTGACTTACTGAGGCTGCTTTCATAATTCCAGTGGCTGGGTTCTAAGAGAATTTTTAAACTGTTTTCCTCTATACTAAGCACTTTGCCACAGTTCTATAGGTTACAGCAATCCATACCACACCAACGGGAGAAAAGGGTAATCACTAAAACCTTTTGCTTGCATCACCCAAAATGTTCTGTTACTATTACTGCTCACCCCACACTCACATTTTTATTACATTGTCTCTCACATCCTTACATCATTCACCCTATTTCTTTGTTTTTCTCCATTGAACCAAAGTGCCTGTAGTTCTCTTTATTATCATCAATTTCACTGTTCCCTGAATTTAAACTTCTAGAATGTGTGTTCTCCAATGTCCAAGCATCCTACCTCCTCTTGAAGAACAAACATGAATACAAAAGCAGTCAAGCCACAGATGTAAGGAGAGGAGCCTGTGAAGGAAACTTAGAGAATGTAAACCAGACATGTTAATTCACATTTGGCCATAAGGAACAGCCTGAGTCTAACAGAAGGACATCAGCCAAAACAGAAGGCTCTTGTGGTGAGACGGCTGATATGGTCAGGCTGGAAAAACCTCTCCACTCCTTCCTGTGGGCACCTGAATTCCACAGGCTTGCAGATGGCAAGAGTCACTGAATAACGAATCCTTAGAGTTTTCTGTGTGCTAGTTGGAGGCCTTGCACATGGCATGTGGTTCAGGACACGATGATTTCAGTTCCTTGAACAAACTCAGATAAAATAAGGGGAAAAATGTTTCCCTGCTTATCCTGGACACCATCCCATGAAAGCGAGGCAGTACAGTCAAGTAAAGTGTTCGAGGGAGTGTTAGTAAAATGTGACGCTATTCCAGTGTAACTGAGTAGGTAGGTGGTTCAGTGGCCTCCAGTGGCTTCAACAATGCTGTGCATTTAATGTGCACAAGAGAAGGTGCTTGAAGACACACATGTCCTTATTCTTTGGAATAATCCATCGGGAAAATGTATTTGACAATTGGGAATGTTTTAAAGTCCCTGTATCCTCACAGAATTTGAGAGAAACAATTTACTTTTTCAGAGCTCCGAATACAGTGTGGATCCTGAGAAATGTTAATAATGATACTTAATTAAGATAAAGAGGAAACCTAGAGAAGTTGGCAATATCTGGAGTAATTCCACTGTACAAAACAGATTTTTGGGGGCAATTCTTTTGCTTTGTATTTTGTCCTTCACAGCTTTGCTTAACCTAAAATTTTGTAAGGTGAATACAGCACCAACTGGGTACTCTGACTTCTGCCAGGTAAAGGGGGAATTTAATGTAATGGCTGAAGTGTCAAAAAAAAAAGGGGGATGATGTTAGATGGAAGCTAACCTTTAGAATGAAATGTTCTCTGAGAAGATAAATTAGTCATTAAAAATTTTACTCTGATAACCACTCCTTCTGAAAGGGTCTTGAATGGGATATAGAGTACCAGGGAATACCCTAAAATTACACGCCAAATAATATCATAATATTCACACAGGGGTACATGATCCAATCCTGTTAAAACTTAGCATTTAGAATCTTCTTATTTCAATTTTACTTTTTCTTGTTTCTTTTAGAGGTTAGGATGGGGCCTGCCAGCATTGGAGAGGTGGAACATCTTGAATGCCACAGCATGAATACTGCTTTTGTGGCATTAAGCACTTCTTTTTTAGGATTGTTCCCCTATTGAAAACTCGCCTTTGAAACTTCTGTATGCCTAACATAATGTTTTACTCCCTTTAGACAATCAGATGATGAATTGTTTAATTCAAGTGAGTAGTTTTATGGTCATTTCATATGGGACAACAGTCCTCTATTAAGAGTAACACAGTGGGCAAATCCCATTTGAGGTCTCACTTGGAGCAGACAAATCCAGAGGGACAAAAAGTAGATTGGTGATTACCTAGGGCTAGGGGAAGGCCTGGGAGGAAATGGGGAGTACCCTGCTGATGGGTACAGGTTGGTTTTCTTTTTGAGGTGATGAAAATGTTTGAAAATTATTGGGGTAATGGTTGTACAACTCTGTGAATAGCACAAAACACTTTAAATGGATAGATGACATGGAATGTAAATTATGACTCAATGCAGTTATTATTAAAAAAGAATGGGAGAGGCCGAGAGACTTACCAAGGTATTCTCTATAATGTATTGTTATTTTACTCTTGACGCTCTTAGAGTCGCATAAGCTTTTAGAGTCACGTGAGAATCAGGATGGCACATAACCCTGAATCTTGACAGGTTCTCCTTTGAGCTGCTCTCTCTTGAACCATGTTACCTACTAGGTAGGGTATGTTATCAAAAAATAAGGAAAATGAAAGGTCCTCAGGCCCTGTTGCCTTTAAATCTTGGTAGGATATGTTAAGGGGCTTTTAGAACAGGGGTTTAACCTGGCATCCCTGAGCACTGGAAGGAGGGACGAGGTGCGGGGAGGCATCCACAGCTGACCTCAGACTGCAACCCCCCTAAGGCTGTATGTCAGTAGTCAGTACGTGGTTCCTTGCATTATTCTGGGAGAAAGTGCTTTTATCATATTCTCAAGAGGCATACTGAACGCCTCTCCACCAAAAACAAAAAGAGGAAACTTTACAAATTTGAAATATGAAATGAAGAATTTTTTTTAAAAATGCTACTTCCTACTTTAAAACTATTTTAAAGTAGAGGAGTAAAGGGAATAAAGGGAGGTTGGGGGAGTGGAGAGAAGACAGGAAGAGAGAATAAAGAGAACACTAATTCCCAAGTTCTGAAAGGAGGAAGGAAGCCGTGTTTCCAGAGGCATGACCTAAATGAGACTTGGTAGAGCAGGAAGGAATGATAGAACCTGTTTGTTCTCTCTTCTTTTCCTGTCATCATTTTAGGAGAGGGTATAGTTTGCAGGGATAAACATCAACTCTGATGAACCAAATGAAATGAATGAGAAAGCCATACTTCAGCTAAACACTACAAATCAATGTGATCCCTCCTTACCCTTTCATTGAAGATGCCTGCCACATGAATGATTCATGGTGAACCATCGACTCAGTACAGTCACTGCGAGAACACCAAGGCTTTGCTTACACATAATTACTCAGAACTGAGTAGGAGGAAATCCCTGTCTCGGATCATGGGAGATAATGGAATTCCAACTCAGGGTGCCTTGGTGTAGTACAAGTACTTTCCCTTGGACCTTTGGAATCCTTAATGAGTTGAATCATGTCAAGTAACAAAATAAACAAGGATGAGAAACATCAGTTGGGTTTGGTCCAAAGTCTAGCCTGCTTAAGATTGGGCTTCCCCCATCATTGCTTAAACATTATACAGTTTTCTATCAGCCAAACCTGTGGTTTCATTTCATTTTTTTTTTTCTTTCTTAAATCAGATTTCAAAAAGCCAGGCAATCGCTGATGGTAATTAGGAGGCATTGGGTGAAGTTTATTCTTGCCGTTCTTTCCAGGCATGCATAATTTTTGTGAGGAGAAAAGAAAATCCAATTATCTCCACATCCAGCCAGTGTGGCTCATCTGCTCTTGTGTTAGATCTTTAGAAATGGTTCTTAACAATTGAAAGGAAGACATATGGTCCTTGAGAATAGCATCTTGTAACCTTGTTTATAATACTAAAGAAAAAAGGCCCAATCTTGGGACCATTTACACTACCCTTTACAAAACCTTGACATAAGATCCTATAAAATCTGTGACCTGGAGGCTTGTTCATATCATAAGGAATTTATTGGTGATTTTATTTCTAAGTTCCCTCTTATATTTTAAATGATTCCCTTAAAAATTATCGACTCGAATTTTTCAAGAACATTCACCCAAGGCAAACTAGAAACATCTGATATAATATTGGAGGACTCATATTCTCAAATCAAGGAAGGTAGGAATTTCTACTAACTTTGCAACGGTTGGGTCTATGACAAAATAATCAGTAAATTATTGAAATTTCATCTTAAAATGCTGGTTAATTATGGAAACTTCATTGATCTGTGAGTTCCTGTAAATATTTGATTATTGCAAAAGTAAATATTAAATAAAATTTTGGTAATAAAACATACCCTTTATCATTTAGATTAACATTGTTTAGGTCATATTTTTTCTTCTGTAGATATTTATCTCTAAAGAATAAACATGACATTAAAGGCAAACCATAACAAAAAGGCCTTTATCATTTTTTTTGCTCAAGAAAATTTTCTTATCGCAAATGAAAATTGAGAAAAGAAACTGAAAAAAATTCAATTTTATTTTTTTGCAAAGTCAGCCTCAATTGAACAATACTGATTAAAGCATCGTTCAACAACACTGCGTGTGTGATTAATTTTTATTACCGTCGAGCTCCTGAATAGACGTACTGTGTGTTCTGATGACTTCATGTCACAGATTAGCAGAAAAACAGCTGCCAAGATGGCAAGACCCTCTTTAGCTCCAGGAAATTTTCTACTGAATGTGTAGTGAGACGCTGGTTATGGACAGAATTCTACAGTTACAAAATCTTTTTTTCTTATCTGGACAATAGTTTGATCATACCATGTTTCTACTGAAGGACTTCAAACAGATTCTGCGGGAGCAGAAAGGTGAAAAAAGCACAATCTCTGGAGGAGCTCACAGTTTAGGGTGGAACAGCGACATGTTAACAAGTAAGTAAAATAATGTAATATAGTAAGACATTCAGGATTTAATTAAGGAAAAGATTAATTTAAGGAAATAACACAACCAGAAGAGGCAATTGTTGATTTGAACCTTGAAGGATAAATAGGAGTCTGCCAAAAGGATTTGAATTTTGTCTGGCAGGCTTATTAATGGATATTATTGGTCTTCAAAATATTTGTTAAATGAAAGAGCTAACAAAATGCTAAGCTAGTTTTTTGTTTTTGTTTTTGACAGATTTGTCTTCCCCAGTGTTTACAACAAAACTTTAAGAAGTCTGTAAGGCTATGAGTGCTTTACAAATAAAATACAGACCCAAGGGAAGTTGAGCCAGAAAGCAGAAGATCTGAACTCATACCTACTTTTCTAAGTCTAAAGCCTTTGTTCCATCTCTGCTTCCCAACCCCTCCTTGTTGTTTTGAATTTCCCGATTGCCCCTCTCACAGAATGAGCTCAGAGCGGATACTCAGTGAGAAGAGGGTTAAGCAGAGGAGGAAGAGGAGAAGACAAGTCCAGAGCCCTATAGGAACTTCTCAGAAGCCATTTACCTCAACAAATACCACCAGTGGCTGCACATGCTCTCTACAACCCTAACACGTGGTCTGAGACCTTTCAGTTGCCCAACTGCTACTTTCAGAGGTTCAGAGCCACAGGAGGGATCCTAATTTCCATGACTGCATTAATGTGTCTCTTGAATTACTCTATTTCAGAACTGAAAATCTTTCATTCACTATCAAGGTTTCCCAGGGCTTCATACTTAAGCACATGGCAGGTGGTCTGTAGGCAAGTAGTAGGGGACTGCCTGGGGAGAAACGTTCTGCCTCAGATTCTTGCTTCCCTTTCAAACTATTCCTAGAACACTCCACTAATCCTCTGTGCCTGGAATGATGAAAGGACATTGCCGGGTGGGCTGGCATATTTCACATTATGTGTTCACAGATGCTTTCCATGAATGACTCAGGCAAGGGTGAGCTGTGTAGAATTCTGGTGCAGAGGAAGGGAGAAAGCGGTAGTCTGCTTAGGCATGACTGTTCTCCTTCTGAGCAGGCTGAGTAATCCTCTGGCGATGACTAGTCCAAGGAGAAGCAGAGAGAAGGAGTCAGGCTCTCTGCCTTTAAATACCAACATAGATGGAACAAATATAGGCAGGTGATTGAATTTCTTTGGGCTCATTTTCTGACCCGTGAAGCACAAAAATCAATGCCTATTTTGTCATTTGACTAGAGTGGTGGGAAAGGTCATGTGCAAAATCAGGTTGACTATTATTTATTGAATGTTTGATGAAGTGTGGATGAGAATACCGGCAGTCATTAAAGAAGGTGCCTGGAAAAAAAAAGATTTTTCAACCCATGTTTAGTGTCTGGTGCTATGAATAGGGTAGTAAACAGATGCATTCTTGCCCTCAAGGACTCACGTGGTAATTTAGGAGACAGACACTAAATAATTAATTGCATATGTAATTATGCAATTAAAATTGTGATAAGTACCACAATAGACAATTATGGTATTAAAAGAATGACAATGCAAGATTTAGTCTAGTCTCAAGACATCTGAGTTATGAATGATGAAAGGCAAAGGGTGAAGTGGAAAAGAGGTGGAAGTGGCTTTTTTAGGAAGAGGAGGTGCTATATGCAAAGGTTTGGGAGGCAGGAAGCACATGACAGGAATACACAATTGAAAGCAGGCTTTGGGAATAGAACAGAAAGAATGAGGGATGGGGGAGTGGTACTAGGTAAGGCTGAGAGATAGGTGGGAACTAGCTTTCATAGGGCCTTGTAGGCCTAGGTAAGGATTTGGAATTATCTTTAGAAAAATGGAAAGCCTGTACCACTTACAGATCAGAGAAAATATTTGCAAACCATTAATCTGAAAGGAGTTAATTTCCAAAATATAAAAGGAACTTCTACAACTCAAGAGTAAAAACACCTAAATAACCCAATTAAAAAATAGTCTCAAATAGACATTTCCACAAAGCAGATAGGCAAATAGCCAACAAGTACATGAAAAGATGCTCAACGTCACTAATCATCAAGGAAATGCAAATCAAAGCCACACGAGATACCACTTCATACCTCTTAGGATGGCCATTATGAAAAAAACAAAAGACAAGTGTTGGTGAGGATGTAGAGAAACTGGAACCCTTGTACACTGTTGGTAGGAATGCAAAATAGGACAGTTGTTACGGAACACATTATGGAGGTTCCTCAAAAAATTAAAACTAGAACTACCCTATGAATTTCAATTTATTAACTTAATTACCTGAATTTATTAAAATTCTCATTGGAATTAAAGGCAGACTTTCCTGAAGCAAGAGGCTTTGGTGATTCCCTCGATGCAGTTAGGATCTGTGATTAAGGAAAAAGAGGAAATGTCTGTAGGGTGTCTAAGACATCATTAGTCTGCCTTACATATAATAATTAAAGGCAAATCACAAAATAATTGAGCAAATGAAGGCTCTCATTTGCCACAGCATCCACATCACATATGAGCTTGTTAGAAATATAGATTCTGTAGCCTTCTTCAGGGCTCACTACATCAGAATGCCTGGGGTGCTGAGCCCAGGAATATGTTTCAATAAGCTTACCGGGGTGACTGTGATGCACAGTGAAGTTTAAGAAGCACTGCTCCAGTATTAGAGAACCTACTAGAAGGCAGAAAGATACCAAGCAAGGAATTGAAAATATAGGGCAAAGGTGGGGGAGAGAGGCCTAGGAAACTTGACAGACCAATTAAAATACAGGCCTTATATCATGCCTAGTTAAGGAGGCATTTTGCAAGGAAGCTATTTACCAGCCACCAAATTATATTACTTTTCTTATCTACCAGTAGAACCTATCTTGACTGCCAGAAAAAGACAATGAGTAAAGATAAAATATCCTGTAAAAACTATATGAGAAAAGCATAATAAATAATTCATTGGGAACAGTGCCCAGGCATGAAAGAGTCTGAGTAAGTTTAGAATTTGGGAAATTGATAGTGAATTCCAGAACATAAATATGAAAATGAAGACAGAATGGCTGGAAGGCATGCTATTTTTACAGATCCAGTTCTTTTCCTGGACATTCCCAGAATACTGATCAAAGAACACTTGCTACAGCTGCAAAGAGGCAGCATATAAATTTATAGAGAGATTTATATTCTAAGTGAGAAATACTTTTATGGGGGAGGGGATAGAAGTTTTCTTGTATTTTCTTCATTTGTAGGAATACATGTGGAAGCCACACACCTGCTACAGATGTTCTAAGGAACATGTAAGCCTGGTTTGTAACAGGTTGAAGTGTTTTAAACATGAAGTACAGGCCAAAATTGCACACAGTGATGGTTATGAATATTGTCCTAAGCAGGTCACATGGAAAAGAAATCCAAGGACGTCTGCTGCCTTGGTACATCCCAACGTCATGGTCTGCTGGATCTAACTACAAAAGACCCACTTTAGGAGAAAGGAAGGGAAAAATACAGTTCACAGGAGGACCATTAACACTCATGGGTTAAAAGAGAAAAGCTAGCAAGGATTCACTTAACAAGAAAAACCATTTCCAAAAAGTGCCTGGCCAGCCTCAACCTCACCTGAAATGTAATGCACAAAGTTAGTTTACATATTACTTCGTTGCTTTCTTTGGGCCCCTTCTGCAGCTGGGGTTGTCACACTTTAGTGTGCTTCAGAACCGCTTGGAGGGTAGTTCTGATTCACTAGGTCTGCACAGGGCCCTGAGAATTTGCATTTTTAAGAAGTTAGAAATGCTGTTAGTTCAGAACCACACATTGAAGACCACTTGATTGAGTACTATTGAAGATTTTTGAAGTTAAACTGTCTTCTGTATTCTTTTGTATTTTTCATTTTCCCTGATATACCAACTTACGCACACACACACTCTAAAATCCAGAAATTCTGAGATTATTGTTGGCTGAAGACAGCAGGAGTGACAATGGGCCGGTTAAACCTCATGCCCAACAACAGTATAACATTAGAAGAGCAGAGGAGGAAGGTCCAAGGTGTGACAATTCTTTTCTATTTAACAAACAGATGAATGAGAGCTTCTTAAGATTCAAGCTACAGTATAGTTATTATACTAGGGAGCAAATAAGAAATGCAAGCCTAAGTTGTTTTGAAGAAGAGCACGTAATTCTAACAGAGAAGACTGGATATATGAAATCCTGGAAATAAAATGTACTAATAATATATAAGAACTGGAACTAGCCATAAGACATAAGTTTATCACTATTTTAAAAAGAAGGATTAATTTTACTGAAGATGACTGGAACTGGGCTGAAAAAAATGGTGACTAGGATAAGGACATAAGTTATCACTGTTTTTTTTATGTTGTGATTCTGAAGGTTTCATTTGAAAGAAAAAACAGAGTTGAAGATCTGTACAGGTGAACATTAGTATTGCTGAGATTTTAAATGTATATGCACTTTAAAAAATAATTTTTTAATTTAAGCATAAAAGAATAAAAAGGTAAATATAGAATCTTAGGAAATTAACTAAAATTTACAACTACTCAAAATCTCATGGTACAGGTATTAATATATTGCTGTACTTCAGTCTTTTTTTCTAAGCATCACTTTTATATAATTTTGAATATATAATTTTTACACTGCTTATTTTCCTGAATATTAATGCCATGAGTGTATTGCCATTATTATATCTAATTCATTAGCATATTTAATGTCTACATGTATAATCATAGGAAAGATATGTCACAATTTATTTAAATTTCCTTTATTGTCAAACAGTTTGTTTCCCCTTTTTTCCCTTATTCTGATAGTACTGCAATGAGTGCCTTTGTACATAAAACTTTCTGTGTTTAAGTTGATTTTCTTTGGATAGATACCCAGATTTGGAATTACTGTATCAGGTTTGGAAATTTAAAAGACCTTTTCTATATTGTCAAAATACTTTCCAGAGAGGCCGTATAATTTCTCTCCTCCACTGGCAATACACCATGTTTATTACTGAGTGCCCTAAAATTCTTTTATCTCTGCCAATTTGATAAGTAAAAAACTATATCTTGTTTTGTTTTAATTTGCATTTCATTGTTTACTAATTAATTGAATATTTTCTCATGTTTGCTAATGAGATATATTTTCTTTTGTATGCATTTCCTGCTGACATTTAATTCAGTTAACTTTCAATTCAAATAGTCATATTTTTTCATGAAAAAATGAGTATAGATTTTTGACAATTAATAAACTGAAATAAAACCTGAAAACACATAACACACTAGTTTGTTTTAGAGAACCAAGTGTTATATATTGACTAACAGTTTTAAATTTTCATCTTTGGAGATCATAGACAGTACTGTTTTTGAGAAAAATAATTTCAAAGTGTAACAATTGTCACATTAGGAAAACTGTATACTGGTGCACTGAACTCTTTCCCAGCATAAGCACATCAAACATGTGACAGCTTTAAAGACTGTCACCCTCAAATGAAGGAAGTATGCTGAACTGCAAATGGTTTAGGTCCTTTCCTTACGCGACCAAACTACAAGTGAAAGAGGGTCTTAGCGTTCAGCAGCAAACATCCTAAACGCTCCACTGTTCGCCACCCTCTTCACTGGCTATTAGAATGAACATATTTATCATTCCCTTGCTGACTAAACTTGGCTTGGAAGAAAGCAAGCTTGGTGATCTTTGTAGGTTTTTACATTTCCTTTGCCTGCAGTAAGATGATTGAAAAGGTGCCGAACTTCCAACACAAAAGCTGGATATGAACTACATCTGGAAACCTCTTTCTTCAAGATTCATCCTTTGGAGGAAATACATGGGCTTGGTCAATGGGGTAGTTGATCTCCGGGGCTATTGACAAAGGCTATAAATGTGTGCTCATAATTCTTGTTCTGCCAATGGCCTTTGACATTTCTATTTGGCCCATCATAGATTAGTCATGGGGAAATACAGGGTAAGTAAGTGATTTGCTTTCCCTTAAGTTCAGAAACTGAAAAATGCCTCCCATATTGAATTCTTTACAATTGAGTACTTTGCTATTGTTCCCCAACAATTATGACATAGTTAAGGCTACACATAAGTGTCTATATTTAGTGTTTTTTCTGCTTAATAAGATGCCATAATATTCTATATAACATTCTCTGATTAATTTATATTAGAAGTAATTCATCTATTTTGGAGGAATGCAATTTTAAACAAAACTAATCATGCACAACTTTAATGTCTGTGCCTCCAAAATCTATTTTATGTACCTCCCTGATGTAAAGTTTCTCTTAGAAAAGTGAGAGCAGTGCTGATAAGGGGGAAACAGCTACTTCATAAAAAAATACACACCCAAAACTCTTCTAACATTTAAGTCCCACATTCAGTGTGACAGTGTTCATAACATTTGTCACCAAGGAATCTTAAGGGCTTTGGTTTCCGAAAGCTTATGCCTTTGAAGGAGTAGTTCTCCACCAACGGCAAATGCAGCAGGGCCATTTGGCAAGATCTGGAGACCAGTTTCAATTTTCACAACTGGGGATATGACTGGCACCTAGTGAGTAAATGCCAGGGATGCTGGTAACCATGTTATAAGGAACAGGAAAGGCCCCGAAAACAACACAACACGTTGCCCCATGTGTCAGTTGTGTAGAAGTTCATAAACCCAGCACTGGACAAACAGTAAGGACTCTGCAAGGACAAAATAAGTGGAAAATTTTAAGACAGTTGACCTCTCCCCTGCTACAGTCTAGAAAACAATTCATTTGGATGGTAAGGGAGATAGGATGGATGGGAAGAAACAAGTTGAACAAAGATCGTTTTGGGGTCCCAGAGAGAAATGCAGTCCCCCCACTTGCATTCCATGTCTCCTAGGTTCGACTTGTGTGTTTTGTGCAGGCAGATGGGACCAGAAAGCACTGATGATCCCTATCCCACGTGGAACAATGACTGTAGATGAGATGATCCCTGTACCTGTACCTCTCCAATGCTCCTGGGACACAGAGACAACCCTGGAAAAGGGAGGTACCCAAAGCCACTAGCTTCTGTCTCAGGTAATGCAGACTGAAAAATGAAATGAATTCAACTTTTTTGTTAAGTGTACAACTTGTGCAACTTGCACTGTGGTCTGGTGTTAATCCATGCTGTACATAGTTCTGGTTCAAGCTATCCAGATAGACTGTAAAAATACTTACAGAAGTCTATCTCAAATAATTCAACTAAAAGCAACCCTCCTTTTCATTTTGTTACATTGAATCAGAACAAGTACTACTAAACTTTCAACATGTTGGTGTTTGATTCTGTGACTCCTTCCATTGCCAAAAGTGTTTTAAAATTTTATTCTGGTTTGAGTATCAGGCCCAGTGACATTAATGAAGGTTGGGCTTACAACCAGGGTTAACTTAGAACAACCTTCCTGGCCAAATCCATTTCAAATATTGAATTGCTCTAATCTTAAGGAGACGTGAGGTTTTTTTTTTTAATCATTATCTGCTTTAACAACTATAGTTTTTGGGTATTTGATATGGCTAGTCTTAAGAAAAAAAGAAAGAAATTCAAGATTATATAACAACCTGTCACAGACACCTCTGTTAACTAAAGCTGGTATTATCTTTCAAGGGTATCATAGTTCTGTTGATTTGAGTCTCCACCCAGAAACCTAGGAAATTTACCCAACTATTCATTAAGAATTCTGGACACCATTATCAAAGGAAAAGGACACATGTTGGCAGAATACACACCATCATCTGCCACCAACCTGGCAACAAGCCAATGTTTTGATACTAACCCTGGGCCAGAGGAAGGCTTTGCTCCTATAGGGCATCTACTACATTGTCCCCTTTGGATGCAAGCTGCTCTTATCCCTCTTCTAGTGGCCAGTCTGTTTGCTTCCTCCAAATCATTTGGTGTCTTTATCTCTTATTGGAGACTAGATGCTAAGAAGAGAACTTGGGAATTCTCCTTCCTCAGTGAGGACTGTTATTTATTAGACCATCCTTGATGTTACATTCATCTGCCATACCAGCAAGTTGACTTGGGGATAACTGACTGTCACCTACTTAATTTTCCCTCCAACAACCTACCTCTTTATTGGATATCCTTCCCCAAGGCATCACTGCTTAGGGCTAGCTCTTCGTTTACATTGAGAATGCTTCCATTTACTTCTGGAGGTTCTGGGGCATATTATATAAGTAAATACATGACCCTGATACAAAGATATTTCTTGGAGTCCAGAAATAACAAGTTCAATCAGAGTTTAAAGTTACATAAAAGCAGTTTTGATCTACATGTCAACCTCCTCTCCATCGATTTTGTCTTCTTACATGTAACTCTGGGGGGAAAATGTGTTCCCAGCCCGGGCAAATAAAACTTTGAAGCCGAAATTAGTAAAAGGGAAAAATAAAGTGTGAGAAACCCATTTATTGCTTACAAGGAGCTGTCTACTCCAGTTCACCCGTGTCTCTCCCCATCCTGGCTGGAAAGAACCAAAAAAAAAACCTCTCTGGTCCATGTGCACACTTGCTTCTCCATCCTTGGAAATACCTATTGGTATGGAAATGCATTAAGGCCAGGCAGATTCTGGAAATATTGCAATTTTACCCATACTATACAATCTGGAATCACAGGAAATCTGGAACCTCATTCCTGTCCATGACATGTCGAAGTGAAAGGGATTAAAGTTATTCCCGACCTGAATAGAACTTTATCTAACATTACACTCAGCGCTTACTGAAATCTTCTACCCAGTTGGGAGTCACCATTATTTTACAAAAGTGATATCATTGTGAATTGTCATTTGTACAGGAAGAGAAAGTTAGTCTTAAACAGATGCTCCAGAGAAACATGGCAGAGGAGGAGATGTGTGGAACTGAGGTGTCACAACAGTCTTCAGAGTTATGGTAAGTCATTACAGATGAGATACTTATATCATCCTTCTTCTATGCAGAAAACACCAGGGGAAAAAAGCCAAAATTTATCAGTATGGAAAAAGATTGTTGGCAGCACGATGCCATGGAAGAATGGGAAACAGAACCCATCTCGGAATTTACCATGGGCTGCTGGGCAGCAGTCATGATGACTGACTTCTCATCAGCAGAGTGAATTCCTGGGGTATCCCACCTGAGAGCTCCTCTGGGGGAACTTCCTTGCTTGCTCTCCTCTACAGCGCATCTGAGGTGGGCATGGAGAGGGGGTCTTTTTTGGACCTGCAGAGCTTTTATAGCCTGCCCTCTGGCTGCTGCCGGTTTGGAGGCCAAACAAATGCTTTTGAACTTAAATAGGATTTGGGTTTTTTGGTAATACAGTTTCTTCAAAAACCTAATGGACTTCCTGTTTATTTGTTCCTGATCAGTTTTATGTGTTAATAACCACAAATAGAAATCTTAGTCAGTTTTTAAGCCTGAAGACACACAGGTCTTGTACTTACAGCCTTGGGGCCTGGCCCATCCCCCTCCTCTCATGTTTCAGGCTGGGTCTCTCAAAGCTGAAACAAAGAGCTGCAGTGGGAGACCACGCTCTTCATCTGATCTTTGCCACTGAGCTAGTTCCCATTGTCTGGCTCAGAATGCTTAACTGCAGGTGCTTGGGAAAGACTCAGAGGCACCGTCTTATCTTCTAAGTCTGCCCCTTTGCAGTCTTAGAATGGCTTCAGTCTGGGGTACAAAAGCAATCAGCTTTTTCAATCCCATAAAACCCAGACTACTGACTATTCAGTGTGGCAGTTAGGAATATGGACTTTGGACCTAGATTGCCTAGTTCAAATCAGCCTCCTTACTTATAAAATGTGTTACTGGCATATTATTTAAATTCTTTGATCCTCATTTGTAAAATGGGGCTAGAACCCATGTGTATTTCATTGTGTTGTTGAAGGATTAAATTACTTAAAATATATAAAGCACTCGAATGGTGCCTGGCATGTTGTAAGCACCACATATGTGTGGTTAGTATTAACTTACTAATGGGAGATGGTTAGACTCTTGGTCAACTTGTACTGCAGGATGCGGTCTGCTACCCAACCAGTTAGGTCACACCTGAGTTCATCTCTTTTGTAGACTTTGATAAAGCAGCAAGAAGTAACAAACTTAAGACAACATCTTAAATCTTTCCTACAATTTCCGCTAATGCTATGGCCATAGCATATGTCTGCTTTCCAAGATAGCATAATAATTGTTTCATCAACTGGCCACAGTATGACAAGAGATTGTTTTTTTTTTTTAGCTTTTGGCTTCCTTTGTCGGAGCTATTGGCATCTACATTTTAGGTTTTGTCACTGCCAAATTCTGCTTTCAGGCATCGAATTCTGTATTCATTAGGGTTTATATCTGTCTGTATATAATAGAGATCTTAAGTACCCAAAGCATAAACATGATGAATTTTCATTTCTTTTTTTGCATAAAATTCTGGTAGCTTAGGGATGGCATGGTGATTCTGTGGTCAAATTGGTGGGTACATGTTTGCTTCCCATTTTCCATGCCACCATTGCTAGAATGCTTCCTGATCCTCACAGTTCAGGATGGATAGCCAGCCACCCCCAACTCCAAGTGGTGAAAAGGAGGGTGAGAAGAGAATAGGATATGATCCAGAAGTGAACACACATATCCAGAACTGTTCACCGGGCCATGCATAACAAGAGAGATGGAAAATGTGGTGTTCCCTTCAGTGTTGATGTGCTAAACCCCAAATCAGGCTTTCTGTTATCCTAGGACAGAGTGAAAACAAGCCCAATGGAGACAAGCAGAAGGTCTCTGCCACATACACCAAAAAATGGTTGTTACTCCAGCTTAACAAAATGTCTATTTAAAAAAAAAAAAGCATAACATGTGACCTGTTCAATTTCTATTTTGTTACTCCCTATTACAAGAAAACGCAAAACCAGTGGATGCATATGTATTCAATAAGAAATCAAGTAAACCCCAATAGCTTATATCACATGACAATTCTATCCTGGATAGTTTATGGTTTTCCCTTAAGATATAATTTCATTTCCTAAAATTAAAATAAACTTCCATTTGCATTTTTTTGAAAATAAAGACCAACCTGCTTGCATGTTTGTGTAACATATGGCTGGGAGGGGTTTATTTACAAAAATGAAACATCTATTTTTGCCCATAAATGTATCCTAAACTTGCATATAGCAAAAACATATTATTAGAAGGTTTAATGACCAAAATATTTGAATTGAAATGAAAGACAGGCTATCCCACTATATCTGAACATTTAGAGGGAGGAGGAAAGACTTAACATCTTCCATTAACTTTTGTTTTCTTTTTCTTTTTCAGTTTATCTTGGAGACAACGAGAGATGGAAGTAAGCAAAACAAAAACCCACAGTATTTAGGGTTTTATAACGGGCACAAAACTTCAAATTTAAAAAAATTACCAATGAGCTAAAGAAGAATAAGCAATATATAAATGGTCTGTTTTGTTTCTTCATTAACCAACATTGCTGTATCTGTGCCTAGGCTTTTTTTTTTTGGTTGGTTGGTTTTGTTTGGTTTTGTTTTGGGTGATGTTCAGCATTTTGTGTCCTGATAAGAATTTTAATGAATGTAAAACAAAAGCACTGGTACCAAGCTGAGCCCAGTGGATGAATCAGGTAGGCGTGTGTATTCATACTGCTGATCACTGACAATTTTCTTGTGCCACTGTGGCCCAAATGTTGTTCTGTCAGACATGTCACCGGAGAGGCATATTTTTAAAAGACCCTGGACATTTTTAAAAAATTGTGTATATTTCAGGGAGAGAGTTGAAACAAAATTTACAAGACCACTAAGCAAGTCTGAAACATTCTGCAGAGTTCCCCAGGTCAGATGCAACAGAAGTGGAAGCAGGAGTCAGCCTGAGAAAGCATCTGCTTTGGACAGTAACCCTGAGACCTGTCACTGGAGTGCTTCCCTGCAGCCATGAGGCATTAACCATTTCCTTTTGCAGTCAGTCCAGTTGATAAATAGAGTAACAGCTAATTTATTTCTCCCCTTCATCTTTAGAATACTAATGTGGGCAACAGGTACCCAGAGTTTAATAGTGAAACACATTTTGCAAAACAAGGTATTACTATAAGTTCCTACAGGGCAGAAAAGAAACATGATCCATTTGGGCTGGTTAATACTTATTTATGTCTCATTTCACCTTGTCCAGGAAGTATTTGAGGTAACTTACTGGAACTTTCGGTTTAATTCACAGCTTATAACCCCATCTGAAGGGGACTTTGAAACCTGAGTAATTCTTTCCAGGTCTCAGTTTTGTGAGGTCTAAAACTGTGATGGACCCTCCTCAGTCTCTGCTTCAAAATTCTTCAAAGGTTTTCCATCCTCTATAGTCAAGGTGTGCAACATGGCATACAAGCCTCACCTCTTTCTGCCACTAAAATTTCACATTTTCCCTGGTAGCATATGACTTAGCCAGAAGCAATTTCATTAAGTGAAATATTTCAAAGAACATTTTAGTGGAAAGAAAGCAGATCCATATGAAAATGATGTTTAAGTAATGATGGAATAAGTTTTTAAGGTATTGGCCAATTGTGCATTATTTTGCTACTCTTGGTCAGTATTAAAGCATTTGTGTCAATTTTTAGAACCATTAATGCTTTTTAACTGACAAGTCATTTTGTTTGCTTTGCACTGCTTTATAGCAAAAATTTAGAATAGCATAAGTGTCCATTAAAGAAAGGGTGGTTTGTTTAAATTACTTATAGTAAGTTATAATGTAGCATATATGGTATAATAATCTCATTTTACAAAAAAAAATCAGTAACACGTAAGAATATGTAGAAATCATATGAAAGGATCTGGAAAATATTCAGCAAGATATTAATAAGTGATATTTGCATGGGTGAGATTATTATATCCTTTGTGTTTGCCCCATTGCTTTTTTTCCTGCAGTGGTAATTCATTGCTTGTTTAAATAAGGGAGAATAGAAGAAACTAATGATGAAGGAAGTACTTTTTAATGAGTGAGAGCTTACTGTGAGCTGGGCACTATGGCAAATTTTAGTTTTAATTTTTTGTTTTAATCCTCGATAATTCTGTGTAGGAGATATCTTGAACATCATTTTGTAAATGTGAAAATAGGAATTTAGAGATGCTAACTTCAAGTTCAAGTCCATATTGTGGCTATTTCCAGATAATGATTTGCACATAGACCAACCATGCTCCTAAGCAGTCATTAGACTTCCTGCTACTGGGGCATATTTAGGTTGTGCTTCCAACTATTACAAACAGCACCAGGGAGAAATAAACGGCTACGTAATTAATTCACCATTTTTAAAAAGCAAAAGTAAAATTAAAAACCATCTTCCAAATCAATAATGCTTCAAGCCAATTGGAGGACTCTATCACAGTACACCAAAATGAACAATGTTTGAGGGAGGAAAAACAGTATCCAGAGACACTCATTTCAACAACAAAAGTGATAAGCAAATTATTGTGTTGATCACCTTTCAAAGAAATGAATCACCAAATTACTTTGGAAACAAATTATCTAGGGCCCTCTGGCTCCCCTAGGCCCTTACTTAGCTCTGTGCTAAATACTCTCCACACAGTAATTGTTTGAATCTTGACCTTCGACTATGGCCTGGAATTCTCTTTCCACTACTTAGTAGCTCTTATTAATCCTTAAAAGTTCTGACTCTTTTTTTCCCAACAGGCTTCCATTTCCACCCTGAAGATGGGTTAAGCTCAATTTCACTGTTCTCCTATACCCAAACCATGTCATAGCCCATATCGTAGATCAAATGGCTAAGTCAGTATGGGCTTGGCCAATCAAAACAGATCAGGCCATTCAGCAGTACCAGTGCACACCAGCTGAGTATCTGCTGCTGGGAAGATCATGTTGTGTGTATCTCTCCAATAGGTACCTAAGCTCCTTGAGGACAGGGGCCATCTGGTATTTAATCACATATCATAATGCATATTGGCTATGCTGGAACTGAATTCAGACAGCAGATGGAGCAGCGCTAAAACATACATCACTTTCCTTGGTCTAGAGTGCTCAGGAAATGTCTTACCCATCACAGACTACGTGGGGATTCACAGAAACAGTGGCCCAGTTACCTGCCTGATTTCCCTGATACTCCAAAATATCATGGGAAGGGGCATGGAACATGATCACCATTAGTGTTCAATATATGCAGACATATCTGGTAAAGGGGTGGAGGTGGGGAGCAGAAACCAGACTTCCCTAAAAACTGTGGGACCCTAAAATGGAAAAGCACCAAGCCAAATCTGCAGGCAGGATCTAACCTCTCAGCTTGGCCTGTGTGTGAAAGCGATCAGTAGCTCCGGCTACAAGTGAGATGGTAGGTGACCAATTCCCCACTAGGTAGTCTCCCAAAGAGTGGAATATCCGCACCCCAGATGGAAGAAGGGTGTTCAAAACATAAGATTAGTATTATCACCAGAGGTGCAGGGATTTCTCCGTGGGGCCGACCCCTGCCTTCTAAAAGGTAGTTATGTGAGATAGGTATACATGTCCTCCAGACTGGGGAGAGAGAGTCACTGAAATTCAGTTAGATACACAAGGGCTCTAGTAAGTGCGGGGATCCCATCTCCCAAGGCTGTGGACAGACAGAACATCTCCCCTGTAAGGATGCTCCATCATATTCCTACAGCTGCCATGATGAATTGCCACAAACTTGGCAGCATAAAACAACGCACATTTATGATTTTACAGTTCTGTACATCAGGCGTCCAACACGAGTCTCACCAGGCTAAAGCACAACTCCCGCTGGGCTGTGTTCCCACTGGAGCCTCCAGCGTAGCCGTGCCTTTGCCGTCTCCCAGAGGCCACCGTGCTCCTTGGCCGGTGGCTCCTTTTAAAGCCAGAAATGTCAGGGTCATGGCCTTCTCACATCGCACCAGTCTGACCTCTTCTTTCACCTTCTTCTTCCATTTAACTACCCTTGTGATTAGAGTAGGCCCACCTGGATAATCCAGAATAATTTCTTTACCTGAAGACCAGTTGATTAGCAACTTTCAGTCAGGCTGTAACCTAACTTCTTTTTTTGCCATGCAACATAACGTATTCATAGGACCTAGGGGGTTGATATTGTGGACATCTGGGGGGGCCATTATCCTGCCTCCACACATGACCAAACAGATTATACCCAAAAAGGCAAGAGCAATAACAGCATGGAGTGAATGAAGAATGATGCCTGGATGGGCCTGGCTGTGGCACCAGTGCAGAAAGAGACCCCAGAGGAACATTAGACAAGGAGGCAGAGGGAAAGCTGTGAGAGCGCGAGGCAGGAAAGAAGGGCCCTGGAGCAGCACACAGCTTATACATGGTTATATGTGAGCTGTCTGCTTATACCTCTACCCCACCCTCCACAGGATTCCTAGAGAATTAAGAAAGAACACCCTGTCTCTTAGTATTTAACAACTAATCAATGGATCTGTGGACAAATTAGAAACTAGTATTACCAAGAACATAAATAATGGTGAATTCTTAGCTACTTTCTGATTCCACATATAGAACATCTCTATTATTAGAGAAAGTAGGAGCCCAGAGAGTCAACATGTAGAATTTCTGAATGACATCAAATATGTCCTCACTGATAAATCATGGACATTACTCTTTAATCTTCAAAAAATCCAGGACTGAATAACATACGGTGTAAAGGAGTTGCTCAGTAACTACTTGCTAAATGAACAAATAAATGAGTGATCTAATCTCAGGTGCTGTTTGACAGAGCAGACAGATTGTTTCTTAGTGGGTTTAAAAAAAAATTCTGAAATGATATGTCTATAAAGACCAAAGAACATTTCTTCTACTTGTTTAAACTAATCTTCTCTGGCACACTCATTCCTTCATAATTTATTATTTATTTTAGGAACTGGGATTTAAGTTCATTTATAATAAATACTGACTGGTGAGAGGGTGGAAATTTAAAAAAATCAGTGTTTGCATTAGCTACTTGACCTATAAATTCAATTTTCAAAGATCAGTTATTGTATACAAAAAAAGTTGTAAAGCAGTGGTTGACTTTAAGGCATATACAATTTTTTCTATAGACATATAAATTCAACATGACTGTGGATCTTACATAAAAGATGAGCTGCCATAACTATTACAATACATCAGCCATCTGAGGGAAAACCTTAACGTTGTTTCTCTTAATTGAACAGCAAAGGATGGCTTATAGATCTGGGTGGAAGATGCTTTCTATCCTTTACTTGTGGATAACAAGAAGAGATGATCCCTTTTACTCTAGAGACTGAACTGTCTAATATCCTTTCATGCTGCTCTATTTTTCTTTCTGATTCAGGCCTTGCCCCTGCATCTCCCCACTGCTAATCTTTGTCGAGGTGAATGAGTACATCCCTTAATGGCAGGCCAGTGTACTGAACAGCTAAATACCTCTACTCTATTTTCAGACAGATAAGGGTTTACTTGTTCTGAGATACTGCATATGGGTTATCATAATAGACAGAAATATCTGTAAATAGAAACTTGTAGGATTCAATTCATGGATCGAAAATGTATCTTTCATATTAGTGCCTTTTTTGGTTCATAGAGAATATTTATTTCCTTTCTCTTCACATGCTCAGAGTTCAAGGAAGAAATCCCGATTTAGGTTTTTACAACAGAATGAAATGCATTTAGTCTACAGCATACAGTCTGCAGTGATTCATGGTCACACAAGTTAAGTATCTGACTTCAGATTAGCTTTGCTTTACCAACTATCTAATTGTATAAGCAGCTCTGTGAAAGCCAAAAAAAACAGATTAGGATTTGCCAGTGATCAAAATCATGAAAAGGGAAGTAGCTTCTTTGCTTCGTTATAAGGTCTCAACCAAGTCACCTTTCTACAAACAAGTTTACATTCACCCACTCTCCTTCTATCTCACAAAAATATTGCAAAGAGAAATTAAAAACAACATAGATACTTCTAATTATAATAAAATATTAAAGTTAAGATTGAGAAGAAGATACAATCAAATGATTTTATGGGGCTAAATTTCCCTTCTCAGTTTAAAAAAAAACAGTTTTCTACATGTAAGTTTAAATATATTGCCTTAACTCAACTCAAAGCAGCTTGGTTGTCATTTAAAATGTCTTTTGAGAACATTTAAAATTAACATGGCAAATATTTCTATATAAAATCAATGGTACTTAACAAGATTTGTGGTCAAAAGAATTTTGAATATTGTATCTATTCATATTTTCCTATAATTTTTATGTTAATAAAATCCATTTATTTGTTCAATGACTTTATTTGGGGCTTACTTGTGGTAGAAGCTAGAAGCATAAGGAAGTGCCTGCTCTCGCTGCTCAATGGTGGGAGGTGGAGGTAACCAGATGTGGTATGCAAAGAAAGGCAGAGTAGGGAGGTGACAGGTTGTGCAATAAGGGGTGATTATGGAAGAGCAGTGGAGCATGAGCATCTAGGTGACAAGACTGTGTGTCACTGGTGGCAGGGCAGAAGGCTCAGAGAAAGGGGTGGGAGGCTGTCAGAGCAAGAGGAGGAGGTCAGTGATGCCTCAGAGGCAGAGTATCACTGGGGTCAAGGGCATGGCCTTTATACTCAAGTAGACCCAAGTTGTTTGAAACCTGTCTTCTAAGTCACTGTATCTAAGTCTAGGTGTCCCTTTCTTTTAAAATTGGGACATCAATAGTTAACTCCTCATGGATTTATTGTAAGAAACAATGACATAATGCATGTATGGTGCTTTGCACAGAGCCTGACAGTAAGCATATCTCCAGTGATAATTGGCTGCCTTTTTAAAAACGGTGACTACAGGAGGAACAGGAAGAGGGAAAGGAGGAAGAGAAGGAAAGCAGAGGACAGAGGAGGAAGCAGCAAGCGGAAGGATATCCAGGGGCCTGTGTCCTGGGTGAGACAGCTCCGGGGAAGCCCCAGGGCTGTGGTTCCTGCATGAAGCTTGGGACATTAGGGAAAAGAGAAGCAGGGAGGAGTACCAGCCCCAGACAGAGACTGGAGTTGATACTAAGAGGGAAACCAAGGTCACTGCATCCATTTAGAGCTTTAAAATAAATCAAGCTTCAAAATGCCAGGGAGAGCAGTGACCTGGAGGAACCTCCAACATGTCCAGGGGCCCCAAGCAGATGGCAGATGTTCACAAAGAATTTGGGAAATAACTTATGAACCCCAGGGTGGCTCATGGAGCACAAACCCTTTACCAAGGAGAGGAACAATCTAGGGGACTGTGAATGCATAAGCATGTTGTCTGTATTGTGCCATGCTTGGTTTGGGGATCTGAGTCTGACCCACTTTGCAAGGGCCAGTCCCAGGGAAATGGTAATAACAGTCTCAGGATGATAATAACACCTCAAGGAGCTTATAGAAGAATGTGAAAAAGATGATGAACACGTAAACTAAAATGATCCACCGTGGTGTGAACCATAAGAGAGGGGAAGCAGATGCCAGGTGTTTCAGGGGCCCAGGGAAGAACACGACCAGTCCTGTCTGGCTGGATAGGAAAGGGCTGGAAGCATATCAAACTCTGGAATCAGACTTTGAAGGATAAATCCACCAGGGGAGCAGAGCAAAGGGACATTCTGAACAGGGGGAATAGCAAGAGCAAAGCCATGCTAGGGTGAAAGTGGGCAGCAAATTTGGGCACCAGAGATGGTGGTTATAACATAGGGGTTATGTGCCCTTTCAGTGGGAGGAAGGAAAGGTCTCAGTGGTCTTGTGCAGTGTCCTTGTGTATCATTGTGTATTAATAAATCAGTTTTTAGAAATATGTTGTTCAGTGTATAATGGGTTCCAATAATTATATGATCTTATATGTGACATATTTATGTAAGTGTATCAATTTACTGTTTACAGAATATGTCCACGTCTTATTTAACTAATTCTTATAGCACCACAGGACCATAAGTCTTGTTGTCTCTGGTTTTGCAAATGAGGACAGTCTCGAAGGACATTAAGTTGCATGCCTAGTGTTGCTGTGCTTTGACTGAGACCAGCTGCCTCAGTATTCATTCATATTCAGCAAACATGTACTGAGTTCCTACTCTCCTGCCAACTGCTCTGATAGATGCTGGGAATACAAAGAATGCTCAAATGAATACACAGAAAGGAGGGGAAACTAATACATAAACAATGAATTAAAATTTAATGAAGTAAAAACTACTGTAAAGACATGCATGAGACTGTTACTCAGAATATGCACAGAGGGGTGTAGGATGAGCTGCCCAGAACAGGTGACACCTGAACTATGAGTAGGTGTTACGGGGTGGGGGTGGGGGGGAGAGAATGGCAGTTCCAGGCATGGGAACTGCATGTGAAAACAGGAAGAGCATTATGTGAAGCCAAAGTGTGAGGAGTTTGGTTCTGGGTTGCAGATGAAAGACAGGAGTCAAATCAAAAACAGTCTTTGCAGGCTATCCTCAGCAGTTTGAATTTTCATGCTGTAAGTGTCTGAGATCTACTGGAGGATTTTAATTGTGTGAGTGACAAGATCAGATTTGTTATTCAAAAAGCACACTCTGGCAGCAGTTCAGTGGGTGGACTGACAAATGGTTACCCTGGAGACAGGCAGACCTTTTAAGAAGCTATGACAGTAATCCAGGAGAGAGAAAATGATGATAGTGGTTGGAGGAATGAGCAGATTCAAAGACATTTTGGGAGTAGAATTGATGGTCACAAGAGATTCATTGGATATAAATGCTGAATGAAAGGATGAATCAAGAATGATGGTCAAGTTTCTGGCTTGGACATCTAGGTGGATAGTCAATCATGAGTCAAGATGTAGAATACCAAAGGAGTAGCAGATTTAGAGGAGAATATTATGAGTACATATGGGATGAGTTGAATTTGAGGTGCCTCTCGATGTATATCATTCATGGTTGATATAGATTTATGAGTAATCATCAAATAGTTTGTGGAAGTTTTGATTATCTCTAAAACTACAAGATCTGGGTACCATTGCCTCTACGCATTTCTTTTGCACCATCTCTAAAGTAAAGACTAGCTTAAGCTTTGTTCCAAAGTACAAATTAGCATAGCAGCTCAGTAAACAACGTCTCTGAGCTTCTGGAAAGAAAGATGTTCAGTCACCATAAGGCTCAGAATTAATGAAAAGTCACAGAAATAATAGCTCTCTTTTGAACCTCAAATCACTCTTTGGCCACAAGGTAAGAATTTACAGAAACTGTTGCAAAGACCTTCTCATAAATAGGGCAGTGAAGAGTTTGTTTTTAATATTTGTTCTAAGCCACATATATATATTTGGTTGTATCTTGAAACTGCGAGTTCACGTTCTTGACCTGAATTCTTTTTCGAATTAGAAAGTCAATTTTGATTCTGATTACAAGATATCATTTCCTTAGGAAAATCTCCCTGAAATCAGTTCCTTCTCATTATGTTTTTTTTAACCAGATAAAATTACCAGAATTGAATGATGTGTTATGTAATAGATGCAGTTTGCCTATATTTTAATTAGAAGACAGTCCTTAGAGGAAAAATATGCTTGCTGAATTGTGGACAAACATCATTGTAAATTTTAAAACAAGCAAACAGAAATTGGTGTTTCTTTCAGGTTGGGTAGATGTGACCCTATGTTTGTTTAGACCATTATTGTTATTAGTGATTGGAAAAAACACTAAAAATCAATACTTCCTCTCCAGATTGTGACAGATATGGAAAATCAACCCCATTACTTACTTTTCCATTCCTATCTCCATACTTCCTAATTTGGGTCACAGTGGAAAAGCAGGAGACTCTTTGTCACAGTATATGTTTTTTCACCAGCATGAATATCAAACTTACGTACAGAGTTTAAGAGGCAGGAAGAAAACTTCAACAGGTGCTTTACGTAGTTAATCTTCTCACAATAGTTTTTATAATAATCCTGTTCTGGAGATATCATTACTCGTTAGCTGTAGCTCCATTTCTTTACCTGAGGAATCCCATATTTGGTGAAGCTAAATGTTTATCCAAACTGATATAGTTAGGTTGGGATGGGTCCTGGTTTAGAATTCAGGTTTGCCTGCCTCCAGAATTTATGGTATTTCTATTACTCTATATTGCCGCTTAGTGACAAGTAAATTTAGTCCCTATTGAAAATAATATTCCCTTTCAGTGTATTCTCATGGAGAGACTACTGAAATTGTTATATAAAAAAACTTGACTTCTATCCTTTGATAACTGATCCCAAGTAATCTTTCAACTTACTTGCACCTTGTTTTCTAATTTAGAAAATAAAGATGTCATTGCTACCCTTCTTTACTATATACAATATTCAATATATACAATAGAGTATATTTAATACAGTATTATAATATGTTAAAGCTTCTATTTATAGCATTTATGTACATTATCTCATTTGGTATTCAAAATAGAGCTAATATAATCTAATGGAAAGCACACTAGATTTCCAGTTACACGAACTTGAACTTTGCTGAAGTTAATGAAATTCTTGGAGTCTCAAGTTTTCTCACTTAAAATACTAGAGGGTAAATTAGATGTTCTCTTTTAACAATCTTACAAAATGAGGCTGCATAGGGATTATGTGTAAACTCAGACATGGAAAAAGGTTCAAAGAAGATCAATGATTTCCCCTAAGAATGTCCAGCAAATAAATGATGAAATCCTAGGACTTGGGTGTTTGACGCCTAATACAAGTTCTTTTCCACTATACTGAGTATATACCTATTCTGATAAACAGACACATTAATGATGCTTGATATGAGTGATAACCCAAATGATCAGATGACTGTTTTTGCCTTTAGGTAAAATGAAAAACCTGAAAGTAATTAGCATCTATAATTGTTAACCTGAGATCTGAGTGACATTGGTGACCTGCCAAAACAGTTGGCACCAGGCTTTGTGAATTGCCCTTCAATAGCAAGCTGCACTTTAACACAGAAAGTCCACCCTGCCTGTACCTGAATTGCCCTCTTGAAACAAATAACAAGTGTCATCTTTCTCTTGAATTGCTGGCCCTGCTGTGATATCACTTATCACATGATACTCCAAAAAACAATTGCAACCTCTGGCTTCAAGGCATTGGCGATCCACTTGGAGAAAGTGAAGTTTGATGTTAAGCACCTGGCAGTTGCTATCGTAGCTGGAATGTACAGAAGGGTCCTTAAGTCACCTGGACTATCACTGAGTACTCTATAAATGTTACTCAATATTTAAACTAGGTGAGAAGTCACAAGGCCTTAAATTTCACAGAAGTAGAGCTTTAATTATCAAAGCTGGCAGGACCTTGGGAATTATTTGCTTTAATCACCTTTATGTGATAAATGAAACTTGTCAGCATTTGTGTGGGCAAGAGAAAGAAGGAATTGGAACTAGAATCTTCATTAACTAATTTGTTTTAGGGAGCTATAAAAGTAAACAGATGCTTGACAGATACCAACTATACAAGAGGCACCATGGATTTTCTAAATATGTTGATGTTCCTCCCTAAAATTCCAAACTCTTCCAGCATTGCTTCATAAGCAGGTATCCCAACTCTTAGAAATGTTGGAAACCAATAGAAGTAGTAAGATGCAGCAGCTCCCCCTTTTCTTTCTTGCTCTATCCGTGTTCTTGTCAGCTACCATTATCCACCATCTCTGATCCAGTCTTCACACTGTCATCATTGACTATGACCTAAGTCATTGAGTGAGGCACCAATCCCTTCCAAAAACAGTCCAACAAGGCAACTCATATCCTACCCACTCTAAGAGAATGTTTATGTCTTCCCAAATTCTTATGTTCTGACCTTAACCCCCAATGTGATAGTATCAGGAGGTGGGACCTTGAGGAGGTGAGAATGAAGTTGTCATGACTGGGATTAGTACCCATATGAATGAGACCCCACAGAACTTTCTTACCCCTTCTGCCATGTAAGGACACAGAGAGAAGATGGCCATGTAAGAACCAGGAAGTGGGCTCTCACCAGACACCAAACATGCTGGCACCTTGATTTTAGACTTCGCAGTTTCTAGATCTGTGAGAAATAAATTTCTGCTGTTTAAACCATCCAACCTGCAGCATTTGTTATAGCAACCTGAAAAGACTAAGACACTACCCATGTTTCACTAATAATGCTTTCTCCCATCATTCTATCCTGACAATACATCTTTCTCAGTTGCCCTGTGTTATTGTTACCAGTTCTGGTTTTGGCTTGGATAATGGCAAAAATTAATGTAAGGGCTTTGGAGCAATTCATGTGCTCTCTGTTGGATCTTTTTCAAATCGAGAATAACAATTATACAAGAGAACAAAATGGTACATCAAAACTATGCTGTAGAAGCTTTTCTCTAGGCCCTGTCTACCTTCAGCTCGTAAGCCTTCTCTGTCCAGCTGTACTTAATCACCCTGGGTGCACACTGCTCCCTTGGTGGTCTTCCACTCATAGTTTCAACTGGATGAAAGATGATAGGGGATGGGGCATAGTCACTCCAGGGAGTCAGTCTTCCAGAATAAAGAAAAAGAAAATGCCTCTGATATCATACTTAAGAAAGACGTAAAGCTATTTGGTGTGGCTAGGAGAATATGATTTTCCTAAGTGACCTGTTGAACAAATCCCATAACTCTAAAGTCTCAGTATATAGACAGCCAGAACATAATTCTCACCAAGCCAGAAGACAAGATGGTAAGACAGCTTGACTGTCTCCTTTCTTCCACCCTTCAAATTGCAAAATACTACTTTTGTGTGTCTTTTCTTTCAAGTCTGCCGTTGATATTCAGCATAAACCTGAGCTCACCTGGATAAAAACATGGATTAGGAGAAGGCACTCAGAGAATCACTGTCCTGAGTCCAGAGCTTCTAGGGATGGGTCAGGCTGCAAAGCTTAACAAGGAAGGAGCTGTCTGATATAATTTAAGAGACAGAATTCACACCAGCCTGGATAGAATGTGAAAATACAAATGTGTTGTGTCAGCAAGAGCATGAAACGTTGATACAAAAAGTTTTGTTTTCTGCTTAATGAATTAAAGAAGTAATCACAAATGGAACCTAGAGCTGAGTGACCACTTCATAATTCACTCATTTTGTACATGGTGAAAAAATCATTTGTTTTATGATTAGACATTCTGCAAAATAACATTAAAGTACTGAAAATTGTCAAAGATTGCTCTATTTTAGAGAAAGATGATGCTACTGAGCCAACAGCAGCAGTCAGAAATGTTTTCCGTGATGAGAAAAGATCTGTATAATGAATGAGGACTATCAGAGAGCACTGACCTGTACTGCTAATGGTAGAACATCCCCTGAAAGTTTTAGCCTAATACAAGCTCTCAACCATCATCCCTGCCACAGCAGTTCCCATACTGATACACTCACAAAGGAGTACACAGGCTTGATGAAAGCCAAAAATGATTAGTCTTTGATGCCTCTCTCCCTGCAAAAAAAAAGCAGTTTTTGCCAGGGCAACCGTTCCAAAAAATTACAATTGTGTAAATGATAAAATCAGATATTTAAATAACACACACATACACACACACACACACACACACACACACACACACACACACTGTTGTATTAAGACACACAAAGGGAAATAGTATGACTAATATAACTTTTAAACTAAATATTTTCAAAAATAATCTCAATATTTCTAGATTGCCATTCTCTGAACAATAAAAATTTGAACAAGTATGTACTGTAATGTGAAGTATGTAGTATGAACAAATATAATATGCAGTACAAACAAGTATGAAATGTATTTTACTGGTAAAATTTTAACAGCAGGGTTGCAGTGGGGAGTGAATTACTTTTGGCTATGAGTAAGTAGTTTGTATCATAATCATGCTGTGTCAAGAATTACTGTAATATCAGAAAGAAAGAAAGAAAGGAAGACAGGAGGAAGACAGCAAGAAAAATAGAGAGAGAGAGGAAGGAAGAAAAGAAAAGAAAGAAGGAAGGAGGGAGAAAGAAAGAAAAAAGAAAAGGAGAAGGAAAGAAGAAGAGAGATATATATAAATAGAAAGATGGAGAGAAAGAGAGAGGGAGGGAGGGAGAGAGAGAAAGAAAGAAAAGAAAAATTAAGAAATAAAGAAAAACTGTTTGAACATTACAGAAAGAAACCCAGGAAGCCAGGACTTGAGTATTCTAGATTCTGAAACATTGAGGGTTCAGCCTGGATTCTAGAGAGAAAGGAGATACTTGCAGGTACGCCCTACAAGTTCTTGGGGATTAGGCTGATTTTTGGCACACAGAGTATGGAATCAAAACAGAAAACAGTGGCATAGGGTTTATAGTGCTCTCACTGCACTGCAGAGATAAAAATCAAAGATTTAATTGAAGAAATGGGAAAATATTTGGAAATGTGTGACGTGTGGGCAACATACAAAGAGCGCTTAACAGGGAAATTTTAAAGCCTTAAATACATTTACTAGAAGAGGGAGAAAAAAGTTAAAAATCAGTTATCTAAGCATCTACCCAAGAAATCTAGAAGAAAGAACAAATTAAACATAAATATAGAGGAAGGAAGGAAATAGCCATTTAAAATAAAGTAGTACTCAATGAAATAAAAAACAAATATTCAATTGGGAAAATAAAAAAGGCAAAAGTTAATTCTATGACAACATTAATATATTTATAAATCTCTAGCATTACTAATAAAAAGTATAAGGGAACTATTAGGAATAAATTATTAATATCAGGAATGAAAAGTGTACATCACTACACACATTAAAATATAGTAAGAGGTCTGAACAACTATAAGTCAATTAATTTCATATTTGATTTACATGATTGATTTTTTAATTAAACAAATTCCTTGGAAAAAGTCCACAACTAATCAAAGCTTATACAGTAAAGAAATAGAAAACCTGAATGATACTATTGTCTATAAAAAATGGTTGATTTCAAAATTAAAAACCTTCCCACAAAGAAAACTCTGGGCCCAGCTGCTTCAAAAGAGAATCCTTCTAAATACTTCAGGAAGAAATAATTTCAATCCTTCACAAACTTTTTTAGAGTCTAGATATAGGGGGAATATTTCCAACTCATGTTATGAGGTCATTATAATCTTGACAGCAACATCTAACAAAGACACAAAAAAGGAAAATTACAGATGAATCTTTCTTGTGAAAAAAGACACAAAAATACTAACAAAGTAGTAGCAAAATGAACTCAACAATATGGAAAAAGCATAATCCCTACAAAATTGAGTTTAAACCATGAAGGCAAGGTTGATTTGTCACTCAAAAATCAATCACTGTAATTTACCAAATTAACAGAAATAAGGGAAAAACATAGTCATTTCAATTAATGCAAAAAATAGTAAAAAAAAACATTACAGCCACTCACAAAACAAGATAACAATAAATTCCTTTTAGCAAAATAGAAACAGAAGGAAATTTCTTTACATGATAAATAGTTCTTTAAAGAAAATGTATAGCAAACATCATACTTGATGAAATACATGAAAATTTCTTCCTGAGATATGGATATATGGATATATCTCAGGAGATAAGGATAGCCCCATCACCATTTCCATTTAACATTCTCCTGAAAGTCCTACCAATGCAATAAGGTAAGAAAAATAAATAAAATATATGCAGATGGAAGAGGAGACACGAGAATGTACATGGAAAATCCAAAAGATAAACCATTAGAATCAACAGGTGAATTTATCAGTCAGTAGATACAAAGTCAATATACAAATTTAAATTCCAGTCTTATAAAATATGATAATTAAAAATAAATAAAATATCAATGCAATGTTATTTATAATAATGTCAAAAAAATAAAAGTGTCTAGCATTATATCTAACAATAGTGTATAAATGGGAAAACTATAAATCATTATTGAAGAACAATAGAAAAAGACCTAAATCAGTGTAGCATATACTGTGTCCATGAATTAGATGACAGTAGTGTAAGAAAGTCATTTCTCCCAGACTGATCTATAAATTTCATATACTCTTATTCAAAATCACAACAGTTATTTTTTGTGGAATGTGACAAGCTGGTTTAAATCAGTGTGGACATGTTAAAGACTGGGAATAGCCATGATGATGAGGAAAAGAAAACAAAGTTGAAAGACCTGTACCAGATATTAAAACTTATTCCTAGCTATTATAATTAAGTTTATTATTGATTAAAGGACAATAAATTTATTGAACAAAATAGCCCAGATACAAACCCACATATATATGAATACTTCATTAATGACAAAGGTTTTATCACAAGCAGTAGAAATGATAGTTTCTTTTGCCTTTATTCTCCCCAATAAATGGTGCTTTGTGAATTGGATATACACAAAGGGGAGAAAAATGAACCTTGAATCCCACCTCATAGTCTTCCATTATATACAAAAATCAATTCCAAATGGGACAGATTTCAACATGAAAAGTAAAACAATACATTTTCTGAAAAATAACATGAGAGAATATATTTGTAAGCTTAGAATAACCAGAGGTATTTTATATAGGACACAAAAAAAACTATCCATGAGAAAACGATAGATAAGTTGGACTTCATTAATTTAAGAAAAGTTGAACCATTGATGCTAGCCCTTTCCATGTTTTAGAAGAATCCAGAATATCCAAGTTTAAAAATTCATAATATTTAAAAATGTCAAAAACCAACATATGAGTTAATTAACTATATCTAATTAGTAGAAATCTTGTGGTCTCAAAAAAAAATGAGAACATTAACCATTTCAACAGCATGGAGTCTCCCAATAGAGCCTCAAGAAACAATTACTTGATTGTAATTCAGTTAATCCTGTTTCAAATGATGCAATAGCGGGCAAAGAATTAAGTCTGTTCCACAGAAAAAAAATTTTAAATTCAAAAGTGGTTTAAAAGGGGAAAGTTAATCAAACTGTCTGCGAACATCTGGCTTCACTTTTTTTAGTCAGACTTTTCTGAATCGCAGTTTTGACAGAACTAACCGACTAACGATGCAGCTTAAAAGTGGAACCTAGTAAACACTGAAAGACCATCAGGGAAAAAGCAAGTAAGTATATGAAACATGCACAGAGATTCTAACTCAGAGAACTAAGGCCAGAAAAATGGGTTCAGTATTTATACTGGGTATTAAACATTCTAAAGATTTATCTCCTGGAGGAAATCCATGCAGTTAGACTTACAGCTCTATCTTATCACTTATATATAGTTAATAGGTCATGCTGTTAAACTATGTGTGTGTTGGCGGAAGAGAGACCTAATTCGAGAGTAAGAACAAAATAAGAACAATGCCCTGCCATCCAGAATCATGAGTTATTCAGGTCCAGAAGTATAAATAAATCAACCCCAAAGGTGAGACTGTGCAATTTAAAAAAAGAAAACAACAGCAAAAAGCCTTCCTGCCCTGCCATTATAAATTATAGCAAAAAGATTGATCTGCAAAATGATAGGTCCAGCAGGCAGAACTGACTACATAATTTATGGGGCCCAGGGCAAAATACAAACGCAGGGCTCCTTGTACAAAAATATTAGGAGCTTCAATGCTGGGTGACAGGACAGCATGCATTAAGCCAAACACAGGGTCCTTCTTGGCACTGGGCCCTGAGTGTCTACCCCAAGAGGCTGACCCCATTAGCCAGCAAAGACTGCACACAAAAATCAGGCTTTTCTTCCACACTTGCCTAAAGGGAAGATCACATCATCACCAGTGTTGTCTGTGACTAAAGAGAACTGCAGTGTGAAGGTTTGGATTCATTGTGCTTTTCATATGGGGTTAAATGGTGGATAGTATCCTCACACTGAGGCTTACTGTGCTGTTACTTCTGAAAACGATAGCTTGCCGATTCAAGGCTGTGATTTGCAGAATACATTTCCATTTCTGTTTCCAGTCTTGTGCCCCTTAGACTGCCCAGAAAGAAAGCATTGGGTGTGGGATGATTTTTTTCATGCCCCAGTAAGCTTTCAAACTGGGCCAATCAAAAATGATGCATGGGCATATAATATCTAGCTTGCTTTAGTTCCATCAATTGGTGAGACTGAGTATTTAGAATATTTAATACACAGAACAAAAGAATGCCATTTCGTGAAAAATGTAAGAACTAGTTGCAACTGTGTGCTATTCCATCCTGCTCTATCTAGCCACTTTATCTGCATGGATTTCCTCCAGGCGATAAATCTTTCAATCAGAATTTTTTTGTGAGTTGTAGTCTGTGTCCTGTCAGGTTGTGTATCAAATTTGCAGGTGTATTTTCTCCTCATGATTCTGCTAAACTGTAAAAGGGTTTGCAAAGCAAGAAATCTTAGATGTTTTATTCATTGTAGGCATGGAAAAAGGGGTAAAAATTTTTTTTCCTGCTAAACACAAAATACCCATCTCCTGATACGTTCCCCTAAAGATACAACAAAGCACAGATCTTTGTTTTATCCAAAGGTCATAAAATGTACATTTAAAATTACATTTCAGGGTATAGTTTGCTATTTCTTACCATTAAGAAACACATTTCCAAAATCAATATCTACTCCTGTTTAGATTTCTTGGAAGGGAAGAATGAAATTGAATATGAGAAAATGTGACTAGTAATGAAGAGTAAGAAAGGGATATTTATACTTTATCTTCTGCGGCCCATCCTGTGAAATAATAATGAAGCCAGGGGATCGATGATAACGATCATTTGCTTTTATGTGCCAGGGAACCACCATCTCAGAAGGCAGAAACCACTAAGGAAGCGAGGCCGCTGCAGACGGAAGCAGTGCACCCTCATGCATGATTTAGGGATAGTTTGTTATTGGAGGGACTTGATCAAAATGTGTACAAAGTGCAGAGTTAGTGCTAGGTAATGTAAAATTAATACTCGTCTTAGTTGGGGTTTTGTGGAGAGCACAAAGAGGCACCAACACTCTCCTTACATTTTGCATTAGTCAGTCTCTCACTGCCATCTTGCACTTTACTTTGAAATCTTTTCAAACTGGATGTTAGGTTTGCTGCATTCCTCTACTACACACTTTTCTTCCACACCATCTGATGAGCTCGTAATATAAAAGCCCCTCTCTACCTCTTTGGGGACCATCGACTGCATTTTGAGAGCCATTTTCTATTCCTGCTCCTTTAGCCAAACTCTCTTCCCTAATGTGTATCCTCTTGGTCTGCCACATGGAATATTTCAGTGACCTTGACTGCCTTTGCTCCATCCTTCTCCCCTCTGGTCTGTCACTCAGATAACTTTCAAATTCTCTTTTCACAATGCTATCTCTTCATGCCACTCTCCTGGCTTACAGGATTAAAATCGGGGCTCCCCTGTAGATTCAAAGGAAGCCATAGAGTTCAAGGGGCCAAGGAAGTGAGGGAAGCCTTCACCAAATCTATGTACACTCAATTCCCCCACTCTACCTGGTGCACCAAAGGCAACCTCAGTGCTTGCCCATACTCCAACTTATACTGGGTTATCTTGTCTTAGATTCAGAGGCTCTTGACTACACACTCTAACCTCTAGAGATTGCTTCATGTTGCTAGATCATACCTGGCTCACCACTATCTCTGTTGTATTCCAAGGGAAACATACTTCCCAGGAAAAACATTCTGAGCGATCCAAGGATATGGGAAGAGTTTAACTGATGAATATCAGACTGGCTCTCAGGGGAAGGAAATAAAGCAGGCTGCTTGGACCAGTTCAAATTCTAGGTATAAACCAGAATTCCAAAGGTCCACGGGTGCTAGACCAGATTTGGAGGTTTAGGATTTCACTGGGATTTTTAGTCAAAGCCCTTCTTACCAATCAATTGTGTGTTTGGCAGAAATGTTCTTTCTGCATACACCACTGAAAATCTAGCAGATTCCTGTTTATGAAATTTGAGGATTTAGGATCAATACATATCTCATTCCGTCCAAGTCTACCAACAAAGAATACCTATATCACATTTATCAGCCACAGTGGGAATTTGAATAATTTCCCTTAATGACATCAAATGACTTCAGTGAACAACAAAAGGGTATAAGCCAAAATAAGAATTCACATTACCCACCACTGAACTTCATAAGGCTTTTCAAAATTGTATATTTAATATAGTACTCATGTTAATGCTGAGCAGAAGGATATTGAAACTCTGAAAGATCTTAACAAATTATGTAAACATCACTTTATTTTCAGTGTAGAGCCAAATATTTCCTATTAATGAAAGATTTCTTTACCAAATTCCCATAATAAAGCCATTTATGGTATTTTCTAAATGAACTGAGCCACGTCAGTCCTCAATGCAACACTGTGGCCTTGTAGCCTTAGGAGATTTTTCATATTCCACAAGGGGTTGCATTTAAGAACTAGTCTTTTAACAATTATGTCTTTCTTAATATTTTAACAGCTTTACAGACCTCTTGGGGTGTCATGTTACACTGAAACCTCTTCAAGCATCACAAAAATGGATATAAAAACCCTCAGAACTATTCCCAGAACCAGATTAATCCTTCATGGGAGAAATGTTGATCATGTGGTCCCACAAAGCAACATTTTCTTAGTGTCACCTTAGCATGTCCATATAAACCAATGTCTTCTGTTGTCTTTCCTTTTTTTTCAATGGAAGAAGCTTTAAAAAAAAAAAAAGGCAAAACAAAACCAACCCAACCTGTAGTCCTCGGTAGCAGTTTAATAGCTGACAAGGAGGGGACTTCATAACCACAGAGACACTTGTTTTGACATGAAAATACTCCATCAGAATGTGAACTCTGATCCAATACATGAACAGATACTGTTTCCCCTGATGTGTTTTGGCCAGACTTCACAAGGAACTTGTTTTCATCGTTTCACTTACTTAAAAACGAACAAAAAGTTAATGCAATTGAGGCAGCAGACCTCACAGTTCTGACAAATGGATAAAATGTTCCTTTGCTAGAGTCTTAAAACACTTGAAACGTGTTTCTGACATCCTCATGCATGTGCATGCATGCACGGCCACCAGGAAATCCAGCTCCAACTTGTTGCTTCTAGAGCTCCTTTAACCTTTCCTCCCTCTTTCTGGCATTAGCATCTTTTCCATGACGGCAGTGTGAGTCTTACAAATGAAGGTGCTGACATCTGCACCAGTTTCAGGGCCTTCCTCCTGGTAGCTCAATATTTTGGAAAGCGTGAGTGCCAAACACCCCTGACCACAGAAATCTCAAGATGGACTTAGGATTTAAAAGTCTGACCAAAAATGATTTCTGACCATGATGAATGGACTTGGTACAATCACAACTCCCTTTCAAATGTGTTTGGTAAGATCCTACTTCGGAAGTATTTAATATCCTAAAGGTGCATAACAGGGACTCCGAAGAACGGGATGTTCAGTGTCTTAATGGCTATGTTGTGAACAGCTATTACTACTGGATTTAAGTTAAGGGTCAGTAAATGCAGACGGTCCAAGAATAAAATTCTGTTCAGTCCCAATACGAAAACAAAATGTAATTAAAAATGTATGTAGGAAAAGACAGGTGTGGGGCATATTCTGGGTGTTCACTTTGATCAGACTGGGATATCAGGCCAGGTCCTCATGTGTCCTGTTTATATCAAGAGTACAGAATTTTCTAAAATATAATGAGAAAAATTCATGGAACCGATCATCACTGAGATGGATATCCTTGAAGAGAATGGTGAGAGGAGGCTCACCCATCAACAGGCATCCCGGCCTGCAAGGAACTCCCTCTGAGGCAGGTAGAGCCTAGTTTCCAGAGTCCTCCCCAGGCACCGAGGGCATAGCACTTTGCAAATATACTCTGCCCCAGGCCCGAGCAAATTGGCCCTAAATGGTCATCGGTAGTGACTTCTAAATGTAAAGAAAAGGGTGGCTTTGGGGGGTGGGGGTAAGAAGAGGCTTAGAAAGAGTGATCTCTTCATGGCAAAGACGTGTGTGGAGAGAAGTGGTATGCCCAGAGTGGGGTGACGTGGCAATGACCTCAGTGTGCCCTGGATCTGTCGCTCTCCCGTGTTTCACAGGTGCCTAGAAACCACTCCACAAGGCCAGCAAGCGGCTGTCTCTGAGTGGAGGCAAAGGGAACCCAGGGGACAGATGTCTCCATTCTAGTGGGAGGGGCCACTGGGTAACAGATCATCAGCAGATGGACCCAGGGGACAGAGGACAGAGTGGCTTTGGAGAAGGGATGAGTGTGGACAGGGACATGAAACTGCATCGGAGGGCAAAAGAAATCCTTCTGCCTCTGGTCTTAAATGGCATGAGTGGATTTCTTTACTTCATTTCAAAGCCCAAATAGTGAACTTAGGTAAGAAGCAGTATGAGGGGAAGAAATTTTTAGCATCCTAGGACCACATAACTAGAAGTTGTAAAATTGGGTTTCCTCAGGAAAATTAATAAATGCAAATACATAGATTTCTCTAACTCTCATAACAATTTGAATTTACCTTGGTTATAATTTATAAATATCCAATATTACATGAAAAGACTCTTTTCAAGGAAGGTTTCTAGTTTTTACAATTTTTATCTATTTAGCATAATCAGTTGAGGCACTGAACTATTAAATAATTGGATCTGTCTATATTGTAAATAATTGCCTTACACATCTCAAGTCTATGACTGAACTCTCCATTTTTTCCCCCCCAACCACCTTTTCTCCTTATGTTCTGCAGAGCAGAGGCTGTCCCCACAACTAATGAATGGCTCGAGCCAATAAACTAAAGGTCATTCTCTATTCCTGTCTCTTCTTCCTTCCTTTCCCTCCCTTCTTCCCTCTTTCCTTCCTTTCTTTCCTCTCCTTTCTTCCTTTTCATTCATTCAGTCCCTTTTTTTCACTCAACAAATATTTTGGAATACCATATATGTGCAGGGCGCTCTAACTGGTGCCGGGATAAAAGACTCAGACTACTTCCCTGTAACTATGACACCTTCCACACCAAGTCAGCTGCCAAGACGTTTTGATTTAGCTTCATTAACAGTGATTCATTCTGTCCACTCCCACAGGGTTCATCACAGCTTAGCACAGGGTTTATCAACACTGGCACTATCGCTGTTTTGGATCGGATGATTCTTTTTCATGGTTTGCTGTCCTGGGTACCGTAGAATGCTCAGCAGCATCCCTAGACTCTACCCACTGGAGGCCAGCATCACCCAGCCCTGGTCGGGACAACCAAAAGTGCCTCGGGACATCGCCCAATGGGCCCTAGAAGGGCAAAGGCAGCCCATACCCCCACCTTATTAAGAACCGTCATCATCCCACTGCTAAGTTACTAAAATGAACTATTAACTAGTATCCTTTCTTCCTGTTTCTCCCATTTGGCATACACATTATGGGAACCTCCATTTACTAAGCCTTTTCTGACCCTGATCCCAACTCATCCTGTTTTACGAACAAGGCAGTGGAAGTCCAGTGGGGTGATTTGCCCACATACAAGTCACCAGGATTCAAAACCAAACACCTGACTGAATTAAAAAACAAAACTGCTTTTATCCAAAAAACAATACTCTCCACAGTGTTAAATATTAAGAACCAACTATGTTTTTCTCAGATTAAACTCATTTGCTGGCTCCACATGGTCTGCCTGGTGAACCAGGCTTTTCAGGGCTTGAGCCTTAGCTACTTCTTCGCCCCCATTTCTCACCTCCACCCCAATTTCTTGCCATATACTCCTATTCCAGTTACCTTTTCATTTTTTTTTCATATATTTGTACTCTTTCTGGCTTCTGAGATTTTCCTGTACTCCTCATCTGCCTGGAAAGCCTTCTCTTCATTCTTCTCTTGTCTAAATCCCAGTCCTTGCTTAGGACTTAGTTCTGGCACCATCTTCTTGAGAAGCCTTCTCTGCCCACAGTCTGTGTTAGGGGTACCATGCTGCCTCTCCGTCCCATCCTGCACACGCTGCTACTACACGCCTCGTCGCACTGCAGCTGTTGTCATCTCCCTGACGGGTCTTACTTGGCAAGGCCTGTACGATTTAACTCCTCGTGTGACCTCATGGAACTCATGAAACCATTCTATGCCTCAGTTTCTTTACCTGTAAAATGGGGATAACAATAGCTGCTTCGTTAGGTTGTGCCAGGATTAAATGAGTTATATTAAGCATCCAGAAGAATTTCTCACTAGTATGAAAGCTGTATATATGTCACTTATTATTGGTTGAATTCCAAAAATCTAATACAGCATATGTTGGAAACTCAGAAGTCATTGACTAAATAGATGAATATTTTCACTGTAACTTCCTGGGTAATTCTTCTGTTGAAGTTCAACTATATGGAGGCATAATCAGCTTTGTGCACCCATTGATGGGGCAGAGCTAAGTAGCTCGAGGGTCATAGTTGGGTGAGACCTACAATGAAGAAAATTAGTTATTCCTCACGCCCACGGTGAGGCCAGTAGAGGCAAGAATCTTGCAAAGCTAGGATTATATTCCAGATGCAAAGTAGATGATCTCTAGAACTATTGCCATGGAGAAAACCCAAAGCAGTTCTAGGAGGCCTTGTACATCATATGTATTATTTCCCTTTTTCCTGTATTTTTTTTACTTTCACTCTCCCTTCTCCATTTCCTGGGAGCCATTTCTCTTTCTCTTTTTAAGTTTCATTTCTTAACTCTCTCCTCTTTGTAAGTAGATCCTTCTGTGGCTTCCCTGAAGAGTTCAGAGTCGCTAAGTATCAGAACAATATTTTGTTAACCTGATTGTTATTATCAGACAATTTGCTTCCCCAAAGCCAAAGAAATCTGTGCGAATGTCTCTACAGACAAAAGCATCAAGCTATACACCAAATTATGTGGAGCAGAAATTGGTCTGGGGGAACTACCTGACTCAGTCCCATCAGAAAATGTTGTCTATTTATCTTCTAATAAAAAATTTTCTACATTTTTCACTGAAGACCAATTATATGAATACTTTTACAGTCAGTATTATTTTCTATCATTTAATAAACTCTTCACTGGAATTGGCAGAGATAAGTTTTAAGGAATGATGCCATTTAAGTACAAATCAAGACCCCTAAATCTTACATAAATCCATTCTTTCCCATAATATTTTATTGAATTGCTTGATATTCCAAATAAAAGATTGTATTGTCTTGTATTAAAAGAACTTCTTTTGAAGACAGTATTATACACTTTGGAGGTTGATTGCAATTTCTTTGGGAATAGTAAATCTGAATTTTCAGACTTTGGTGTATTTGAAGTCTTATTCTTAACCTGATATTAACATAGGTTAGGGCATAAAAATATAATTTATTATTTATTAAGCATTCTTTAAAATTTTTCCTTACTAAAAATACTTACTTTATAACCAAATGCTTGCAAGCTTGACGTTAGATAAATACACTTTATTCATCATAATTAGAGATGATCTTGGTTTGATTTAGAGACAGGCAGAGTATAAGAGACCATGATTTCACAAGTAATTCTTCTTTTGTCATATATCAAAGTGTTGGGCCAAATCCCTATGAGAACTATGTGAACACTTTCCAAATTAAAAAGTGGATTTTTTTTGGCCAGTAATTTAGTAATCATAAAATCTGTATGTTTTTCCTGCTGCTATAAACTCATGAAGTTGGATTAAAAGGAAATTATGTATAAAATGTGTGTGTATATATGCATACATAGATGTATGTCTATATGTATATAAAATACACATTTCTTGAATTAGAAAACAACTTTTGTTTTTTTTGTGTGTTTATTTATAAAGCATTCTTGACCTGTACTGATTAGCAGCTTTTGCTATTTTTGTGTCCCTTGGAAGCACTATTAATGGGTTAATTTCATAATACTATTTGTATATATAAAACATAGCTGTTTGTGATTGAGGGTCATGCCCTGAGAGAAGCTACCATTGTAACTAATGTTCATTTTAACCAGTAAAGAAGTTGAAATAAAAGTGGGAGTTGGATGTCAGTGATGGGAATATAAATGCCTTAAACTTTACATCTACAGAAGCCTTAGATACGCATAAATGAAGTTGTGTTCATTCTTTAAACAAGTATTTACTCTGTATTATTATGTATTGGGCACTATACCAGACACTGAGGCTCTTTTCCTGCCTTCACATAACTTACCATTTCTCAGGAAAGACAATTACACAAACAGACTGTGACACATAGGCTCTACGTTTTTGTGAAATATTAGGGAAAGTTTCTCAGAGGAAATGACTTTTGAGATGATGTCTGAAAGACAAATAAGATTTGACTGATAAAGTTGGAGAAGAGAAGGAGCCCGGCAAGGGGAACAGGATGTATAATGATACAGAAACAAAAGACAGCACAGAGCCGTAAAGGGACTGGAAAGGTTTTGATGTGACAGGAGGACAGAGTCGTATGGGGAGATGCTGGAGGTGAGGCAGATGGGACAAGTAGGAGATGGGTCACGAAGACTCTTGGAAATCACTTTAACCCTTGACTTTGTCTTAAGAATACTGGGAAAATTTAAACCGACTTGACCTAGGGAATGGCACAAATTGAGAAATGGGCATTTACAGAAGATCAATGGGCTACAGTGTGCAGTTACGATTACAGTTACAAACGGATTTGTGGGGATTAAGAATGTATCCAAATTATGGGGCATTTTCACTGGTCTAGGTGAGCGATGGTGGTGGCATGGATTGGGGTGGTGGCAGTAATGCAGGGAAGAGGAACAGAATTGAAACATAATTCTTTTATTCACTACTGGCCTGGTGGCTGCTTAGGCAACGAGAGAGATGTCACAGATGGCCCCCAGGTTTCTGGCTTGCACAACAGTGCTGCCAACACTGATGTAGAGACACTGGAGGACACAACACTGAGAAGATGATGGGTTCAGTCTCTGAAATGGCGAGTTCAGTATTCTTAGATGTCTCTGGGCAAAGCTCTCCCATGAGAAGCTGACTATGTAGCTCCAGTTGTCTGGAAATAGACCAGACTTAGAAATATCTGGGAGATATTTCAAAAAACTGTTGAACTAAATCCATGTTTTCTCTTTCACTATGAGCACACAGACAGGCTACATTTCCCTGTATCCTTTGCAACTGGACACTGCTGTGGCCAGTGGAATGTGAGAAGAAGAATACCCCACTTATTGGCCCAGACTTTTAAAAACCTCCCAGGTGCACTGTTCTGTGATATTTTCCCCATGCTGTTTTTCTTTTTAGCATACATTAAAGATGGCAGGACCTTTGTCACCTAAGTTACTGAACGACAGAAGACCTTTTCACTTCCTCAATACCTAAACTGAATTATGGTTGCAGAATTATAAGTTTAGCGGTGAATTTGTTACAGCAACAAGGTTGCCATGACTAATTCAGCAGGCTTCTGATGGGTAATGAATAAAGACCTGAAGCCTCAGATGACAGGGTGAGGACTGTCTTAGTTTCCAATTCCTGCTGTAAGAGATGATCGCAAATGTAGTAGCTTGAAACAATGCAAAATGCGTTATAGCTCTGGAGGTCAGAAGTTTGAAATGGGTCTTACAGTGTCCAGGCGTCATCAAAGATGCATTTCTCAGGAGGCTCTAGAGAAAACTCTATGCCCTTACCTTTCCCAGCTTCCAGAGGCTGCCTGCATGACTCAGACCTCTGCTTCCTTCAGCATGTCTCCTTCACTGACTCTCTTGCTTCCCCTTTCCTTTGTAAGAACTCCCGTGATTACCTTAAGCTCCCCTGGCTAATTCAGAGTCATCCTCCCATGGCAAGATCCTTAATTTAATCATACCAGCACAGGCCCTTTAACCATTTAATGTAACATCTTCTCAGGTTCTGGCAACTAGAATGTGGACATCTCCCGTGAAGGGGCTATTATTCCACCTACTATAAGGTGTAGAGTGACATAGGAAAAGCATCAAAGACAACACTTTGAGTAGCACCAATTTAAAAGGTATGGGCTGAGGAAGGGAGACAGCAAAGTCACCATGAATGTACACATAAGCACAGGGGAGAGAGACCGGAGAGTGCTGTGACAGGACACTATGAAAAAGTATTTTAAGATGACAGGGGCAATCCTGTTTTTATCAGTGAAAGACTCACAAATGTTCTTTGAACTTAGTTTCAAGGAAATCATTAGTGGCCTTTTAAAGATCCATTTGAGTAGATGTGGGGAAGTTAGGGTTCCTATGGCCAGGATCCTCATTGAACTTAAACCATCTGATGATGTAACTGGCCTGTTGCTAGGCTACCGCTTCCACACCTTTAGGCAATAAGCTATTATTTGCACTATATAGAGACCTCAGCCCAGTGTTCTGGGCAGAGGCAGAGACGCTAGTGCTCGACCTACCTCTGGGAGAACAAGCCAGGTAATAAACCTTTCACCCCAAAGAATGTTTTGCTGTCAATTTCTCTGGTCACATTGAATCCATAGCGAACTTGCCTGGGGCTGAAACCCATTGGCAAGACAGTAGAGCAGTAAGAATATGGGCTAAGTTGAATCATGATTGACAGAGGATACTGTGGAGTTATCAATGAAGACAACTCTTTCAAGAAGATGGGCTCTAAATGGAAAAATAAAACTAGGGAGAGGAGAGTGGGCAGGGTAGAAAATAGAAATAAGCAACCCCCAACCACATTGGAAATACGGGTATTTAAATGTGCCAGTGGAGAGGGACATATTAAATATAAAGAGATGGAATAACCAGATTTAAACCCCTAAGAAAAGGAAAAGAATCTCATTTTAACAAGGGAGAGAAGGGTAGAGCTGTATGTAAGTAAATTGAAGGAATTGCTGTCTAATTACCTGTTTTCTCTTGAGACAGAAGATCAGAGGCTGGTAATGAAGGGGAGCTGGTGGGAGGGGTTGTACTTTTGAAGCATGGGTGTTGTCTGAAATATCACATAGAATTAAATCATATTGACCAGGAAAAATATCGTAGTGTTGTCAGGTTCTTGCAACTGCCTCACCAAAATTAGTGACATGAATCTGTGCTGGACCAATATTGATTACTGTGCAGTTTTCTCTTGAAATATCAATGAGTTAAATGCAAAAGCAGAGAAAATAGCAACTAGATTCTTTAAGGTTTGTAGGGTTTTCTTCCATCCAGTATAGTGGGAAGACAATAGAATAAGGGATGAAGTGATGACATGGGTAGAGATCTAAGTGAGATAGGAGGGACCTAATGGGGAGAGAGACAAAGGAGTCTAAAATAAAGATATGAAAGAAGTCAAAGACTGGTTGGTGTGTTGGGAATAATAACGAGAGAGAGAGAGAGATGGTTGGGAACACATGGTTAAGAATGAGTATGAAAATGTTTTATTGGAGAGGCAGACCAGTCTGGATGTGACAAAGTCTAAGGTGTGGCCATAGGCTAATGTCTGAGTGGGTATAAGGTGTGGCCACAGAGTCGTGCCTGAGTGGGAAAAGGTCCTTGAAAGTGAGGCAGGCACGGAACCGTGAGGTAAAGTTGTCATATTTGGTCACTGAGAATGATGTCAGGCCTGAGGGTGGAGAAGATGACTGTTGGCCAGGTGTTCAAGTGTTCCAAGAGATTCACTGACCATATCATCCATACACAGACAAGAAGAGAAAAGCTGCCCACAAAGGCAAACCACACTTAAGCAACCATATGAATAATTCAATTAAAGATCCTTCTTGTGTCTTCTTAGGAAAAGGAGACTTTGCCAGCATTAGCCTAAATGAATTCACCTGACAGTTTACAATGTCCCAAATCATTTTTCCTGCCTGATTAAGTAGCAACTTGCAGGCCACCTCTGGTCCCATTGGTCTTCAGACCTGAGGATGGATTAACCCTGGACCTACTGCCAATGAAAGTGCACAAGAGAATGCTGACAGTTTTCTCCTGCTGGTTGGTCATGTTTTAAAGAAAGGGTTGTGGTGGAGAGTTGGAACTGGACAATGTGCAGTGACACTGCAAGTATTCCTGCCCCAGCTCTGCATTTTGCCCTCTGAATTGCAAAGGAGTTGCTTGCTTATATCAGCTTCTCAGCCCCATGATTCAGCCTTGTCATAAAAGAGTGTTTCTAAAAATAGTTGTAATCCTTGTATTGTTTAACGTGCTCTGTAATGTAAGATATGCTGGTACCTTCCTTGCCCTCTAGAAGTAAACATTTGTGTACCCTTTTTACCGGTCCAGACTAACAGATTAAACCATTTTGTGTAAACTTCTACTTGATATGAGCAATATGCAAGTAAATTAATAAATTCTTTTGTGATTAAAAAAAACAGGGGGATTCTTAAGAAATGACTCATCAAGATTATCACCATCCATCTTCTTTCAATTCAGAGAATTACAACATCTACCTATTGCCTGACTGCCATGTACCCAGAACTGAAGAAAACACAAAAAGAAGGTATACACATTTTCACTGAACATGCTTACACACTAGTTTGGAACATACCTAACATATACAATATTCATAAAACAAGATTTTAGTGACTACCCAAATCATATGAAATAAATAAATGACATATATTATAGGAGGGATGAGCTCTGTTCACTCAAAGATGGGTGAAATGTGGTTCCTGTTCTTGTGTAGCTCACAGTGTATGGGGGTGGGGTGAAGCAGCACGTACCACAGAACCACAGAACACCTCCATAGATGAATCAGAGACTTGTGGCTCACGTAGAAGGAATCACTCATAGGAGAAGTTAGGAACATTCTCTCAGGGAAGGTGAACTTGGAACCAGGTCTGGGAGGCATTGCAGATATCTCCCACCTGGAAGGGTATGGAGAGAAGGTAAGAAACTAACACCCTTCAAGCCAAAGACAGGGACCTAATCATAGGAAAATAGGACACTTCCATTCCCCTACCCCACACTACCACTCTATTACTAAAAACCTATTTACTTCCGTTCCTTTTGCCTACTGCATTGTGCCCACCTTTCAACAACAAAATTACAAGGCATACTAAAAGGCAAAGAACATGGTTTGATAGACTGAACAAGCATCAGAACCATTGTCAGATATGATAGGAATGTTAGATTTATCAGACCAGGAACTTTAAAAAAGCAAACAAACAAACTATAATTATCATACTAAAGGCTTTAATGGAAAAATAGCATGCAAGAACAAATGGATAATGTAAGCAGAGAGATGGAAATTCTAAGAAAGTATCAAAAATAAATGCAAGAGATCAAAAACTGTAACAGAAATGAAGTAGCATGAGCTTGTAGAATTTCCTTCAGTTGGGAATTGTCTGATACTTTTGTCATGATTAAATTGGGGCTACATGTTTTGGGAGAAAGAGCACAGATGTTAAAGTGTCATTTTCATCAAAGAGTCTATGACAACAGAAACTTCCAAAAAATAAACAATGAAAAAAAAAACTGAAAAATAGAATGGAGCACTCAAGAACTGTGGGGCAACTACAAAATGTGCAACACATGTAATGGGAACATTAAAAGAAGAAGAAACAGAAGGGAAGAGATGCAATATTTGAGGCAATAATGATTTAGAATTATCCCAAATTAATGTCAGATAGTAAACCATCAGATCCAGGAAGCTCAGAGAATACCATGCAGGATAAATCAGACACATACATACACACACACACACACACACACACACACACACCACACCACATCTAAACATGATACTCAAACTTCAGAATATCAAGAAAATATCTTGAAAACCAGAAGGAAAAAAACCCTTACCTCTAGAGAAGCAAAGATAAGAATTACATCTGACTTCTCCCCAGATACCATGTCTGCAAGGAGAATGGAGTGAAATATTTAAACCACTGAAAGAAAAAAACCTCACCAACCTAGAATTCTGTACCTGAAAAATTATACTTCAAAGGAGAAGGGGAAATACAGACTTTCTCAAACAGAAATTGGGATTTGTTGCTCGTAAAACCTGCCTTAGAAGAAATGTTAAAAGAAGTTCTTCAGAGAGAAGGAAAATGATATAGATCAGAAACTTAGATCCACATAAAGAAAATCTACAGCAGAAAGTAAAATAAAACTTTTATTTTCTTGTTACTAACTGATCTAACAGATGACAGTTTGTTCACAACAATAATAGCAGCAATGTATTTGATTAAGTATGCTTATGTATACATACATGCTTGTAAATGCTTATGTATGAGAGAAACGAATGACTGCAATGGTAAAAGAGATGGGAGGGAGGAATTAGGCATATTTTGTTATTATAAGATAGTTGTACTACCTGTGAAGCAGTATAGTGTTATTTAAAAGCTGATTTGTACTGTTTTTAGGCATATATTGCAAACTTTAGGGCAACCATTCCCCACAGTATGCTGCTTGAGGGGAGATGTCATTTCTGCTTGATTTTCTCTGTCCTTCTTAGTGTTTTAGGGGGTGTAGAGTGACATCCAAAAAGTACTGGGTATTAGTGGTGAGCATTTATATAGGTTATATTACTTATCAGTTTTTCATTTATAATTAATCTTTTATCAACAGGATATCTCAGTAATTAGTTAACTCAGGTAGGAGTATTTTAAATTATTTTTTCTCATTTTTTCTGTGTTCATAATTGTGTATGCCTTTTTGTGAACTAATACTGGCAATGAGGAAATCCTTTTAAAATTTATAAAAAATGAGATCAATTTGTTTATCATTCTAGAAAAATGGGCTTATTAATTAGAAAAAGACATATGCTAGTGTATAGTAAAATTTATATTTAGTACAAGATTTTGCTTTTGAATAAAAATTACAAATTAAATGGAAGAGTTTAAAATCGTATTTGCTGTGATTTTTTTTTAGCAGAAAGGAGACTCAATCATGGTTGCATGTAGACCTTTGAATTCTCTGGATTTAATTACTAGTACATATAAATCACATGTAAAGGAATTATTAAAGAGACAAATTATCTTGGTTATTCAAATAAACTCTATAAGAAAGTAATAATGGATATGATACTTGAATGTACTTTTTCAAAATAAGTTCACATTATCACATTATTCTATTTGCAACTGTTTATACCTTTATCATTATATTTACATTTGAGAATGCATTTTAACTCTATGTAGCATTTTATTTCCTGACAAAAAATATGTTGTCATCCATGTTCTGATGAATACTTTCCTATTTTTGAAACTGCATTTAAAAACAGAAATACATATATAAAATATAATTGCAATGTAGTCATTTTTCTAAATAAAGTTGAATGTATCAACCAGAAACATATGTATAATTGCAATGCTTATAAAAACATAGCACATATTATCCAGAGTGCACTGCCTTGAAAGAACAGCTCAACACATATTCTGATCTTTACTCCTATCTCTCTCAATCCTTTAGTAGGTTAGTTCAAAATATCCTCATTTCTTCAGGTCTCTGAAATTCCTGGGACCCACTTACTCTCCCTCACCTAAAGAGCTCTATCTCTTTGCCCTACTATTCTTATCTCTCAAGTCATCCCTCTTCTGCCTTTTGCCCCAGAATACCTTGTCCTTGTAATTGGTTTCATCTAATGCCCTTCACACAGGCACTACCTTGAACAAGTCCTGCAGAGTACTGTTCTCAGCTCTGAATTTCTATGCCTTGAGAATCTGCCTGTGCAACTTTCACCCTTTCTCTTCTCCTCCATAAAGTGTTGGGTGTGGTAAGAGAGGAGAAAGGAAGTCTATGAATCCACACATTATTAATTTTTTCTGTCACATTTATCCCAACTAAAAAAAACAGTAATAAATGCCCTTTATTACACCATGGGTTAAACTAATGTAAATGGGGTGTGTCAGTAGCATCTATTTTTTCCCCACTGCTATTAAGGATTATTATATTTTTAAGTCTTGGTAAACTATTTTGTTAGTAAACTTAATGTTTTATAACAGTTCAAGATTTAAAAACTACTGAGGAGACAGTACAGAGTTCCCATATAGCCTACACTCAGTTGCCCTTATTATTAACATTTTACATTAGGATGACACCTTTGTTGTAATTAATGAACCAAAATTGATCCATTATTCATTAAAGTCCATATTTTATTCCAATTTCCTTAGGTAAGGAAACATAATGTCCTTTTTCTGTTTCAGGATCCCATCCAGGATATATTGTTATATTTCTTTGCTATGTCTCCTTAATTTTTCTGTTGACTGTGATAGTTTCTCAGACTTCCTTGTTTCTGATTATCTTGACACTTTTAAGAATTATTTGGCCAGGTATTTTGTAGAATTTTATTCAGCTGGGATTTGACTGGTACTTTTCTCCTGATTAAACTGGGGCAATGTGTTTTGGGAGAAAGAACACAGAGATAAAGGGTCATTTTCAACACATCAAGGGTACAAGTGTTGATGTGGATACCTGATCCCCTGGATGAGGCACTGCTTGTCAGGTTTCTCCACTATGAAGTTACTCTTCCCTCTCCCACTTTCTGCAGGGGAATTTTTTGGACTTGATTTCCTTGAGTGCAAACATAGATCATATTGCAAGTTTCAGAGTAGAAGATTAGTTGATACTACTGAAAAAATATCCCCAGCTAAGATGTTCAAAAAAACAAGCAATTGGCATAATTTTTCCCAGTTAAACTAGTTTGCTTTCCAAAATTATAGGTAGGGTATTTGGATCCATTTTCTGGGGAAAATGGAACATACAGAGTCATTCTCAAGTAAGGTCAAGTCATTTTAGTAAGGTTTATTACGTAACCCATATACAAACTATTAGATTCCATTTGTGACAAAGCAAAAGGACTAAATTTAACATATGTACACATACAAATAAAGTACACATAAAGAAAAGGAGAGAGAATCTGCCTAAATCTTAGTGGAAGATTTCCAGTCATAACAACTACGTAAAGTTTTCTCTGTAGTAAGATGATTTTTCGTTTTCATTATTATAATCAATACTTGTAACAGACATCATTATACTAAAATGAAATTAAAGCAAAATTATGATGATATGAAGAAATAATTTTATATCCTTTCTTACACAAATTCTCTTACCATATTTTATGTTCCTTGGTTTCCTTTCTTTCTTATTTTTTTTCTTTAAATGTCATCTTTAGGAAGACCTTTTAAATGGCCACATCTTTTTAATGGATTTAAAAAGAGTTGGTGCCTTCATTAATGGGTCTCAAAAGTTCAAAGTTCTGTCCGGGTTAAAATGGAAATAAGATTTCAGACTCTCGGTTATTTTATTTTCTACAAAGTTTTAAGTAACATAACATTAGCAAAACTCTTACATTGGTGTGAAACCACAGTAGGATCAAGAAGAAACTTAGCCGGGCAGGTTCCCAGGGCTCCAGTCTGAAGGTCAATAAACCTTACTGGAATAAATCAGAAATCTGGTGCCAGTTAGTTCAGTTTTCCTCATTCAGCTTCTTAAATAACCAAAGAAATAAAAGTGCTCTGAATGAAAGTGGATTTTTAAAAATATTCTCATTGATATGCCACTTATAAAGAGCACCATAATGTCTGAAGTCAGCTGACACACAGTCATACAAAATTAGCAGTCTCTGCAGAGTTTCTGAAAGCTAACAATGTAAACCAAGTCCATTTTACTAAGAAGGGGTTATTTGATTACCTAAAATTTCGGAGTTACAGTGTTTCCCAGGAAGTTGTATGATATGAGAAATAGCATGTCACAAAAATATGTGATAAATTCCTTATTTTGCTTTATGTGTAACATTTGTGAGTCATTAAATAAGATTAATACACATGATAGGAGATAGAAAGACACTCTGGTGTACAGAGAAAAGTCTCCCTTTTTTTTCCCATCCTCCAGCTACGAGCTTATTCCTCACAACCAGCTTCCAGTTCCTTGTATAAACTTCAAGGAGATATTTCATGCATTTATAAACGTAACCACAGAAATATTTTATATATGGTAACATATTGCATATGTTGTTCTACCCTTTAGATTTTTTCCATTTAAAACACATTGGAAAACTTTCCATATCATAAATATAGAATTTCAACATTTTTAAATGGCTCACATGGAATTTTATTGTGTGATTGACCCGTAATTATTATATAAACCCTACTGATGAGCATTTAGTTTTTTAGAACTTTGGCTGTTATAACTGATTCTCCAATTAATCTTTATATATCATTTCACATGTAACCCATAATACCTGTGGAAAATTCCCTATTATACATAATTTTTGTTAATTGAAAGCCAGTTTCTCTTTTGACTCCAAATGTGTTAAGCTAATATATATAGAACATCAGTTTGAAGGAGGATGTGAGCAGTCAGTCTACTGAGGGCCCCCACCTGTCCCAACCGTGTCATGGGGATTTTAGAGTTCTTTCTAAGACGGTTGTTATGAACCCAAAACATAAATCAAGATACCAGTTCAGGAGAAAAAAAGGGATTTTTAAAAAAATGTCTGAATTTATTTATATGAAGATTGTTAAAACACTAGGGAAATTAAGTCATATTTACTTACACATTTTAAAAGTGATTAATTTCTTGATGCAGGAAATTTCATAGCTTCTGGTTACCATCCACATAGATATGAAATGGGAAAGACCAATGGTATGATAGCATTTGGTGTAATGATGTATGAGAAAGCCAGGCAGGGTTAGAATGACAGAGACCCAGTGTCAGACATCAGTGACCTCTAGTTACTATTGGTCAACAGGCTTCTGTCAATAGTAAGGTAAGAAAATTCCCTTCCAGAGGAGATGAGGTACTATTTAAGAAAAAATAAAAATATCTTTCTCATTAACTCTGAGTTCTTATTTTAAAAGGGCTGATAAAGGAAACAGACAAGAGAAAGTCTGAGCTATCCCTTGACTAGAGAAATAATTTGCAAGGAAAACACATGGCAGTCAAATATAATACTGTTTGAAATGATACTCTTTGGCTCATGTGTATCTGAAGCGTAACACTGGAGACCTGGAGGAACACAAACATGGAGGACACAGGTGTCCAGCAATGTTTGATCAATGTTATTTAAAATTCTTTTGGATGAATGATCTCTATAATAACCTGGATTTTTTTTAAGGAGTTCCATCTCAGGTATTTTTATTCTTTTTAATCAAGTTTCTTAAGGATATTTTAAATACAATAAACATGCTAAATGTGATAAATACATATTAAGTTGTTGGGTCTTATTTTTAAAATTTATAAATTGAAAATCATTAAAAGAAATCTGTCCTTAACCCAAGAAAGAAGTAGGCAAATGATCTGAATAGATGTTTCTTCAAGTAAGATACATGAATGGTCAATTAAACACATGAAAAAATACTCGACATCATTAATCATCAGGGAAATACAGATCAAAACTACAATGAGACACTACTTCACAACCAGTAGGATGGTTGGAATAAAACAGTCTGATGGAGTAACAAGAATCGGCAAGGATATGGAGAAATAGGAACTCTTATGTACTACCGATGAGAATGTAAAATTGTGCAGCCACTTTGGAAAATTATTTGCCAGTTTCTTAAATGATTAAATATAGAATTACAATAAAATCCAGCAATTCCACTCCTAAGCATATACTCAAGAAAAATGAAAACATGTCCACACAAAAACCATGGATGAATGTTTATAGCAACACCATTCCTAATAGCCAAAATGTGGAAGCAGCCCACATGCCCATCAACTGATGAATGAGTGAACAAAATGTGGTATATCTATATAATGGAGTATCATTTGGCCATAAACAAGAATGAACACTAATATGTATTACAATGTGAGTAAAACATGCTGAGAGAAGCCAGTCCTAAGAACTATATATTACATGATTCCACTCAAATGAAAAGCCAGAAGAGAGAAAATTATAGAGATAGAAAGTAGATTAATGATTGTTTAGGGCTGGGAGGAGGAAGGCTGGAGGTAAGAAATGATCTCAGGGTTTCTTTGGAGGTGATGGCTTATGGTTACCATCCACATAGATATGAAAGGTACAGGGTTTCTTTGGAGGTGATGAAAATATTTTTTAAAATTGGCTGGTGTTGGTGATGGCATCTAAAACTAAATATGTACTGAATTGAATGTACTACAAACCACTGTATTACTAAGACTTTAAATGTGTGCCTTGCATGGTTGGGGGATTCTATCTCAATAAAGCTGCTTAAAAAAAGCTACCCACCCCCCGAGGGAAAAAAGAAAAGAATCTGCCTTCCTTACATAATACTGCTTCTGCTTTAGCTTATTTAGATCATCTCTGGTTTCTGGAAGAATTAGCAGTTTTGTAATAAGACAAAGACAGTTTTACAAAGAAGGAAATAATCACAATGGTCTTTTAACCTTCCATTTAATCAAGCACCATTGAACATTTCAGCAGCCTACTGTCAGAAGCAGCGTCTGCCAGTACATTCTCAAGCATTTATGAAGAATGAGTTACACTGATTTCTGAATTGTTAGAATGAAAAAAAGCACAGCTGCTTTCAATGGAAAGAAAAATAGATTGAAAAGAAAAGTGGCAAAGAAAGATTCCTATTGTCTGTGAACGTCTCTTCCTCTCTAGGTTCCCTTAGTCCACGGGCTATCCGGAAATGAAACCTTTAACCTTGTATTTCTATATACCAATTTCTAGCTACTCCTCCCTTGCCCTTACAGAAAAATCAGGGAGATAGTCTTTTCATCTAAATCATTAGCAAAATCAAATTTGTACTGTGTGCTCAATCTGCAGTAGAGTGTAAGATTTTTCTTTTTAGGAAAATAGAATAGAAACCTTAAGCAATTTCTTGTCACTAATAGCATACATCAAAAGCTTTTTCTTCCTTCAGCGCAGTATTTTTTAAAACTCAAGCCCCTAGATC
>JAVSCE010018026.1:0-11927 GCA_032199065.1 Smutsia gigantea
AATGCTGAAGTCCAAGGCCAGCAGATTCGGACCAGGGAGCTGAAGTATCACACGTGATGGCAGGGCACCTCTCAGGCATGGCTGTGGGCAGATAGTTGTGACAAGTGTGGACCAAAGAGTCCCGCCTGTTATGCACACTCAAGTGGAGCTAAGTGATTTCCCCAGGGACAGTGAATTTATTAAATATTGGCATCCAACAAGTTCTCTCTCTCTATATATAATGCCTCTTGCTTGGAGATGACCTTGACTATACCAGGACCACACTTAGCTTGCACCTTGTGAGTGTGGCTTTCACAAAGAGGCCTTGTATGCATTTGGCAAGAGGTTTGATTTTCTAGAACTTTCCTTCTCCATCCTTCTGTCTTTGCCACCATAGAGCACTTAGTAGGGTGACCAATACCAGGCCAGCAGACATGAACATCTGAGCTGAACTGTACGTTGGTCCTAATAACTGAAACTCTTTTGAGTCGTAGTGTCTTGTGCACAAAACAGTCTCTGCCCTGAAGCCAAGGACTGAGGACCCTGGCCTGGGGGCTGTGCTCTGAGTAGCTGCCTCAACTACTCCAGGCGGCCAGGAGGCTGTGATCAGGGTATAACCCCAGTGGTTTGTTTAGTTTTTGGTTTTGGTGTGGCCTGAAGTGAAGATTCCCCAAATTACATTTTTATCTTCTGGTTTTCAGTGGTAGAGATAATCCAACGTTCCACTTGTAGAGGATTTCAACTGTGACTTATTTAAGAGAACTAGGCAAAAATGAAACCGACAAAGATGACTGTTTAGTTCATTCAACACGTGTTTCCTGAGCACCTGTGCCTCTTGGGACCCAGGCTCGGTGCTGGTGCACAGGGGGAGACACACACAGAAACTTCTCGCATTTGTGAAAGTGGAGGGGGTGCCAGCCAATGGGAAATAAAAAGTCCATGAACATTGTACATACTAAGAGAGGGAGAAGAAAGGGAAGTTGGGGTAGTCAGGGCAGGCCTCTGGGAGGGAGTGACACGGAAGCAGAGGCCTGAGTATAAGTCAGGGTCCAGGCCTTGTGTCCTTGCAGCCTGGTGCCCAGAGCTGGATGGTCACAGCCCGCCCAGCTGCTTTGTTTCTGGTGCCCTTCAGTATCCTGCCTGTCAGCCTTGCACTGCTAACCCTTCTGCGTCATTTTCTCAGTCCCTCTTGGTCTTTTCTTCCCTAACTAACACTACTCATCCGTGGGTCTCAGTTTAGACACCGTCCTCCAGACAGCCCTTTGTGACCCTAAGGTCTGGAATGGCTGTCACTCCTGGAAATTGTCAGCTCATCCCGTTCCTCCCTTGTCATGGTGTTGGGCACACCGATGTCTTGTTTTCTTCCTTTAGGAGTCTGTGAACAGCAGAGGGCGGGCGTGGTGGCTTTTGCAAAACTCCCCTAAGTGGCTGCACATGTGACAGGTGCTGGATGGGACCATGGCCCCTAGACAGGTCGGAGTCCAGAGGTGCATACGGGTGGTCCCCAGTCTCGGTTGGGTGTAGGGAAGGCAGTGTAGAGCAGATCAGCGGCAATATGAGTGCCCCTCCCCTGGGCTCCAAGCTAGGAGGAATGTGTCGTGGTTTCTGAAAAGAAAGCCAGCATGATTTCTGTGTAGATTCCCACACACTCAGTGACTGCTCATCGTTCCCACTGTGCGTCCAGGTAGCCCCAGGCTCCCGGCCACCTGACCCTGTTAGACCAGGTGAGTGATGTGCTGGGAGGCCTGTAAACCTACCCGTCTCCCTCCTGTGCTCTGAAAGCCTGTGAGGGGAGGGGGCGGCCAGGCTCTGCGGAGGGAAGGCAGACCCCAGCCCTCGGGGCTCACCCAAACACGATAGCTCTGTAATGAGGTGACTCTTCTTTCCTTGAGCTGCTGAGCCAGGACCGCACAGATGCGTGCCCGTGGCCATCACGGGGAGTCTCACGTGCCTCCGAGAACCCACAGGCCATCCATTGTGTATGGTTACGCTTTATTGAGTCTCCCTTCCTCTGCAGGTTCTTGCTGGGAATCAGTGAATTATATTTTGTTGTATAGAATTTAAGCTCCAAACGAGGAGCCTAAGCTCTGTATTTGTGCAGCATTAGGAGGGGAGGCAGACCTGAATCAGTAGAATTTCCGGGACATTAGGAATGGATGTTTGGTCCAGAGGACAGGCAGCCCGGCCGGGCGTCCGTGGGCATTTGGCAGGGCGTTCCTGCCAGGTTGCCCTGACCCGAGTCAATGCGGCTCGCCGGAGCTCAGGGCGGACGCTTGATTCCAGCTGCTGAAGGCACCTGGTCCTTGCTCTGTCACTTCCAACATTAAACAGAAGAGGTTTATTTAGCAAATCAGAGTACGACTAACAAAAGAAATGGTGACAAAAGCTTGACATAGAAAGCTTTTCATCACATAATATATAAGAAAAGAGTAAAATGGTATATATGGCACAACTCCAATTTGTTAAAATTTACATTCAACATAGAGAAGAAATGAAGGACACACACCAGTATATATATATATATTGGTGGAGGTTGGGATCATCACCAGATTTTCTATTTTGATTCCCTGTAGTTTTTTTCAGTGAATATTTATTAGTTTTACGGTAACCTAACAAGGATATAGAGGATTAGACTTTGGAACTGAGTAAATAGAAGCTCTTTATGCCACCTTATAAGACTCAGTTGACATGCTAATAGACATTCTGGATGACAGCCATCAGGTAAGTGACAAACCATTAGGGGTGAAGACGAGATGTGTCCCTGTAGAGACACAGGGGTGCTACGGGGGCCGCTCTGGGGCTCTGACACCCTCCCCGTGAGTGTTCCTACATGCTGTGGAGCTCAGCCTTCCTGTAAATATCATGTACATTTCTAGACATCCAAAATGACCTAGGAAAAGAAGGGAACATGTCAAGGGTTGAACCACCCTGATTCTGAAGTTACCAGTCTAGGTGCTGGGTTCTGAGCACGGAGTGGTCACGTACCTTCACGAGCTTACAGTGTAACGAGGTAAAACACACCAAACAAGTATTATAAGTTGTCGTAAGTGTGATGAGACAAAACAGGCTGCAAGGTGAGAGAGTAAGAGACATCACCTTCTTTAGGAATTACCTTCTCAGATGAGCACAAACTTCCTGTTCTGGCTTTTTTGCCATTGAATACAGTCATTATTAGCGGAGTCACAGACCCTATCATGGTACCGAGCATTGTCTGTGCTTATAGATGGAAGTCTCTTAAATGGGAGCAGTGTACATGAGAAATAGCTCTTCAGTTCTGTGGCAAATTACCTTCTGATGAAGCTTTTTTTGTGCTGAAGGATGTGGCTTTTTTTTAACCTTAAAAAAAGAGATTGATTTAGGTTTTGAGCTAGCAGGACTAAGAAATGTGATTATAATTATAGGATACAAATTGCAAAATTTCAGTGAGGAGGAATCTTGTCCAAAGAGAATTAATAGGGAAGGTGGACTCATACGGTGGAAAAGATGCCAGTCTGACTGTCTCAAGTCCTGAGTTCCAGTCCAGCCGGGAATACTAGCTGTGGACTGATATGGAACAAATCTCTCCCCTCTCTGGGTTTGAGACTGTCCTCTGAATAGGAAGAGACTTAACGGATCTTCCATCCTCTGGTAGCCTGTGATGCTAGGCAGTGTTTATAGTCCCAAAAATAAAATGTGCAGGTTGGGTTTCTTGGTTATTTTATCTGAATATTAAATATGAGAATGAAACTCAGTGGATAAATGTCTTAAGAGCAGATAAAGTTTTTTAGGAAGTGTTCATAGCAAGGGAAGGAACTTGCTTTAGTGGTTCATTGTACTTACCTGGCTGTCACTGCGCAGAGTGGTGTTTAGGGGTATGCTTTGATCATCATGTTATCAGCAAGTGTTAGTGTGTGAGTAGTTCCACCAGTGGGGATAAATCGCTGGTGAATCATGCTTCCTTTGTTCACTGTGAAAGCTGATAATCGTGTTCTTGGGCTCCTCACACCACAGGGGTTTCTTTGCTACTACTCTGAGGTATGTATTCACATAGGTATCTACTACATGAAAACTTTTCCTTTTTTCCCTTTTAAATCCTTCAAAGGATCTAATTGTAAGGATTTAAAAGGATTTTATCTATGTATTTACATTGATATCTGCTATATGAGCCATTTCCTCTTTTTTTCTTTTAAATCTAAAAGTTTTGTTAAGTTTTATGCCAACTTAATGCTTCGTTTTGGACAAACGTGCCACAATTAGGTATAAGGTGGAATACTGTTAGGTATCCCAGTGTTAGGGGAAGCTGGGGGAAGGGTATATGTGAACTCTGTCTCCTTTGCAACTTTTCTATAAGTCTAGAATTACTTCAAGATAAATCTACTTAAGGAATACAATTTATTAAAATGACTTTCAATTGTAAAGATGATATCTAATATACTCTGAGAAGTAAACATCTCTGTCTTAATGAACAACTTTAGTGTGGGAATAAAGGGTAAAAAATCGATTTGTTTGGAGAAAGTTCCTTAAATCCTAGAACTTCTTAATGGAAACAGTCATCAGATTGCCTGCCTCGGTAATTTTTCCAAAATCAGAACCAGAGGAGGATGTTCACTGCAGAATTGTTTATAGCAGTAAAAGATGTTCGCAAATAAGGGATTGGTTAAAGAGGTAACAGCCCTTCAATATCCTGGAATGCTATACAATAATAACAATTATAGTGTCAAATAAATTTGACATTAAGAGTGTTCTTGATATTTGGAAACAGTAGGTCATAGAGGAGAACGTGAATCAAATATATACCTATGTAGAGAGACAGATGGAAAGCATTCTGGCAGCCTGTGTAGCAAAACAAATTGTTGTTTATAACGAGCTGTGGGTTATAAGTGATGCTTTTTTATATTTTCTTATATCAGTTTCTTACTTTCCAGTAACATGTATTACTTCTTCAATAAAGAAAAAAAGCCATTTCCCCCACTATCAGCAGATTTTAAAGCAAATTTAAAAAGCAGTTATAGTAGTATTCTTTATATCAGACACTCAGTCAAATTGAAATGTCCATATGTAAACACTGCCTCCATATGTAAACAGTGCCTGAATTTTGTCCCTTAAAAATAACCCTTAAGGTTCCTTTTTCTTGAAGCACATCATGTTTTTATCCTTTGGCTTCTGTTCTTATTGCTGAAAGTTCAAACCGCAGTTCACCAGAACCTCCTGTCATTTTAGCCATTAATGTTTCATGTCACTAAATGATTTGAATTTGTAATCTTTTAAAAGAAAGAGCCATCATTAATTTCGATGAACTAGAAGAAAGGGTGCCTCTCCCCATTGGCACAGAACAGAACCTGGCTGGAGCAGTTACTTCTCTATAACCTTTATTCACAGTGTACACTGTTCACCTGACATGAGATTTCTGACATTTTCTAAAACCCAAATTATCATCTGTCTCTGGAACAGGGGATGTTTGGTGGATATAGTTAACACCAGGGGTCGTGCTGGACAGATTCATAATAATGTCTGGGGAAGGAACATTTACATTCATTCATTTACTCAACTCCTGAGTAGGTTCATGTTTTGTGCAGCATTCTGTGCTAGAAATCGCAGAACATACAATCTGGGAAGGGAGATAAACATGCAGATAATTAATGAAGGAGAGTGGGTATTAACAAAAAGGAAATGTTTTGTAAAAGCACTAATTCAATAGAGTGGCCATAATAAAACCCTTCACATATATGGTCAATTGATTTTCAACAAGGGTGCCAAGATAATTCAATGGGTGAAAGAATAGTCTTTTCAACACACAGTATGACAGCTGGATAGCCACATGCAGAGGATAGAAGTGAGATCCTACCTCACACCAAATAAAAAAACTAACTCAAAACATATCAGACTTAAATATAAGAGCTCAAAGTATAAAACTCTTAGAAGAAAACAGGGATAAATCCTCATAATTTCAGATTTGGCAAGGGTTTCATTGATAGGACAACAGAAGCATGAGCAGCAAGACAAAAAATACCTAAGTTGGACTTCATCAAAATTAAAACCTTTTGTGCTTCAAAGGACATTTTCAAGATAGTGAAAAGACAAACCATATAATAGGAGAAAATCTTTGCAAATCATGTATAAGGGACTTGTCTCTAGAATATATAAAGAACTCTCACAACTCAATAATATAAAAACAAAAAAATTAAAAATAGAGAATCTGAAGACATTTCTCCTATAAATGTCTATAAACACAGCAAGTATTATATGAAAACTTACTTGAGATCGTTAATCATCAGGAAAACATAAAACCACAGCGAGATACCACTTCACACCCACTAAGATGACTATAACCAAAATGTCAGGTAATGAGAGTCGGCAAGGATTGGAAAAATCAGAGCCCTTATGCATTCATTGCTGGTGGGAAAGTAAAATAGTGCAGCTGCTATGAGAAACAATTGGGCTGTTCCTTAAAAATTAGACATAGAATTACTATATGACCCAGTGATTCCACACTTAGATATAGACCCAAAAGAACGGTAGGAAGGGACTCAAACAGAAACGTGTGCACCAATGTTCATAGAAGCGTTATTCTTAGTAGACAAAAGGTAGAAACAACTCAAATGTCTGTCAACAGATTATTGGACAAACAAAATGTGGTCTATGCACACCGTGGAATACTATTCAACCCCCCAAAAGGAATGAAACTCTGATGTATGCTACAATATGGATGAGCCTTGAAAACATTATGTTAAGTGAAACAAGCCAGGTGCAGAAAGAAAGATTGTATGATTCCAGTTATATGAAGTATCTAGCCTAAGCAAATTCACAGAGACAGAAAATAGGGCAGAAATTCTCAGGGGCTGGGGTAGGGTGGGAATGGGGCTTTGTTGTTGAATGGGCGGAGCTCCAGTGTGAGATGGTAGAAACGTTCTGGAAATGGGTGATGGTGATGGTTGCACATTGTGAATGCACTTGATATCACTGAATGGTACACTTAAAAATGGCTAAAATAATACATTTTGTATGATTTATATTTTACCACACACACACACACAATAACCTATAAGCTCCTCTCTCAAATAAGGGGACTATGAGAGGGACCATGAGCTTTCCAAGACAAATTTTTGTCTCAAATTCTCTCCACTTTACATAATATGTTGAATTTATTGGCAATTACAAGAAATTTTTGTTATTTGTGTCTTCTAACAAAAAATGAGCTGCTGATATTACTAATGTGTTAACAGTAAATTAAAAAAAAAGCCATTTCTACCTCCTGCCAAAAAAAAAATGCGTTAGTTTGTAACAGATGAGGCTTGAAACAATCAAATATCCATATGTAAAATGAATGAACCTCGACCTTCACATCTTTTACAAAAATTAAATTAAAATGGATCACAGACCTAAATGTAAAATGTAAAAGTATGAAACTTCTAAAAGAAAACATAGGGGAAAAATCTATGTGACCATGGATTAGGCACAAAGGTGTTTGACATGACAATAAAAACATGATCCGTTAAAAAAGAATAGGTTAGAATTCATCAAAATTGAAAACTTTTTCTCCTTGAACGATACTTAAGTGAGGAGATAAACCACAAACTGAGAGGACGTATTTGTAGTTCACATCGATGACAGAAGACTTAGATGTCAAATATATAAAGAACTCTCAAAACTCAAGAATGAGAAAATAAACAGCCCAGTAAAACTGGGCAAGATTTGGACAGGCACTTCACCAAAGAAGTTACACAGACGGCAAATAAGCATAGGAAAAGGTCTGAACATCATGAGTCATTAGCGAAATGAGATATTGCTACACAGCTTTGAGAATGGCTCCTATTCCCCCAGACCCCCAAAACCAGAACAATGAACCCTGACAATACCAGACGCCAGTGAGGGTGCAGAGCAAACAGGGCTATCAGATGTTGCTGGTGGGACTGAAATGGTGCAAACGCTTTGGAAACAGTTTGCTGGCTTCTTATAACTTAGTCACATGCCTACTACATGACCTAAACCTTTTCCTCCCAGACATTGATTCAAGAGAAGTGAAAATTTAAGTTCATGACAATACCTGTACTTGCGTAGCCGTGTCAGTTTTATTCATTCACAGCCGAGAATCCTGGAAGGGCACCAAGGGCTTGACGGGAAGAGTGGAGTCCCCAGGGGTGCGTGGCCATGGTGCGCAGGTGCATGGAGGCGTCATTTTATGCAAGGAGGCCTCTGAAGGAGGTGGTGCCAGGGTGGATCTGACCTGTAGGAGACAGGCAGGCAATGGGACAGCGTGGAACATGGAGACCATTGCAGATGTCGGGCACGTGGGGGGACCTCTCCAGGTTCAGGGAATTCCTGGGCTTTGACAGCAGAGGCAGGAGTTCATCGGGGCTGGAGCGTAAGCCCGAGACGGTGTGATGTGGCTGTGGGAGAGGTCAGCAGGGGTCGGGTGCAGGATCTTGTGACTGCACTGGCCTCGTGCCCGCAAACCCAGGTCTGCCGGAGGGGGAATCTCAGACACAGAGGATGAACGGGTTTGGCCGTAGGGCATTCTGCATTGCCCAGGATAACATTTGTCTCTATTTTAAAGCATCAAAACAGCAGTTATGTGAGAATGGGGATCTGTGCCTGCTTTCATTCACCCTGTTTTCCAACTGTGGGCATTATCCTCTAATAACGGGATGTGCACAGGATGTGATACAGAGGCCGCTGGGCTGCAGAGCAGTCATTAGCTTTCCCTGAAAAATAAAGAGGCTGGCTTTGAATAATGATCCCTGGCTGTTTTCTTTGTACACGGGCCATTTCCTTAATTAGGTTTCAAGCTTCATCTCTCTTGTTTTTAACTAAAAAGCCAAGAGAGAGAGACAAATTGTATTGTGGGGGAAAAGGAGAGGAACGTGTTCCATGCAAAGTAAAGAGCAAATGAGTGAAACGGGAGAGCAGTGGACGCTCTGGTGGTCAAGCTGACTGGGGAGCGGGGAGCGGGGAGCGGGGGGCGGGGAAGGGGGGCGCTGTGTTGGGGCAGAATTCAGCATTTTTCACGGTCAGGAGACCTTTGTGCATAAACCAGGGGCTACCTCCCCCGCTTGCTATCTAGAAGTTGTGACCCAGGTCTCCGAATTTGTCTCTAGGGCGACCTATTCCTTCGCTCTGCCTTGCAATGATGTTGTCAGGGCATCTCTTGGACACACACACACCTTAGTCGGACAGCCTGGGTCTGAATCTTGCCCTGCTGTGAACCAGCTCTGTGACCTTGGGCAAACCAGGGCCTTCTTTGGAGCCCCAGGTAAAATGGGGAGCTAACAGTGGCTCCTTCACAGGGTGGCTGGGCATGAGACCACTTGGTTCTCACGTGAAGCCCTTACAACAGCACGTGGGGCTGGGCGGACGCCCGGTTAGGCTCAGGGTGCCATGGCTGCTGTGGCCACTGTTGTGACTGCTAGTCGCCTCTGAAGGGCAGTCCTGGGGGTGCAGGACAGACACATGTTATTGTTTCACAACCCCGTCTGCAGTTCAGGGAAAGGCATCGGCATGTTGCAGCCAGAAATTACAGAGAACATTGACAACCTTGTTTATTTTCCTCCCGAGTGGTATGTTTTCTCACCTGTCGTTTTTAACTTCTGAGCTCCCTGAGATGCCAGAGGTGGTGTCATATTTTGAGTCCACCGAATGTGGTAGGAAATAACTTTGGTGTTATATGGGCTCCTTGGTTCGTAAGTTCTGTCTTCTCGATTCAGTTCTATCTTCTCATTAATATTTATGCATTAATGCTGACTGTTTCCAAAGCAGCTGGACAATGGGCAGCACGGCTCAACAGCTTTCGTGGCCAACCTAGGTGGGACTTAGTCGTTCCCTCAGGGAGCCTCTCCCTTCTCCCTTCCCCTACCCCACAGCTCTGTGGATGGCGGGTGTGCAGGTGAAACCCACGGTGCCTTTCCGTAGGACTCAGACTGCTCTGTGAGCCCTGGCATAAAGTCACCCGGGGGCCTGTTAGACATGCAGAAGCTCTAGCCCACCCCAGAACTGAACCAGAACCTGCATTTTAGCAAACCCCCTCTGAGACTCATACGCACATGAACGTATGTCAAGGGCTGTGACATCTCCCTCTTCCTGGGGAGGGTGGACCCATAGTAAGCCGAAGCATAGATCCCCGTGAGGTGGGCCAAAGTTTCCCCTGGGGCATGGGGGGACTTCCTGTAGGAGTGGACCCTTGGTCAGGGACAGCTGAGGAGTAGGACTTGGCTGGGGAGAGGGTGGGTGAGGGCAAATGGTGGGGGGTCTGTAAAAGAAAAGACGATGTACAAAGCCAATGCCGGCAGGGGCGTCTCTCCTGGGCTTGGGATTCACCGTGTCCTGGATCCTTGCTGGTGCTCACACAGGGCCTGTGCTTGGGTCATGGGTAATGACTTTTGAACAACCCAGAAGTACCTGGCTTCCAAAACTCTGATATGTGAAATGTGGATTCGCAGAACAGACAGACAGATGGAGAAGTATTACCACTTTGCAGTGAGTTGAACCCATATTCGGAATGATTTCTTGGAGAATAAGAAGGAAAGACTATGGGTGGGCTTTGAAGTCCTGCTTCTCAGTCTGGATCCGAACTCGGCCACTGTGGGGAGATGGCTGGGCCACTTACAGCCTCTGTGAGTCTCTGAGTCTTCATCTGTGACGTGGAGTGTTGCCTGTTTCACTGGCTTGTTGGGAAAACTTGGTTTGTAATGAGAGTCATGAAATGCATTCTTTGTAACCTTCAGATATGTGGTTTCTTATATATTTTTACATCAGTGCTTTACAGCTTTGCTGAACCTAAGGCAGGAGGGGTCTGGGGCTGTGGGATGGCTATCTTCTTCATCTGATGTGTGCATTACATTTTTAAAGTTAATTTTCGCTTTCCGTTTTGGGTTGATGTTCTGATTTCTCCCCTTTGCTTTCCTTTTCCTGGTTAACCCTATGTAGCCCGCCACTGTGTTGAAGGAACGATGAATGGATTAAAGGAAGAGTGATGATAACAAGGAAATAAGAACAGCTAAGAAAGTATTCAGTTAGTGGGAATGACAGAACACAAAGTGAATGCAAGAAAAGGCAGGTAAATTCGGGGCTTATTTACTAGGTACGATTCACCTTGAATTCAGAAAAAGAGAACTTTTTCCGTAAAGGATAAGTGACAAGATTTGAAAGAGTCCCCCAGGGCAAGAGGATTAACAAAAGAAGACATTATAGAATGAAATAGAAGTAAATTAACAAGTTGATTTTCTGTAAGGGTTAGAAGACATGAGATTTATTTGGAAGATAAATATTTGGTAATTGAAACCTGTAAGTATTTTGTTGCTGGTTTGTACCCAGTGAAGCTATGCCCGCAGTGAAAATCCTAAGGCCGAGGGACATGGAATGGTGTAGCTCCTATACAAAGGCTGCCAGGCCTCTTTCTTTCTCGGCATTCATCTCTGTATATCTCAGATGTGTTTTTTTTCTGCTCTGGTAATTTAAAAGATTTCCCCTTTAATCAAAAGAGTTAGTTCAAACACTTAGAATAATTTGGAACCAGAAGCTAAAATCATTTTTTTTAAACAGGGGAAGTTCTTCTCATAAGAACCTTGTATTAGATTTTTATTCATTTTCTCTCGCACTTCTCCTAAATTCCATGAAAGGTCTTCTGCTGGTTTCAGGGGAGTGTCCTGGGGCTCATCTTGCCTGTTGACAGCAGGACACAGCAGTTTGCCTGATGGAGGTGTTAGGGGCTGTGATGTCCTGTCGCCAGGAGATGGACTTGATGTAGGAGCCACTGAGGGCAGTCTCTGCCAATGGCCCTTGCCTGTGTGCCCTATCCCACCCTTCCAGAGAATGTTCAGTTGGATTGTTTTCTCATCAGTTCACAAAGGATTATTGATTTTCTGATGATTTACAACTTCTTCACCTTCAGAGAAGGGACTGGAGAGTGGAGGTTGGTAGAAGAGATGAGTATGCATCGGCTCAGACCTAGTTCCAGTCGCCCAGTTATTGTTTAT
>JAVSCE010018029.1:0-64301 GCA_032199065.1 Smutsia gigantea
CTCAACAAAATATTAGCAAACCAAATTCAAAAATACATAAAAAAATCATCCATCATGATCAAGTGGGATTCATCCCAGGGATGCAAGGATGGTACAACATTCAAAAATCTATCAACATCATCCACCACATCAACAAAAAGGACAAAAACCACATGATCATCTCCATAGGTGCTGAAAAAGCATTAGACAATATTCAACATCCATTCATGATAAAAACTCAACATAATGGGTATAAAGGGCAAGTACCTCAATATAATAAAGGCCATACATGACAAACCCACAGCCAACATTATACTTAACAGTGAGTAGCTGAAAGCTTTTTCTTTAAGATTGGGAACAAGACCCAAGGATGCCCACTCTCCCCATTTCTATTCAACGTAGTTCTGGAGGTCCTAGCCACGGCAATCAGACAACACAAAGAAATAAAAGGCATCCAGATTGGTAATGAAGAAGTTAAACTATCCCTGTTTGCAGGTGACATGATATTGTACATAAAAACCCTACAGAATCCACTCCAAAACTACTAGATCTAATATCCGAATTCAGAAAAGTTGCATGATACAAAATTAACAAACAGAAATCTCTTGCATACCTATACACTAATGATGAACTAACAGAAAGAGAAATCAGGAAAACAATTCCATTCACAATTGTGTCAAAAAGAATAAAATACCTAGGAATAAACCTAACGAAGGAAGTGAAAGACCTATACTCTGAAAACTACAAGACACCCATGGGAGAAATTAAAGGAAATACCAATAAATGGAAACACATCCTGTGCTCATGGATAGGAAGAATTAATATTGTCAAAATGGCCATCCTGCCTAAAGCAATCTACAGATTCAATGCAATCCCTATCAAAATACCAACAGCATTCTTCAATGAACTAGAGCAAATAGTTCTAAAAGTCATATGGAACCACAAAAGACCCTGAATAGCCATAGCAATCCAGAGAAGGAAGAATAAAACATGGGGAATTATGCTCCCCGACTTCAAGATCTACTAGAAAGCCACAGTAATCAAGACAATTTGGTACTGGCACAAGAACAGACCCACAGACCAATGAAATAGACTAGAGAGCCCTGATATAAACCCAAGCATATATGGTCAATTAATATATGATAAAGGAGCCATGGACATACAATGGGGAAATGACAGCCTGTTCAACAGCTGCTGTTGGCAAAACTGGACAGCTATATGCAAGAGAATGAAACTGGTTTATTGTCTATCTCCATACACAAAGTAAACTCAAAATGGATCAAAGACCTGAATGTAAGTCATGAAACCATAAAACTCTTAGAAGAAAACAAAGGCAAAAATCTCTTAAATATAAACATGAGCAACTTTTTCCTGAATGCATCTTCTCAGGCAAGGGAAACAAAACAAAAAATGAACAAATGGGACTACATCATGCTAAAAAAGCTTCTGTACAGAAAAGGACACTGTCAGAAGAACAAAAAGACATCCTACAGTATGGGAGAATATATTTGTAAGTGACATATCTGACAAGGGGTTAACATCCAAAATATATAAAGAACTCATATGCCTCAACACCCAAAAAGCTAATAACCCTATTAAAAAATGGTCCTAGGATATGAACAGACACTTCTCCAAAGAAGAAAATCAGATGGCCAAAAAGCTAATAACCTATTAAAAAATGGTCAGAGAATATGAACAGACACTTCTCCAAAATCAGATGGCCAACAGGCACATGAAAAGATGCTTCACATCGCTAATTATCAGGGAAATGCAAATTAAAACCACAATGCGATATCACCTCATGCCAGTTAGGATGGCCAACACAGAAAAGAATAGGAACAACAAATGCTGGTAAGAATGCGGAGAGAGGGAAACCCTCGTACACTACTGGTAAGAATGTAAACTAGTTCAACCATTGTGGAAAGCAGTATGGAGGTTCCTCAAAAAACTCAAAATAGAAATACTATTTGACACAGGAATTCCACTCCTAGGAATTTACCCTAAGAATGCAGTTTCCCAGTCTCAAAAAGACATATGCAACCCTATGTTATAGCAGCACTTTTTACAATAGCCAAGATATGGAAGCAACCTAAGTGTCCATCAGTAGATGAATGAATAGATAAAGAAGATGTGGTACATATACACAATGGAGTATTATTCAGCCATAATAAGGTATCAAATCCTACCATTTGCAACAACATGGATGGAGCTAGAAGGTATTATGCTAAGTGAAATAAGCCAGGTGGAGAAAAACAAGTACCAAATGATTTCACTCATCTGTGGAGCTTAAGAACAAAGCAAAAACTGAAGGAACAAAACAGCAGCAGACTCACAGAACCCAAGGATGGACTAATAATTGCCAAAGGGAAAGGGACTGGGGGGTGTGTGGGTGGGAAGGGAGGGAGAAGGGTAATAAGGGGCACTATGATTAGCACACATAATGTGCGGGGGGCACGGGGAAGACAGTATAGCACAAAGAAGACAAGTAGTGACTCTATAGCATCTTACTATGCTGATGGACAGTGAGTGTAATGGGGTATGTGGTGGGTACTTGATAATGAGGGCAATCTAGTAACCACAATGTTGCTCATGTAATTGTATATTAATGATACCAAAATGAAAAAAATACATCAACATATCATCACAACCAAGTGGAATTTATTCCAGAGATACAAGGATGGTGTAATATTCATAAATCTATCAACAAGATACCTTCCATTAACAAAAAGGATAAAAACCACATGATCATCCCAATAGATGCTGAAAAAGCATTTGACAATAAACATCCATAAAAACTCTCAACAAAATGTGTATTGAGGGTACATACCTCTACATAATAAAGGCCATATAACACAAATCCACAGCTAACATCATACCCAATGGAGAAAAACTGAAAGCTTTTCCTCTACCATCAGGAACAAGACAAGGATGTCCACTCTCACTACTTTTAGGGTGATTATGGATAGGTATGTATTTATTGGCATTGCAGGCTTCACTCCCACTACTTTTATTCAACATAGTATTTGAAGTCCTAGCCATGGCAATCATACAAGATAAAGAGATAAAAGGCATCCATATTGGTAAGGAAGAAGTTAAACTGTAGCTATTTGCAGATGACAGGATATTGTATATAGAAAACCTTAAAGATTCCACCAAAAACTATTAGAACTAATAACTGGATTCAGCAAAGTTTCAGGATAGAAAATTTATACACAGAAATCTGTTGCATTCCTATAAACTAGTTTGTTGACTAGCAGAAAGAGAAATCAGGAAAACACTTCCATTTACAACTACATAAAAAAGATTAAAATACCTAGGAATAAACCTAACCAGGCAGTGAAAGACCTATACTCTGAAAACTGAAGACACTCATGAGAGAAAGTAAAACAACACACAAATAAATGAAAGTCTATCGCACGCTCATGCATAGAAAGAATTAATATTGCCAAAATGGCCATCCTTCCCAAAGCAATTTACAGTTTCAATGCAATCCCAATCAAAATACCAATGGCATTTTTCAATGAACTAGAACAAGTAGTTCTAAAATTCATATGGAACCACAAAAGACTCTGAATAGCCCAAGCAATCCTGAGAAAGAAGAACAAAGCTGGGGGGATTACACTCTCTGACTTAAAGCTATACTACAAAGCTATAGCAATCAAGACAATATGATAGTGGCACAAGAAGAGACCCATAGATCAGTGGAACAGAAAAGAGAGCCCAGTTGTAAACCCACACATATATGGTCCATTAACATACAATAAGGGAGCCATGAATATACAATGGAGAAAAGACCGTCTTTTCAGTAACTGGTGTTGGGAAAACTGGACAGCTTAGATAATGAAACTGGATTACTAACTCCATACACAAAAGTAAATTTGAAATGAGCCAAAGACCTGAACATAAGACATGAAGCCATAAACTCTCAGAAGAAAACATAGGCAAAAATCTCTTGAACACAATTTTTTCCTTCTCCTTGGGTAAGAGAAATAAAATAAAAAATGAACAAGTGGGACTACATCAAACCAAAAGCTTCTGTATGGTAAAGAACATCATCAGCAGAACAAAAAGGCAACCTATAGTATGGGAGAATATATTTGTAAATGATTTATCTGATAGGGGTTAACATCCAAAATATATAAAGAACTCATATGCCTCAACACTAAGAAAACAAATAATGCGATTTAAAAATGGGCACAGGACCTGAACAGATATTTCTCCAAAGAAGAAATACAGATGGCCAACAGGCACATGAAAAGATGCTCCACATCACTAATCATCAGGGATATGCAAATCAAAACCACAGTGAGATATCACCTCAAACCATTTAGAATGGCCACCATCCAAAAGACAAGATATAACAAGTGAGGACGCTGACAAAAGGGAACCGTCTTACACTGTTGGTGGGAATGTCAACTGGTGCAGCCACTGTGGAAAGCAGTATGGAGATTCCTCAAAAAACTAAAAATAGAAATACCATTTGCTCCAGCAATTCCACTTCTAGGAATTTACCAAGAAAACATAATCCCTGATTTGAATAGACATATGCATCTCTATTTTATCACTGCATTGTTTACAATAGCCAAGACATGGAAGCAACCAAAGTGTCCATCAGTAGATGAATGGATAAAGAAGAAGTGGTACATATACATGATGGAATATTATTCAGCCTTAAAAAAGAGAAATCCTGCCTTTTGCAACAACATGGATATACCAAGAGGGTATTATGTTCAGTGAAATAAGCCAGGTGGATAGACAAAATCATATGATTTCACTTATTTGTGGAATATGAAACAAAATGAACAAATAGAAGTAGACTCATAGACAATGAGAAAGGACTTTTGGTAATCATGGGGGAGTGTTTGGGGTGGATCGGGTGTGCAAGGGGGATAAAGGGACACAAAAATTCTCAGTCAAAATATCAGTTGTTCATGGGGATAGTAGTACAGCATGTAGAATATAGCCAATGATTCTGTAACATCTTCCTATGTTAACAGATAGTAACTGCACTAGTGGGGGTGAGGATTTAATAATATGGGTAACTGTGGAAACACTGTGTTGTATACTTGAATCCAATATAAAATTGCATATCAATGATACCTCAACTTTTTAAAAAAGGATATATAGATATAGGATGTTCCTAGAACTCCAAGAATGTTCCAGAATTCCATGCTGAAGCATGTAATGCAAGCATATAATCCCAGGGAAATCTCAGCTCTGTAACTTTTTTGGAAGGTGACAATCATTCCCAAAAACATACTGCTGATTATCTCAGAAGAGCTCTGGGACATAATGAGTGGATATCAGAGTTTAGCAGGATCTTCCATTCCTGGTGCTATGTGAGCAAGTTAAAGATAAACCCTTATCTCCTTCCTTGTAAACACATGATATTAAAACTTGATTTTGATACTTTTGAAGAAAGAAGTAACCACCATGAATCAGTAGGAGAGCAGTAACTTCAGAGGTTTCATATCTAGAGGCTGGTAGATGTGGGTTGACTAGGAAAGAGTTGAATATTTCTGGAAGTCTCTCCTAATCTTTTCTAGAGAGTATACTCAGCTAATGTTCCTTTTGTCAACTTAGGAGTTCCACTGAAGTCATGGTGTAGTGGGTTGAATGGCAAACCCACCAAAACCCAGAACCTGTGAATGCGACCTTATTTAGGAAAAGGGTCTTTGCTGGTGTAATTAAAGATCCCAGATGAGATCACCTTAGATTACCCAGGTGTTTCCTAAATCCAATAACACATGGCTTTATAAGAGAAAATAAGACATAAGACACACTGAGAAGAAGGCCTAGGGAAGGATGGAGGCAGAGACTGTTGCTATGCAGCTACAAACCAAGTAATGCCAAGGATATCTCTATCCATCAGAATCTAAGAAAGAGGCATGGGAGGCATGGGAGAGATTTCTCCCTCAGAACCTCCAGAAGGAACCAACCCTGCCAATATCTCGATTTCATTAACTGAATCAAAACTGTAAGACAATATATTTGTTGTTTTAAGTCATCAAGTTTGTGGTAATGTTACAGCAGCCCTTGGAAACTAATATACACAGCATCTCCAGGTAAATGTTACCTTATATAGCTTATCACTTTCATTTTTATTACAACACGCTGGGGAGAGGGACTAGACCTGATTACCTGGCTAAAAAAGAACACCATTTTCCTCAGGCACTGATTCCGTTCCTCCTCTAGAGACTTCTGCTTCTTGGTCCAGAATTGCATTACCTTTTTCTGGTAGTCATCAATTCTGCTCAGCCTAATGTAGAGCTTCTGTGCCTCATAACCTTTCCCAGTGTTTTGGATGGCTTGTAATCGTTTGATTATGTAGTTTCTTGAAAATATTAACAAGAATTAAATTGACATAATTATTGACCGTAACTCAACCAGCCTGGCCTCAGTTACTTTGAATTCTCATCGCATCCTTGGTGAAGTAGAGGGCAATGGGATAGGGTGGGAGTCTTGCTTAATGAAACCTTAATCCTGTTCCTTATATGACTACATTTTCAAAAATCTATATGACTGTCAAATTTTCATTGACAAACTTGACAATTGTCACACTTCACAGAGTTTTTTAGTGTTATGAGTGTTGCTTATTATTCTTTCAGTATGTTAGAATTTTAATATTGATATGTACAAGACATAATGAAGGTACTTAATACAATTATGAAAAAGACAGTATCCTTGTCTTCAAAGTACTTACAAACCAGAATAGGAGACTAATAAATTAACTCTGTCAAAGAGATAATGAAAGAAATGCTAAATAGAAATATAAACAGGTTTTTTTTAGCAAAAAGGAAAGCATAATTTTAAGAAAAGGAATAAAAAAGGCTTCATAGGAAGATGCTAAATAGAATCTTGAGAAACAGTCATAAAAAATGTACTCTGTTTCCTATAGTATATACCACAACATTTGGGCCTCCTAAACAGATAGTGTTTTTCCATCCTTGTTTTACAGGAAAAGAAATCGGAGCAAAGTAAAGTAATTTTCTAGTTGCATAATTAATAAATAGCAGATGTGCGGAACAAACATAGATCTTTTTGCAATGCCAGTATTTTTCAAAGTGTGGACCCTAATCACCTGGACTGAATCATTGGGGGTATGAGGTTGGGAAGGGGGAGTGGAGATGCTCGTCGAAAATGCAGATTCCCAGGTGCTTCCCCAGACCTAAAAATCTTGGTGGTAGCCTTCAGGATCTGTAAACAGAAGCTCAGGTAAATCTTACTAAGGTTTGGGAAGAAAGGGATGAGGAGAGGTTGAGAGCATAGTATAAACAAAGGCAAAAAAATGAAAGTTGTATTTTGGGAGTGGTGAGTAGTCTGGAACTTTTAGATCACAGATAGGTGAAAAAGGATTTAGATTTAGTGGGAGATGAGACTGGAATGGCTGTATTATGAAAGACCTTAAAATGCATATTAAGGAGTTTGGATGGTGGGGGAGGCAGTGGAAATCCATCAAAGATATTTTTCAATATATATATTTTACATATATATAAAGAGGGAATAATTCTAGGTCTCTTTTGTGGGTTAAAATTAAGAGCTTAGGAACTACTGTATATCAGGATCATTTAATACTTAATGAATTTGTAGTTAATTTTAATTAATTTCCCAATATCCTTATTTTTTTATATCCTATAGGTGATTCATATTTTTATTTTTCACTCTTATAACCATCTTTACTACATGTTTTTAATCACTTCTCTACATGCATTACAGAATGCCTGTCACATCCATTCCCATAAATAACACTGTTCTCAATGAAGCAATAGGTAGCATTCCTCTAACCACCATATATATATATTTATATATGATATATTTTGATATATATTTCTATATTTATATCATAAATATAAACATATATTTTTAGTGAGCTATAAATAACATTGTGTAGGTGTCAGGTATACAATGTGTTGATTTGATACTTTACACATTGTAATATGATTAACACCATAGTATGTTAGCTAACATCTCTATCATGTCACATAATTACCATTTATTTTTGTGATGAGAATAATTAAAATCTAGCCTCTTAGCAATTTTGAAGTTTATAATACAGTATTGACTATAATCACAATGCTGTGCATCAGCTGTCCCCAATAAGCCTTGTTTTACACACTAAATCTTTCCTGCTGTTTTTCTGTTTTCTCACACAGTCTTTTATATTTTCCCCATAATTTTATCTTTCTAAAATAATATTTCACTACTTGGAAAAGCTTACAGTTTCATTTCAAACTTAGGGATTTTATTGTTCATGGATTTAAGATAATTCATTTTAATAATCTAAACAGTCCAGTAGTAATCACTGAGGTATCTCATTGTTTAAAATTTCCTGTCTAGAAATATGTACATTCATTCCTTCCTAACTCTTGTTCCCACTCTCTTATCAAATCCCACTTATACTGATAAAATATTGCCCCATCCTAAGGAATATTTTTTATGGTATTTGATATAGAATCGTGATCCAAGGTAAAGTGCTTAACATTTACTGAGTATCTACTATGGATCAATCATTGTGCTAGAAATTTTATTTCTATTTTTAAACTTATATTAAATAAAGATATTTTCAATATTTTAGAATATTTCATTTAACCCTCAACCATTCTTTGAAGTAAATATTATTACATCCATTTTACAAACAGCAATCTGAATCTAAAACAGGTTTAGAACTGGTAATTTGAGCAAAGATCTTCCTGACTTTTAAAGTCTATGTTTAAGAGAAAGCATGATTAGGATTTGGATATAAAACTATGACAGTCCCTACTTCAAGGCAAGGTACTATAATTTGTAGTATAGTATCATATGGACTTTGAAAATGGACCTTTTTAAACTCAACTCCACCACTTCCTAGCTATGTAACTTGGGTAAATAGGATTGCCAAATAGTATCAACTTTCTGAACCTGATTCCCAAACTCCAGGTTAAATGTCATAATATACCTAAAGTTCCTGTTCTTTGCAGATGCTTTGTAACCCTCTGTATGCACATAACCAGCTTTAAATTATTTATATTCATTTAGTTCTTCATTCATGCACTGTTTCCTCAAAGAATTCTAGATAAAACAAGTGTAATACTCCAATGAAACTTGTATTTCCATTAGTCTAACAGTTTTTACTGTTTCAAGAGTGCAGAGATTATACTTCTTAATCACCAACTCCACCAGATTGCCTGCCACGGATGCCCTTCTTTAATAGGAGTTAACACTGTTAATATATCACCCTAGCATAGAATCTCTTCCAGACAACAGGAAATATTTGACTAGTAATTCCACTTTTCCCCTTATATTCCTTTAAAACTTTTGGGCAAATGCCATCTGGTCCTAACTGATGCCTCTACATGATCTCCTTAAATCTATCTTCTACGTTATTGACATTTTACTTCCCTTGTTAAGAATTTTTCACTTATCCTCTATCACATATGTAAAATACAAGTTTGTCAACATGCCATTTAGGATTCCCTATGATCTGACCTATATTTCCAGTTTTATTTTTTGCCACATCTTGCTTATTCTTTGTGTTCTACGAGCAAAAAAGTAGTTTCCCCAGATACACACACACACACACAGCTTTTATCTGGCTCCCTTTCTTTGTGCCTCTAGACTCTGTCTTTTCTTTCTTACTGCCTTTTACTACTTTGAGACAGAGTTCAAAGGTCCAGACTCTTAGAAGCTTTACCTAATTCTCAGTATTCTTTTGTATACTTTGTATATATATCACCATTTCCACATCATGCTATATACAATCATGTGTTTGTGTGACTCTCTGAGTAGACTTTGAGAGCCCTCAGAGCAAGGATATGGCTTATCCATCTTTGTATCCTTCTACCCTCCACCCCCTAGGCCTAACAGTCCCTGGCAAGTAATGGATATTCAAAAATGTTGATGAATTAAATGATAAATTAAATCCTATCTAGTCACCACAATATATAGTACCTTTGAGGATTTTCTTCAATATGCATGGAAATGAAGTATTTCATTATCATCATCTAATCTAATTTTACATCCTTTCCGTTATAGTTTCTCAGGTATATTACACTGATCATGTGGTAAAACAACTCTAAAACTATGTTTTAGCATTAAATAGGGAATCTTTACTTATAGAGGTTCTGCAAAACTTTCTTCATTAAAAAATAATTTATATTATTATGCTTTTTTTTCTCTCCCATATAATATTAGAATCTTCTTGACCTAGACATCCTTATTATGTATGAAGTTTTTAATCTGCAATATTTTATTCCTCATTACACCTTTTGGTAACTTGATTATTATAACATAAATATTAGAGAATAGCATTCTGAAAATGAATTGATCCTTGATGGGATTAAAGTTATAATTGTGTAAGTTAAATATTTTTATGAAATGTTTATCTATATGTTTCAATTTTTAAGTGATTTTACTGATACAGGTCAGATTATGTCACTTAGGTCTTCAAAATCTCCAGTAAATCTAAACAAACTAATTGCCCTATAAAAGTTAAGGTAGTTGTCAAAGAACTCCCCCCACAAAAGTACCAAGCCCATATAATATGATAGGTGAAACCTGGCAAACCTTAAAAGACAACTAATTTACTACTAAACTGTTCCAGAGACTAGGAAAAGCAAGCTTCCACACTTTTTAAAACTGATACAAGCTTAAAATTATACCAGAATTTGACAATGATAGCACTAAAAGAAACTACCAGCCAAACTTACTAATGAATATCAATGCAAACAAATTCCATAACACATTCAAAGAAGCATACACCAAGGACAAATAGGATTTGTCCAAGAATGCAAAGATGGTTTAATAATAGGCCTGAGGAGAAAATTGTATTTTCTTTAATACACATGAAAATGAAGTACTGAAATCACATTTAACAAAATGCAATTTAAGAAATCTAGCAAAATTCAATATCCATTATTGATTAAAAAACATGAAACAGGAGCAAATGGGTATTTCTTTAATATGACAAAATGTATTTCAACCCTAAAGACAGCATTTTTCTTAATGGCAAATACTAGAAAGATGTCCACTATCACCACTATATTTTTAACAAATTTATATTTATGTCTTAATAATTAGCAATGAAAAAAGGTCTTACATTTTGGCAATCTGAGTTACATGGGAATGGAGAAAACAAACAGCAAAAAAACTGACTAAGGTTAAGAATGTTTTGCAAGTTTTTTGGAAATGAGAATATAAATGTAAGTGGTCCTTCTAAACCTCTTAAAGATGAACTTTTCATAGGAAAAAATAACACGGGGCCATTGAAAGGCACTCCTAGCTGTTAGGGGAAGTCAAACAATGATGGCCTATAGTCATACCACCACTATTTTTTAATATAGTTCTGGAGACATAAACCAATTCAGGTAGTCAAGAGACAGAAATCCAATGTTTAAAAGTTGGAAAATTTAGATGTAAAAATTATTTGCAGGTGATATGATTATATACCTGGAAAACTCAGGAACATCAACTGAAAAACTTTCACATGCTTGAATACAGTAAGATGGCTGCATACAAAATAGAGATGGATATCTTGTCTTCATTTAACAAATAACAACCAGTTAGAAGATATAGAAGAATAGAGTTCATTTATAATAGTAAGAACAAAAAAACTATCAGGATATATACACTTATGAATGAATATGCAAGAGATAAATGAAAACTTTAAGATGTTCCCGAAGAACACACACACACCCTAAACAAAAAGAAAGGTATACCACATTCTTGGATAGGAAAACTGTATTAGTAAGGATAAGCTAGGTTTTGCTGTTTTAACAAATAACCCCAAAATCTCAGTGGCTAAAAACAACAAAATTTTACTTGTTGCTCATATTTCAAGACCATCATGGCTTGGCAGGGAGCGAGCTTCATTGTATACTCTCAGGGACATAGGCTAACAGAACAGTCATCTCCTTGAACATTGTAGGTTATCATGCCAGTGGAAAAGGAAACTCTGGAGGGTCTCAAACCAACAATAACAAGGTCAGCACAGAAATGACACACATCAGTTCTGCTCACATCTCATTTACAAGTTCTGGCAAACAGCACTAGCGACTACCACCAAGACCCAGCATCATAAAAATAAAACAGAATAAATAACAGAATAGAAGTGACTCATCTATATGTAATCAATTTAAAAATCCAAAAAGGCCAGATATGGACCTCCATGATACCAGAATTTATGAGAAGGTACATTCAAATCAGCAGGGGGGAAAGTAGATTATTTTGTAAGTAGCAATGGGGCAAATGGGTAGCACATGGGAAATAAAATCTGTATCTCACAACAAAGTTGTGAATCAAAGACTTAAATGTAAAACAAACAAAAAACTAATAACTGGCCATAAACTTACTAAAAGAAACCTAGAAAAAATTTTTTTTTATATTTCTCAGAGTGGAAAGGGCCCTTCTAAATAAGTTACAAAACATTATTAAAAATACTGATGTAAACACACAAAATTTTCAACAAAGCAAAAACAACCAAAAGCAGAGTCAAAACACAAACAAATAAGTAGGGCAAAATTGGCAGTTTATATCATAGACAAGAGGCTACTTTTCCAAATATTTGAATAAATCCAATAAATCAATTTAAAAAATCAACTTGACAACCCAACTGAAAAATGGGCAAAGTATTTGAACAGAATCTTCACAGAAAATGAAATACAGATGGCTCTTAAGTCTCTGAAAAGATGTTTAACCTCACCCTTAATCAAAGTAATGCAAATTAAAGAAGTGAAATACCATATTTCATCTATTATATTGACAATGAACAAAAAACTTTGATAATATTTCATGTTAGTCTTGTGGGGAAAGACTCTTTTATAATGCCGACCAATGTGTAAATTGTTATATCCTCTTCTGAGAACAATTTGACAAAAATCTATCATAATTACAAAACATGTACCCTTTGATCCAGAAATTCTGCTTCTAGGAATATACATATTAATATACAAGATTATCCACTGAAGCATATTTTTATAATACAAAATCTTGAGAACAACATAAATGCCCATCAGAGGTTAAGTAAATTCTGGTAAATCCAGACTGTGAAGCTATAAAATGAATGAGTAATCTCTTTATATACTAATATCTGTGTTATCTAATGTCTAATATCTAAATGTCGTTACGAAAATATTAAATGTAACTTTAAAATATGTAGAAAGGGGGATAAAAGAGCATATGTATTTTTCTACATATGCAGAAAATATTTCTGGATTAACATAGATTAGTTACCCTGAAGGAGGGACATAATAGCCAAGGATAGGTCTATTAGGGAGACTTTTCACTCTACCATTTATACTTTCTAAATACTTTACCAAGGGAATGTACAACTTAACTTTTTAATTTAACTATAAGAAGGACAAAAGACATAAGGGAACTGAAGAATGACCAAGAAAAATGTTATTTACAATTCTAAAGTGGCTAAAAGTGTTCACATGTAAAAACAGATTTAAAAGACTAGGACTAGTCAGTCTGGAAAGAGAAAATGAAAGACAGGTATAGAGTAAAACATTTTTCAACAGATCTCAGATTTGAAATTAAAAGTTATGACTCTATCTTAGATGTTTTTCTTTTGCATCTTGTTTCAATCCTTAGTTCCCAAATGAATTCAGTCCTCGAAAATGTAAATTTCATAAGAACAAGTTACTCTGTTTTATTCACAGCTATATCCCTAGCACCCAAAACAATACTTGGCATATAGTAGGCATTCAATATTATTTGTTGAATAAATGACATAAGTCATTCCTATAATTAATGATAACCTTTTCTATTGTAGGTTTTAATTTGGCATCTTGTAATTTTAGGTTTAAATATTTCTCCAAAATAATAGGTTGGTAACCCCAAACGCAAATGCTAAAGATGGGAGACCAATCATCACTTTCCCTGACCTATTTCTGATATTTGCAATTTTTAAAAATCAGGGCCAGGACCTGTTTTTTCCAGGTCACTCCAGCAGTAAAGTTGCCATGGCAGCACCTTGTCCATAACCTGCCATCTCCCATTTTAAGAAACATGTATCATCTGGTGAACCCAATAAGATGAAAGAAATTCAGAATAACTGGAAGCAACTCTTCTGAAGTTGATGTTTTGGAGCTCAGTCATGATCCACTATATGTACATCTTGGCACCTCTGCTAGAGATATAAATGGACAAAATGGATCGTGTTATATGACATTTCTTATTTCCTAAACTATTGATCTCCTTTTAGTAGGTTTTCATCCCACAGACCTATAAGAGAATCTTTTAGAACATCTGATCTAACAAATATGTATATACTTACAGGGTGATGAGGGAGGATATTTGAAATCAGAACTGAACCAGAAAACTTGACATACAATAGTTACATCTACCTTGCACGCTGGATCAGCCAATAGGCAATGTACTTGCGGAATAGGTGTCCCAGCCGAACTGTGTCCATATGAAGTACCTCAATTATGAGATTCCTAGTTGTTGTGTGTAGCTGTGAAGGGAGTCTAGAAGCTTTTGTGGCCTGATTTAAGAGTATTAGGTTCTTCCTCTGAGCCTCCACATCAACAAAATACCTCTGTTCTTTGTTGAGCTCTTGGGAAGAGGAAGGGGGCACTGTCGTTTTGGGTTTCTTAGTACCTGAAACTGCTGTCAGTATCCAGGGCTTGTCTGTAGAGGGGAATCGTGATTTCTGGTCCCATTCAGAAGGTGAGATCTGTGATGTTTTGAGTATTTTAGTAGTAGGAGGAGGTAGTGATGCTATAGGCTTCTTAAGAGTGGGAAAGGCCCCATCATCAATGGAAGGGGTTTGTGATATTGGTGTCCTGTAATTGGTGAGATAGGACTGAAATGTTCTAAATTGTTCCATGGAGAAAGGATCGTGGAGTATCTGGGTTTCTTCACCAATGTCAGAGACCTCTGATATTTGGAACTTCTTACTGGTGATAGGGGCTTGAGGTACCTTGTAATTTGGAGCAGTGGGATGGACCAATGTTGATTTAGATTTCAGAGAAGAAATAATTGCCAATCTTTTCTTACTTTTCTTAGAGACAGAAGACAAATTTTCCTGGGGCTTTCTAGGGGTTGAGGAGGCCCATCGTGTTGGGGGATGCCCAGGGGTGGGAGTCAGATGCTGCTCAAGGGTAGAAGGGGCTTGTAGATAGGAAAACTTCTCACAGGTGGCAGGGAGCTGGAATACCTGGGACTGCTTAGAGAGGGTCAAGGGTCCAGATTCCAGGATCTCTCCAGGGATAGAAGAGGCCCCAGGAACCAAAGACTTCCTAGGAGAGGGAGGAGCCCAGAGACTGGGAATCTGTGCAGAGGTGGGTGGGAGTCCAGGTATGAGGGGCTGCCTGGGGACAGAAGGGGCCTTTGATATCAGATGTGACTTGGGAGTCAGAAAGTCCCTCGGTATGAGGAACTGCCTAGCACTAAGAAGGGCCTCTGGTGCAAGGGGCTGCCCTGGAGTGGGAGGGGCCCCAGATTTGGGGATCTTCCCAGGGGTGAGAGGGACCTCTGATGCTAGACCCTTAAAAACCAGGGTCTGTCCAGAGGAAGGAAAAATCTGTGGTTTCAGGAGCTTCCCAGGGTCAGGAGGAGTCCTCATTCCTAGGGATTTCCCAGGGACAAAGGGTTCTTGGATGGGAGGAGACCTTGATGTCTGCAAAGGAATAGAGGAGACCTCAAATGCAGAAGACATCTCAGCAATAGGAGCAGCTGATGCCAGGGACTGCCTAGGGCTTAATGTAATGGATTGCCCAGGGTGGAGAGGAGACTTCCAATCTTGCAATGGACTGAGAGTGGAAGCCAGTGTGGGGGACTGCTTAGGAATGTGAGGAGCACTTGGTATGACAGATTCATCAGTAATAGAAAAGATCCCAACTTCTGGGGTATGTCCTGAAGGACCAGCCCAGAATTGTGAAGGCTGCTCATCTGTGAGAAGGACTCTTGAATTTAGGTCCTGCTCAGATATGAGAGTAATGCTCTTGGTATGGGTCTGTCCTGGGAGGAAAGGGGCTCCCAAAGGTTGGACTTGCTCAGGAGTGAAGAGAGATCCTAAGGTACAGGCTTTATCTGAGGTGAGAGGGACCCCAAATTCCCTGAACTGTTCTGGAGAGAGAGAAACCTTCAAGGACTGAGCCTGTTCTAAGGCTAGGGGGACCCCCAAAGCCTGGGTCTGTTCAGGTGTAAGAGTGGCAGCTGACACCCAGGCATTTTCTGGGGTGATAGGGACTTCTAATGCCTGGGCCAGATCCAGAGTGAAAGGAGTATCAAGTGCATGACTCTGCTCATAGGAGGGAGTGACCCCCAGTGCCTGGATCTGCTTAAGAGTGTTTGATACTTCTTGAACCACTTCTGGACTGATAGGGACCCCCAATTTACAGGCTTGTTCTGCAGTGAGAGAGGTCTGTAATGCCTGAGCCTGGTCAAGGGTAAGAGGGGCCCCCAATGCTTGGGCCTGCTCAGGGGTGAGGGTGACACACATAGCCTGGGCTTGTTCATGGATACGTGATATATCCAAAGTCTGTGCTTTCTCTGGAGAGAAAGTGAGTACTGGTGCCTCTACCTGTTCTGGAATGACAAGGTCCTGTAATGACTCAGCCTGTTCAGAAGTGAGAGGCGCCCTCAAAACCTGGACTTGCTCACGTGTGAGTGTGATTCCCAAATCCTGGAATTTCTCAGAGGTAAGGGTTATACTCTGTGTTGGTGCCTGCTGAGCTGTGACACTGACCCCCAGTGTCTGGGCCTGCTCAGCGGGGGCAATGATCCCCAGTGCCCGGGCCTGCTCAGGGGGGGCAGTGATCCTCTGTACCTGGGTCTGCTCAGGGGGGATAGTGATCCTCTGTACCTGGGCCTGCTGATGGGGGACAGTGACCCACAGTGCTTGGGCCTGCTCAGGGGGGACAGGGATCCTCTGTACCTGGGCCTGCTGATGAGGGACAGTAATCTCCAGTGCCCAGGCCTGCTCGGGAGGGACAGTGATTCCCAATGGCCGGCCCTGCTCAGCGGGGACAGTGATCCCCAGTGCCTGGAGTTCCTTAAGTGTAAGAATGATCTTCTGTGCCTGGTCTTGTCCTTGGTTAATAGGGACCTGAACTATCTGTTCCTGGTCAGCCATTAGAGGAACCTGCAATGCCTGCTGTTGTTCTAATATGAAAGATGCCTTTAGGGTCTGTGTCTCCTCAGGAGTAGTAGGGATTCCCAATGCCTGGGCTTGTTCCAAGCTTATAGAGTCCTCTAATACTTGTGGCTGCTGATGTTTAAAAGGGATTTTCAATTTGGGGATCTCTTCAAGAGTGAGATGAGCCCTCAATGCCTGTGCCTGTTCATTTGTGTGGGTTACTCCCAAACCCTGAGGCATCTTAGGAGTAGGGGTATCCCCCAGTGCCTGAATCTGCTGAGAGGTGGCAGTGATCCCCAGAGCCTGGGCCTCCTTGGGGATGTGATCAGTCCCCATTGCCTGGCCCTGCTGAGGGGTGAGAGCGATCCCCTGTGTCTGGGCCTGCTCAGGAGTGAGAGTAAAGTACTTTGGGGGAGACTGTCCAGAAGTAGGAGAGACTCCAGGTGAGAAAGATTGTGTGGAGGTGGGAGGAGTGATTGGTATGGGATGATTTCCATCGGCAAGAATCTCTAATATCTTAAGCCCAGGGAACACTTTTCTTTGGTGTAACTGAGATACACCTTTCTGTATGCTCTTCCACCTGGGAGACAATGTCACTGATGTTTGGATGAACAACTTTTCTAGTTCTTCAGTGTTTTTCTCCTTAATCTTCATTTGATCCTTTGCCTTTTTCTGCCTCTGCATTTCATGGTCCTCTACCTTTCTCCTTGGCTTCTGCTTTTCCTCCTCTTTTTCCCAGCTGCTTTCCAGATCCAGATGTCTTATTTCCATCTGAACCTGCCTCATCTGCCGTCCCTTCCTCTCCAAGGGCACCCGTTGCTCTTTCGTTTTTTGCTTCCATGCTTCCAACTGCTGCTGCTTTGGCTTCTGATGCTCTTCTTCCTCTGCTTCACTTTGCCTTTGCCTCTCATCTTGCTCAGTTTGATTTTGCATCCTCTGTTTCTGCTGTTCCTTCCATACCTCTTCTTCCTGCCACTGTTCTTGCTTCTGTCGCCCTTGCTTTCCCTCCTTCATCTGAAACCATGCCTGTTCCTTCAAATTCTTACTTATCATCTCATTGCTCTTCTTCCAAAGATTCCTTTTGTCTTGCAACCGGTATTTGAGACTTATATCAAAATCTTTTTCTTGACCCTCTTGCAAATATTCCTCCTGCCTTTGTTTTTCCTTCTCGTTGTGGTCTCTCCCTACTACCGGGGCTACTGAAACATCTCTTTCACTTTCTACTTCAGTCAAGATCCTTTGTATTAAATTTTCAATTATTGGGTCCATGTTTTCATGTGAGAGTAAGGAGCTAATTTCAGACTTTGCACTAATTGGCTTCTGAAAATGTGATCCTGGCATGAATGAGACTGCCTTTTTTTGTTTCATTGATTTCTCTCCAACTTGTGCTGCATTTTTCATATCTTTGTGTTTTCTCAATGTTTTTATCACAGTTTCAGCCACATTTTGGAAATATTCTTCCATTTTTGCCTTAATGATTCCTAATTTTTCAACTTCTGCTCGTTTTAATAACAACTTTTTTGGCACAGTTTTTTTATCCAAAGGCTTTCCTATGTTACTGATTTTCTCTGTTAGGAAAGCCAGCAGGGCTTCCTGAAATTCTTCCAGGTTACCCTGTTCACTTTTGCCATCCAGACTTCCTGGAACTCTGGTAGATTCTGAAGTCTCTTTAGTTATCCCAGGTTGTGATTTAACAAGTTCATGAGGCTTGACTTTCTTGGCAAAATCTAGTATTTCTGTCTCTTCTGTTTCTCCTTTTTTGCTTTTGATGGTTCCTGGAGAAACTTGGTGTTTCTTTCCTTTTGTTTTCACTTTCTCAGAGGAAGGACCAAGTTGGTGCAAACTGAATGGCTCTGCTTGGCTACCCATCTTACTTTCACTCTCCTTGTCCACTGACTCAGCAGTGGTTTCCTCTTTATTCTCTGAAGAAATCTGGTGTTTGTCAAGTGAATATTCAGGTCTGACCTTCCTGAGTTGTTCCCACATACCACTTGTTCCACTTTTGCCACCTTGGCTTTTTGTGTCAGTAGCAGGGGAATCAGCAGGAATGTGTTGACTTTTTGATTCAGTGGATGCCTTTGGTCTGGCTTCAGAAAAGGATTTTACTTCTTTTTTCTTCTTTTCCAGTGTTTGTAGCTCAAAGTGGTGACCAAGTTGGTTCTCTGAGACTTTCTGTTCACCTTTATCATCCCTCAGATTTGATCCAGAGATCTCATGAATATGTGGGTCTTCTGTGAGGTTCCTTTTCTGTGATTGATCCAGGTCAGTCCCATCTTTCTGATCGACATCCTCTTTCATCAGTGATATCTTCTCTTCAGTGATATCTTCAGAAGAATTTTCCTGTTTTTTTTCAGGTAAATGGTATTGCTGTTCAGTTAAGGCTGGAGTCATTTCACCTGTGGCTGTATATAAAATACCTGAGTCCCAGTTGATCCCCAAGGATTTGGTCCCTTTTATTTGAATCTCATCTACAGTATTTTCAATTTCTTTGGCAAAAATGCTATCCACAGTGTCTTCTATGTCAGGTTTGCTAATGGTCATGGATAAATGTGGAGAGGGCTCAGGTAACACTTCCAAGGTTGATGTGGGCAATGCTGTCTGTACTTGATGTTCTATAAAACTTTTGGATTGAATAAGTTGTTCACATTTTTCCTGTGATTCTTGAAGTTTCTGCTGAAGCATTTCATTTTTTTCACTGAGATCTTGTATTATCTTCAGGGAGACCTCTTTTTCTCTTTCACTTGCCTCATTTATATACATATCGGTACTTTGGAGGTTAGTAACTTTTACTTCATCATTTAGTACACTCAAAGCTTTTAAAAGATTTACTGTTGTTGCTGATATATATTTAATAGCATTGTTTTCCACTTTATTGAATATTGCAGTACCTATGAGTTCCTGTAGCATATCTTGGATTTCTGAAACCTTTGTTTGTGTTGCAGATGCATCACTAATCATCTGATCTGGTCTTAAAGCATGGGCTGTTGCAGGTTGCTTTGTAACTCTTTCTTTCCAAGATTTCCATAGAGTACCTCTAGATGCTAGAATAAAAATAAACATAAAATATAAAATAAAATAATGAGATTATATTTATTCACTCGTGTTGTTCTCTGTGTTTCAGCCTAAGAAATTTAGCCTAAATGATGCAGATAGCTATAGGATGAAGATTCATCAGAAAACTTTGGCTTAAAATCAATAGTATTATTTTTGCAAGAAGGACTCTTCCCACCATCACCTAGAACTCCTGCTTACAGAATTTAGGAGAAGAACTCAGCTGTGACCTCAACTTACCTTCATTACAAGTTTGGAGTTAGATATAATGTAAGCCAAAATTTCCCTTTGGCTTTGATTATGCTTGGTGATTTCCATTTTCTTTTTCTCATTCCTGTCTTTCTTTACTCCCTTTTCTGAATCAAAACTAACCTTGGTTCTTTAAAAACAATCACAAAAACAGGCAAAAGTCAAATATTTGAAGGTTCGTCCAGAAGAAACGCAGCACATTTTTTTCCAAAAAAAAAAAGAAAAAAGAACAATGATAAAACTTGACAGAACTGCCAAAAATAACCACTTTAGGACTTTGGAAATTGACTGAAGGTATACAAAAAACTGAAAAACATTTATTCAAGAAAAATTACTGAACCTCATTAAGTAAGAGCAGTAGAAGTCTGTGACGTTTTAGCCTGGAGCTGCTTCCATCTCCAGCTCCTCAGCCTCATGCCCTGGTAGTTCTACTTGAGAAAGGTGGGCGCTGGGTATTGACAGCTCTACTGCCTGGCGGGGCTGATTCGATCTAGAGAGAAGCACGGAAAACCCATGTCCAGAGCATTGTCTCAAACAATACTTCCTTAACCTATACACAGATTAATTAGGAAAGGGTAGAAGCCTCACTGGATCAGTCTGGATCAGTTAATGATTGGTCAGTCATTGACTGACCACTAATATATGTTGACCCGATGGTGACCCTTAGGAATTCAGGATTGAAAATAAAAACTAAAATGAAAAAACAAACAAACAAAAAGCATGGATATCAGTGGCTGCACACTTTGAGGGAGACAGACTCCACCAAATTAATCTAGGCAAGTCACTAAAACACAAATCAAAAAAGCAATAGAAACAAACCCTGCAGGTTGTAGGGAGAATCCAAATCCAGAGGAGCTACAATGAATTACCTAGTATGTCCCAGTTTTCAACACTAAAGAAGCATGCAAAGAAACAGAAAAATCTGACCCATACACAGGGGGAAAAGGCAGTCAATAGAAATTATCTTAGGGATTGGGGCAGGGGGACCCAGATGTTGGATTTATCAGAAAAAAAAAAGACTTCAAAGGAAGCATTTATAAGTATGGTCAAAGAACTCAAGAAAACCATATTTTAAAATGAAAGTATGATGTCAATTATTCATCAAATAGTGCATATCAATAAAGAGATGGAAATTAGAAAAACCAAGCGGAATATTTGGAGTTGTATAACTGAAATGAAAAATTCACCAGAAAGGCTCAACAGCAGATTTGAGCTAATGGAAAAGAATAACCAGCAAACCTGACACTAGATTAATAGAGAATAGGTAATCTGAAGAACAGGGATGAAAAGTGAAGGAAAATGAACAAAGCTCCAGAGGCTTGTGGTAAACCATCAAGCATATCAATGTAAAAGTAACAGAAGTCGTGGAAAACGAAGATGGAGGGGCATTAAAAATATTTTAAAAAATAATAGCTAAATCATTCCAAATTTCATGAAAAACATTAATTACTGCTGGCAATAAAATAAGAACAGGTTTAAAAAAGAGATATGAGACATATGAAAAACAAGTAGCAAAATGGAAGGTATAAATCCAATCATATCAAAAATTACATGTAAATGAATTTTGACATTCCAATCAAAAGTCAGAGATTGCCAGATTGGTGTTTTTTTTTTTAACTGACAAGGTACAACTATAAGCAACATATCATCAAGTCAATCTTGCAAACAGTAATCACAGGAGAGCTGGAGAGAATTTACTAATATCAGAGAAAATAGACTTTAAGTCAATTCATAAGGAAGCTATCAAATTATAAGCATAATGCACCTAACAAGAGCCTTAAAATACAGGAAGCAACATAGGGAAGGCAGTATAGCATGGAAAAGACAAGGAATGACTCCATAGCATTTTACTATGCCTATGGACAGTGACTGAAATGGGGTGTGGTGGGGGGACTTGATAATATGGATGAATGTTGTAACAATAATATTGCTCATGTGAAACCTTCATAAGATTGTATATCAATGATACCTTAATAAAAAAAATACAGGAAGTCAGTGACTATAATGGGGTATGTGGTGGGGACTTGATAAAGGGAGGAGTCTAGAAACCATAATGTTGCTCATGTAATTGCACATTAATGATTCAAAAAAAAATTGGAAGCAACCAAAAAAAAAATACAGGAAGCAAAAAGTGACAGAATTAAAGGGAGTAATGGTCAACTCAGTAATAGTAGTTGGAGAGTTCAATATCCCACTCTCAACAATAGGACAACTAGACAGAAAATCACTCAGAATATACATATAGAAGACTAGACCAATAATATAAACTACACCCTGACAACAGCAGAATTATGTATTATATTCAAGCACACTTAGAACATTCTCTAGGTTAGAGTATATGGTAGGTGATAAAACAGGTCTCAATAAATTTAAAAGGAGTGAAATAATACAATGTATGTTCCCCAACATACATTGCAATGTGATGGATGGATGGATAGATAGATAGATGAAAATGCATAATCTTCTACTGACTGTTTCTCTGGTTGAACCCTAACTGATACTAATTTACTAATACAGCACTAAAACCATTATCCATAAAAGAAAACATATATAAATAACTCTTAAAACTCAATAATAAAAATGGGTAAATATTTGAATAGACATTTCTATTCAAAGAAGATATAGGACTGGCTTATAAGCATATGAAAAGATACTCAACATCATTAATCATTGGGGAAGTGCAAATTAAAACCACAACAAGATACTACTTCATTCCTATAAAAAGTTTATAATAAAAAAGACAGAATAACAAGTTTTGTTGAAAATGTGGAGAAACTGGAAACCTAATACATTGCTGAAGGGAATGTGAAATGGTGCTGTCACTTTGGAAATAAGTTAACAATTTCTCTAAAAGTTAAACATAAATTTACCAGAACTATAGATAAATGACTTAGAAATTCTACTCCTAGGTATTTATGCAAAAGAAATGAAAACATATGTCCACTTCTTCCCTGGACCATGTTCCTTTGGTCCCTGGCTGCCCCATGGATGTCTCCCTGGCCAGTGTTCACCAGAACTTCTGCTGAACCATGATCGCTCAGCCCCAGTGGCATATCCACTGGCAGATGTTCACCAGGACCTCTGGTAGACTGTGCCCTTGACCCCATAACACATACCCCTGGCTGGAACTCTTTGGAACACCTCTGGCCTATGCTCACCTGGCCTCCAGCCAACGACCCAAATCTGCCAGGCATCCAGAGTCTATGCCAGGAGTCATCCCTATATGACGGAATTCCTTCAAGACTGGAAGAGGTAGCCATTTCACCTAATTTGTAAAAGCAAACAAAGAAAGCCAAGCAAACTGAGGAGACAGAATAATATGTTCCAAACAAAAGGACAAGACAAAACTTTAGAAAACTAACTAAATGAAATGGAGTTAAGCAATCTGCCTGATGAAGAGTTCAAAGTAATGGCTATAAAGGTGCTCAATGGACTTGTGAAAAGAGTGGATGAACTCAGGGAAGACTGCAGCAAAGAGACAGAAAATATTAAAAAAATAAGCAACCACAAGGAACAGCAAATGCTGGTAAGGATGTGGAGAAAGAGGAGCCCTCCTACACTGTTGGTGGGAATGTAAATTAGTTCAACCATTGTGGAAAGCAATAATGAGGTTCCTCAAAAAACTAAAAATATAAATACCATTTGACACAGGAATTCCACTCCTAGGAATTTACCCTAAGAATGCAGCAGCCCAATTTGAAAAAGACATATGCACCCCTATGTTTATTGCAGCACTATTTACAGTAGCCAAGAAACGGAAGCAACCTCAGTGTCCATCAGTAGAAGAATGGGTAAAGATGTGGTCATATACACTATGGAATATTATTCAGCCATAAGAAGAAAACAAATCCTACCATTTGCAACAACATGGATGGAGCTAGAGGGTATTATGCTCAGTGAAATAAGCCAGTGGAGAAAGAAAAGTACAAAATGATTTCACTCATCTGTAGACATAAGAAGAAAGCAAAAACTGAAGGAAAAAAACAGCAGAAGACTCACAGAATCCAAGAATGGACTAACAGTTACCAAAGGGAAAGTGGTTGGGGAGAGAGGGAGGTAAGGGAGGGATAAGGGGATTAAGGGGTATTATGATTAGCACACATAATATAGGGGGGGGGCACGGGGAAGGCAGTATAACACAGAGAAGACAAGTAGTGATTTTACAGCATCTTACTATGCTGATGGACAGTGACTGTAATGGGGTTTGTGGTGGGGGCTTGACAATAGGGGGGAATGTAGTAACCACAATGTTGCTCATGTGAAACCTGAGTATAAGATTGTATATCAATGATACCTTAATCAAAAAAAGAAGAAGAATTCACAGTTGGGAGGGGAAAATAAAACATTTTTCTGTTAAAAAAACAATCAACCGGATTGAAAAATACAAGGAATGAAATGAAGTATACAGTAGAGGAAATCACCAGCAGATTAGAAGATGCAAAAGAATGGATCAGTGATGTGGAAGACAGAGTAATGGAAGATTATCAAGCTGAACAGCAGAAAAGATAAAGAATAAAAAGAAATGAGGATAGGTTAAGAGACCTCTATGACAACATCAAATGTACTAATATTCACATTATACGAGTCCCAGAAGGAGAGAGAGGAAGAGATGGAAAACATATTTGAAGAAATAGATGAAAACTTCCTAACATGGAAAAGAAACAATCTTCCATGTCCAGGAAGCACAGAGAGCATCAAAAAAGATGAACCTGAGAGGTTCTGGGAAGATGGCAGTGTGAGTAGGGTGGTGGAAATCTCCTCCCCAAACCATACATGTGAAAATACAACAAATACAACTGTTCCTAAAAGAGAGACCAGAAGATACAGGACAAGAGCCAGGCTACAGTTACATCTGTGAGAAGTCAGCGCCTCACAAAGCAGGTAAGATACAAAGCCGCGACCTGGCGGGACCCGAGCACTCCCCCACCCCAGCACACTGGCAGGAGGAAAAGACTGAGAGCGGGGGGTAGTGGAAGCACAGGGCTGCTAAATAACCAGCCCTGGTGATCTGCACCGGGAGCACAGACACACATCGCATGGTGTACTGGAGATAGAGAAACGGAAGGGCAGGATCCGAGACGGAGACTGCGAGCAGGTACCCACAGCTGGCTGCCCTGGGACAAAAGAAAAGTGGGTGCTTTCTTAAAAGTCTTAAAGAGACAAGGACCCAACACTGGAACAAAATCATCCCAGTGCACTCAACCCAGCAGGCTGGGAATCTTGAGGAACTTCGGGCTCCCTAACCGGCTGCCAGGTAAAGCAGCCCCAAAGTCCCTCATAGAGATAAGCAGCCTGCCATTCGTTCCCCCTGGCCAGTGCTGTGGCGGATCAGCCACAGCTACAGAACAGCGGGAGAGCGGCCATGCCCACAACTGTACAGAATCTCCTCCTGGCGGGCGTGCAGCTAACCGGGAAGGGCCACACAGAATCTCCTCCCGGTGGGTGTGCAGCTAATCGGGAAGGGCCGCAGAAGCCAGAGCAAGGGCCAAAAGGCACCAAGGGGTACAGAACACACCCGGCATGGCAGCAAACCCCCGCAGTGCTCTAGGCTAGCCTGAGGGCCACCCCATCCATGGCAGAGTAGGGGATTACCCCAGAGACTGCCTCCCAGTGTGCGGGTAACCAGCACAAGCTGTGGAGAAGGGCAAGGAGAACAAGAAGCAGGAAGGGACTTTGTTCTCCCAGCTGACACATGTGGCACCTGACTGTGACCACTTCTATTGCCATGAAAAGACAGAAAAATATGGTCCAGTCAAACTCACCCAGACAATCCCAGAGAGAGGGCCAGGTGGGATAGATTTTTTAAAATGTTCCTGAAAAGAATTCAGAATAAAAGTCATAACTGTGCTGATGGATCTACAGAGAAATATGCAAGAGCTAAGGGAGGAAGTGAGGAGAGATATTCCAGAAATGAAACAGTCAATTGACGGGCTGAAGAGCACACTGCATGAGGTGCAAGAGACTGTTAATGGAATAGAAATCGGAGAACAGGAGTACAGAGAAGCTGAGGCAGAGAGAGATAAAAGGATCTCTAGAAATGAAAGAATATTAAGAGAACTGTGTGACCAATCCAAACGGAACAATATCCGCATTATAGGGGTACCAGAAGAAGAAGAGAGACAAAAAGCGATAGAAAGTGGCTTTGAAGACATAACAGGAGAACTTCCCCAAATTGGAAAGGAAATAGTTTCTCAGACCATGGAAGCCCACAGATCTCCCAGTGCAAGGGACCCAAGGAGGACAACACCAAGACATATAATAATTAAAATGCCAAGGACAGAAGACAAGGACAGAGTGTTACAGGCACCCAGAGAGAGAAAAAAGATCACCTAAAAGGAAAACCCATCAGACTTCTCAACAGAAACCATACAGGCCAGAAGAGAATAGCATGATATATTTAATTCAATGAAACAGAAGGGCCTTGAACCAAGAATACTGTATCCAGCATGATTATCATTTAAATTTGAGGGAGGGATTAAACAATCCCCAGACATGTGAAAGTTGAGGGAATTTGCCTCCCACAAACCACCTCTACAGGGTATTTTAAAGGGAATGCTCTAGATGGAAGCACCCCTAAGGCTAAATAGATGTCACCAGAGAAAATAAAATCACAGCAAAGTAAGCAGACCCACTATACGTGAACGAAAGACAACAAATTAAACCAGATATCAACAAAAGCAGTCAACGGAAACACAAAAGAATACAGAATAAAACACCTAACACATAAAGAATGGAGAGGGAAGAATAAGAATGGAGAGGAATAAAGAATCATCAGACTGTGTTTATAAAAGCTTAATGAGAGAGTTAAGTTAGACAGTTAGATAGTAAAGAAGCTACCCTTGAACATTTGGTAACCACGGATCTAAAAGCCGGCAATAGCAATAAGTACATATCTATCGATAATCACCGTAAATGTAAATGGACTGAATGCACCAATCAAAAGACAGAGAGTGACAGAATGGATAAAAAAGCAAGACCCATCTATATGCTGCTTACAAGAGACTCACCTCAAACCCAAAGATATACACAGACTAAAAGTGAAAGGATGGAGAAAGATATTTCATGCAAACAACAGGGAGTAAAAAGCAGGAGTTGCAGTACTAGTATCAGACAAAATAGAGTTCAAAACAAAGGAAGTGTAGCAAGAGATAAAGAAGGACATTACATAATGATAAAGGGGTCAGTTCAACAAGAGGATATAACCATTATAAATGTATATGCACCCAACACAGGAGCGTGGACATATGTGAAACATACTAACAGAATTAAGAGAGGAAATAGAAAGCATCATTTTAGGACATTTCAACACACAACTCACTCCAAAGGACAGATCAACCACACAGAAAATAAGTATAGACACAGAGGCACTGAACAACACGCTAGAACAGATGGACCTAACAGACATTTACAGAACTCCACACCCAAAAGCAGCAGGATACACATTCTTCTCAAGTGCACATGGAACATTTTCCAGAATAGACCATATACTAGGCCACAAAAAGAACCTCAGTAAATTCAAAAGTATTGAAATCCTACCAACCAACTTCTCAGATCACAAAGGCATAAAACTAGAAATAAATTGTACAAAGAAAACAAAAAGCCTCACAATACATGGAGGCTTAACAACATTCTCCTAATTAATCAATGGATCAACGACCAAATTAAAACAGATATTAAACAATATATGGAGACACATGAAAACAACAGCACAAAGCCCCAACTTCTGTGGGATGCAGCAAAGGCAGTTCTAAGAGGAAAGTATATTGCAATCCAGACCTATTTAAAGAAGGAAGAACAATCCCAAATGAATAGTATAAAGTCACAATTATTGAAATTGGAAAAAGAAGAACAAATGAGGCCCAAAGTCACCAGAAGGAGGGACATAATAAAGATTAGAGAAGAAATAAATAAAATTGAGAAGAATAAAACAATAGAAAAAATCAATGAAACCAAGAGCTGGTTCTTTGAAAAAATAAACAAAATAGATAAACACCTAGCAAGACTTATGAAGAGAAAAAGAGAATCTACACACATAAACAGAATCAGAAATGAGAAAGGAAAAATCACAACGGACCCACAGAATTACAAAGAATTATTACAGAATACTATGAAAATCTATATGCTAACAAGGTGGAAAACCTAGAAGACATGGACAACTTAGAAAAATACAACCCTCCAAGACTGACCAAGCAAGAAACAGAAAACCTAAACAGACCAATTACCAGCAACGAAATTGAATCAGTAATCAGAAAACTACCCAAGAACAAAACCCCTGGGCCAGATGGTTCACCTCTGAATTTTATCGGACATATAGACAAGAAATAATACCCATTCTCCTTAAAGATTTTGAAAAAATAGAAGAGGAGGGAAGACTTCCAAACTCATTCTATGAAGCCAGCATCACTCTAATACCAAAACCTGGCAAAGACCTCAACGAAAAATAAAACTACAGAACAATATCCCTGATGAACATAGATGCAAAAATACTCAACAAAATATTAGCAAGCCGAATTCAAAAATACATCAAGAGGATCATACACCATGATCAAGTGGGATTCATCTCAGGAATGCATGGATGGTACAACATTCGAAAATCCGTCAACGTCATCCACCACATCAACAAAAATAAGAACAAAAACCACATGATCATCTCCATAGATGCTGAAAAAGCATTTGACAAAATTCAACATGCATTCATGATAAAAACGCTCAACAAAATGGGTATAGAGGGCAAGTACCTCAACATTATAAAGGCCATATATGACAAACCCACAGCCAACATAATACCTAACAGTGAGAAGCTGAAAGCTTCTCATCTAAGATCGGGAACAAGACAGAGATGTCCATTCTCCCCACTGTTATTCAACATAGTACTGGAGGTCCCAGCCACAGCAATCAGACAAAACAAAGAAACACAAGACATTGAGATTGGTAAAGAAGAAGTCAAAGTGTCACTATTTGCATTTGACATGATATTTGTACATAAAAAACCCTAAAGACTCGACTCCACTCCAAAGCTACTAGAACTAGTATCTGAATTCAGCAAAATTGCAGGATAAAAAATTAACACACAGAAATCTGTTGCTTTCCTATACACTAATGATGAGCTAACAGAAAGAGAATCCAGGAAAACAATTCCATTCACAACTGCATCAAAAAGAATAAAATACCTAGGAATAAACCTAATGAAGGAAGTGAAAGACGTATACACTGAAAACTACAAGACAATCCTAAGAGAAATTAAAGAGGACACTACCAAATGGAAATTCATCCCATGCTCTTGGCTAGGAAGAATAAATATTGTCAAAATGACTATACTACCTAAAGCAATATACAGATTCAATGCAATCCCTACCTAAATACCTACAGCATTCTCCAATGAACTGGAACAAATAATTCTAAAATTCATATGGAACCACAAAAGACGCCGAATAGCCAAAGCTACCTGAGATGGAAGAATAAAACAGGGGGAATTACGCTCTCGGACTTCAAGCTCTACTACAAAGCCACAGTAATCAAGACAATTTGGTACTGGCACAAGAACAGACCCACAGAGCAGTGGAACAGAATAGAGTCCTGACATTAACCCAAACATATACGGTCAATTAATATGTGATAAAGGAGCCATGCATTTACAATGTGGAAATGACAGCCTCTTCAACAGCTGGTGCTGGCAAAACTAGACAGCTGCACGTAAGAGAATGAAACTGGATTACTGTCTAACCCTATACACAAAAGTAAACTCAAAATGGATCAAAGAACTGAATGAAAGTCATGAAACCATAAAACTCTTAGAAAAAAACATAGGCAAAATCTCTTGGACATAAACATGAAAAACTTGTTCATGAACATATCTCCCTGGGCAAGGGAAACAAAACCAAAATGAACAAGTGGGACCATATCAAGCTGAAAAGCTTCTATACAGCAAAGGACACCATCAGTAGAACAAAAAGACATCCTACAGTATGGAAGAATATTTTCATAAATGACATATCCGATAAGGGGTTGACATCCAAAATATATAAAGAGCTCACTCCCTCAACAAACAAAAAGCAAATAATCCAATTAAAAAATGACAGAGGATCTGAATGGACACGTCTCCAAAGAAGAATTCAGATGACCAACAGGCACATGAAAAGATACTCCACATAGCTAATCCCGAGGGAAATGCAAATTAAAACCACAATGAGATATCACCTCACACCAGTTAGGATGGCCGCCATCCAAAACACGAACAACATCATATGTTGGAGAGGATGTGGAGAAAGAGGAACCCTCCTACACCGCTGGTGGGAATGTAAATTAGTACAACTATTGTGGAAAACAGTATGGAGTTTCCTCAAAAAACTCAAAATAGAAATACCATTTGATCCAGGAATTCCACTCCAAGGAATTTAGCCTAAAAATTCAGCACCCCAGTTTGAAAAAGACAGATGCACCCCTATGCTTATTGCAGCAGTATTTACAATAGCCAAGAAATGGAAGCAAACTAAGTGTCCATCAGTAGATGAATCGATAAAGAATAAGTGGTACATATACACAATGGAATATTATTCAGCCATAAGAAGAAAACAAATCCTACCATTTGCAACAACATGGATGGAGCTAGAGGGTATTATGCTCAGTGAAATAAGCCAAGCGGAAAAAGACAAGTATCAAATGATTTGTACTGAAGGAACAAAACAGCAGCAGACACACAGAACCCAAGAATGGACTAACAGTTACCAAAGGGAAAGAGACTGGGGATAGTGGGTGGAAGGGAGGGACAAGCGGGAAAAAGGGGCATTATGATTAGCTGATATAATGTAGGGGAGGCACAGGGAGGGCTGTAGAACTCAGAGAAGACAAGTAGTGATTCTATAGCATCTCCCTACGCCAATGGACAGTGAGTGTAATGGGATATGTGGTTTGGAGTTGATGATGTGGGGAGTCTAATGTTACACATGTTATTGTAGATTAATGATACTAAAATAAAAAATAGACTTTAATACGAAGACTTTAATGAGATACAAAGAAAGATACTACATAATGATAAAAGGTTAAATCCAGCAAGAAGTTATAAAAATTGTAAAATGTTTATACACCCAACAGATTAGCACCTAAATATATAAAGCAAACATTAACTGATATAAAATGAGAAATTGGCAGTAATAAAATAGTGGTAGGGGACTTTAACACCCTTCGTACATCAATGGATAAATTGTACAGGCAGGAAATCAATAAGGAAACACTAGCTTTGAATAACATGTTAGACCATATGGATCTTGCAGATATATATACAAAATATTCCATCCATAAACAACAGAATACACATTCTTTTCAAGTGCACATAGAACATTCACCAGGATAGATCACATATTACACAAAGTAAGTCTCAGTAATTTTTTAAATAATTTATTTTGGAATCATGACTCTACAATTACATGTGCAATATTATGGTTATTAAACTACCCACTTCATCAGGTCCCCCCCACCAACCCCATTACAGTCACTGTCCATCAGTGTAGTGAGATGCTATAGAATCACTACTTGTCTTCTCTGAGTTGTACAGCCCTCCCCATGCCCCCCAACATTACATCTGTAATTGTAATGCCCGCTTTTCCCTCTTACCCCTCCCTTCCCAGTCATCTTCCCCAGTCCCTTTCCCTTTGGTAAATATTAGTCTGTTCTTGGGTTCTGTGAGTCTGCTGCTGTTTTGTTCCTTCAGTTTTTTTCTTTGTTCTTATACTCCACATACAAGTGAAATCATTTGACACTTGTCTTTTTCCACTTGGCTTATTGCACTGAGCATAATAAATATCCTCTAGCTCTATCTCTGTTATTGCAATTGGTAGGATTTATTTTCCTCTTATGGCTGAATAATATTCTATTGTGTATATGTACCACATCTTCTTTATCCATTCATCTACTGATGGACACTTAGGTTGCTTCCATTTCTTGGCTATTGTAAATAGTGCTGCGATAAACATAGGGGTACATATGTCTTTTTCAAACTGGGTGGCTGCACTCGTAGGGTTAATTCCTAGGAGTGGAATTCCTGGGTCAAATGGTATTTCTATTTTGAGTTTTTTGAGGAACCTCCATACTGCTTTCCACAATGGTTGAACTAATTTGCAGTCCCACCAGCAGTGTAGGAGGGTTCCCTTTTCTCCACATCCTCTCCAACATTTGTTGTTGTTTGTGTTTTGGATGTTGGCCATTCTCACTGGTGTGAGGTGATATCTCTTTGTGGTTTTAAACTGCATTTCTCTGCTGATTAGCGATGTGGAGCATCTTTTCATGTGCCTGTTGGCCATCTGAATTTCTTCTTTAGAGAAGTGTCTATTCATGTCCTCTGCCCATTTCTTAATTGGATTATTTGCTTTTTGTTTTTTTTTAATATAATTTATTTTATTATCATTAATCTACAATTACATGTGCAATATTACGGTTATTAAACTACCCCTTCATCACGTCCCCCGCACCAACCCCATTACCGTCACTGTCCATCAGCGTAGTGAGATGCTGTAGAATCACTACTTGTCTTCTCTGAGTTGTACTACCCTCCCCGTGTAATGCCCCTTTTTCCCTCTTATCCCTCCCTTCATGCCCATTTTCCCCAGTCCCTTTCCCTTTGGTACCTATTAGTCCGTTCTTGGGTTCTGTGAGTCTGCTGCTGTTTTGTTCCTTCATTATTTTTTCTTTGTTCTTATACTCCACATATGAGTGAAATCATTTGATACTTGTCTTTTTCGGCTTGGCTTATTTCACTGAGCATAATACCCTCTAGCTCCATCCATGTTGTTGCAAATGGTAGGATTTGTTTTCTTCTTATGGCTGAATAATATTCCATTGTGTATATGTACCACATCTTCTTTATCCATTCATCTACTGATGGACACTTAGGTTGCTTCCATTTCTTGGCTATTGTAAATAGTGCTGCGATAAACATAGGGGTGCATTGTCCTTTTCAAATTGGGCTGCTGCATTCTTAGGGTAAATTCCTAGGAGTGGAATTCCTGGGTCAAATGGTATTTCTATTTTGAGTTTTTTGAGGAACCTCCATACTGCTTTCCACAATGGTTGAACTAATTTGCAGTCCCACCAGCAGTGTAGGAGGGTTCCCTTTTCTCCACATCCTCGCCAACATTTGTTGTTGTTTGTGTTTTGGATGTTGGCCATCCTCACTGGTGTGAGGTGATATCTCATTGTGGTTTTAATCTGCATTTCTCTGATGATTAGCGATGTGGAGCATCTTTTCATGTGCCTGTTGGCCATCTGAATTTCTTCTTTGGAGAAGTGTCTATTCATGTCCTCTGCCCATTTCTTAATTGGATTATTTGCTTTCTGTTAAGGTGCATGAGTTCTTTATATATTTTGGATGTCAACCCTTTATCAGATACGTTTTTTATGAATATATTCTCCCATACTGTAGGATGTCTTTTTGTTCTACTGATGGTGTCCTTTGCTGTACAGAAGCTTTTCAGCTTGATATAGTCCCTCTTGTTCATTTTTGCTTTTGTTTCCCTTGCCCGGGGAGATATGTTCATGAAGAAGTTGCTCATGTTTATGTCCAAGAGATTTTTGCCTATGTTTTTTTCTAAGAGTTTTATGGTTTCATGACTTACATTCAGGTCTTTGATCCACCTTGAGTTTACCTTTGTGTATGGGGCTAGACAGTAGTCCAGTTTCATTCTCTTACATGTAGCTGTCCAGTTTTTCCAACACCAGCTGCTGAAGAGGCTGTCATCTCCCCATTGTATATCCAAGGCATTTTTATCAAATATTAATTGACTGTATATGTTTGGGTTAATGTTTGGATTTTCTATTCTGTTCCACTGGTCTGTGGGTCTGTTTTTGTGCCAATACCAAATTGTCTTGATTACTGTGGCTTTGTAGTAGAGCTTGAAGTCAGGGAGCATAATTCACCCTGTTTTATTCCTCCTTCTCAGGATTGGTTTGGCTATTCGGGGTCTTTTGTGGTTCCATATGAATTTTAGAATTATTTGTTCTAGTTCATTGAAGAATGCTTTTGGTAGTTTCATAGGGAATGAGTTGAATCTGTAGATTCCTTTAGGTAGTATAGCCATTTTGACAATATTTATTCTTCCTAGCCATGAGCATGGGATCCATTTCCATTTGTTAGTGTCCTCTTTAATTTCTCTTAGGATTGTGTTGTAGTTTTCAGGGTATAGGTCTTTCACTTCCTTCGTTACGTTTATTCCTAGGTATTTTATTCTTTTTGATGCAATTGTGAATGGAATTGTTTTTCTGATTTCTCTTTCTTTTAGCTCATCGTTAGTGTATAGGAAAGCAACAGATTTCTGTGTGTTAATTTTGTATCCTGCAACTTTGCTGAATTCAGATATTAGTTCTAGTAGTTTTGGAGTGGAGTCTTTAGGGTTTTTAATGTACAGCATCATGTCATCTGCAAATAGTGACAATTTGACTTCTTCTTTACCAATCCGGATGCTTTGCATGTCTTTGTTTTGTCTGATTGCCGTGGCTAGGACCTCCGGGACTATGTTGTATAACAGTGGAGAGAGTGTGCATCCCTGTCTTCTTCCTGCTCTTAGATGAAAAGTTTTCAGCTTCTCACTGTTACGTATGACGTTAGCTGTGGGTTTGTCATATATGGCCTTTATGATGTTGAGGTAGTTGCCCTCTATACCCATTTTGTTGAGAGTTTTAATCATGAATGGATGCTGAATTTTGTCAAATGCTTTTTCAGCATCTATGGGGATGATCATGTGGTTTTTGTTCTTCTTTTTGTTGATGTGGTGGATGATGTTGATGGATTTTCGAATGTTGTACCATCCTTGCATCCCTGGGATGAATCCCACTTGATCATGGTGTATGATCCTCTTGATGTATTTTTGAATTCGGTTTGCTAATATTTTGTTGAGTATTTTTGCATCTAGGTTCATCAGGGATGTTGGTCTGTAATTTTCTTTTTTGATGAGGCCTTTGCCAGGTTTTGGTGTTAGAGTGATGCTGGCTTCATAGAATGAGTTTGGAAGTATTCCCTCCTCTTCTATTTTTTGGAAAACTATAAGGAGAATGGTTGTTATTTCTTCTCTATATGTCTGGTAGTGTTCAGAGGTGAATCCATCTTGCCCAGGGGTATTGTTCTAGGGTATTTTTTTTGATTACCGATTCAATTTCGTTGCTGGTGATTGGTCTGTTTAGTTTTTCTGTTTCTTGCTTGGTCTGCCTTCAAAGCTTGTATTTTTCTAAGAAGTGGTCCATTTCTTCTATGTTTTCCAGCTTGTTAGCATATAGATTCTCATAATATTCTCTTATAATTCTTTGTATTTCTGTGGGGTCCGTCGTGATTTTTCCTTTCTCATTTCTGATTGTGTTTATGTGTGTAGATTCTCTTTTTCTCTTAATGAGTCTGGCTAGGGGTTTATCTATTTTGTTTATTTTTTCAAAGAACCAGCTCTTGGTTTTATTGATTTTTTCTATTGTTTTATTCTTCTCAATTTTATTTATTTCTTCTCTAATCTTTATTATGTCCCTCCTTCTGGTGACTTTGGGCCTCATTTGTTCTTCTTTTTCCAATTTCAGTAATTGTGTCTTTAGACTCTTCATTTGGGAATGTTCTTCCTTCTTTAAATAGGCCTGGATTGCAATATACTTTCCTCTTAGAACTGCCTTTGCTGTGTCCCACAGAACTTGTGGCTTTGTGTTGTTGTTGTCATTAGTCTCCATATATTCTTTGATTTCTGTTTTGATTTGGTCGTTAACCCATTGATTAATTAGGAGAATGTTGTTAAGTCTCCATGTATTTGTGAGCCTTTTTGATTTCTTTCTAAAATTTATTTCTAGTTTTATGCCTTTGTGATCTGAGAAGTTGGTTGGTAGGATTTCAATAGTTTTGAATTTACTGAGGTTCTTTTTGTGGCCTATTATGTGGTCTATTGTGGAAAATGTTCCATGTGCACTTGAGAAGAATGTGTATCCTGCTGCTTTTGGGTGTAGATGTCTGTTAGGTCCATCTGTTCTAGTGTGTTGTTCAGTGCCTCTGCGTCTTTACTTATTTTCTGTCTGGTTGATCTGTCCTTTGGAGAGAGTGGTGTGTTGAAGTCTCCTAAAATGAATGCATTGTTGATAACTTCTGGGAAGATGGCGGCGTGAGCAGGGTCGCAGAAATCTCCTCCCAACACTATATTTATCTACGAAAATACAGCAAATGCAACTATTCCTAAAAGAGAGACCGGAGTACACAGGAATGCCAACAGCATGAAGCTACACCTGAGTGGACTCGGCATCCCACGAGGCGGCGGTCTAAAAGAGACAGGAGCCCAGCGGAGGAGCTGTATAGCCCTGGCACACTCATCCCACCAGGCTGGGAGTCCTGGGGAGTTTCGGACCCCTTAGCTGGTGACTGGGAAAGGGTGGTGGCACATTGACTTTCCGCAGAGATCAACAGCCTCCCATTCGTTCCCACCATGGCCATGGCTGCAGAATAGTGGGGCAACATCACCACCTACAGCATCCCTACAGAATCTAGTCCAGGTGGGCGTATTTTTTTTGTTTTATCTTTTCTTTCTTTTTTCTTTTGCTTTCTTTCTTACCCCCTTTTTTCCTCTTTTTAAAGTCTTAAAGAGCCCACCTGACATACGTGGCAACTACCAGTGACCACTTCTATAGCCATGAAAAGACAGAGGAATATGGTCCAGACTAAAATCAACCAGACAACCCAGAGAGCGAGCCTGAAGGGATGGAAATGCACAGTCTTCCTGAAAAGAATTCAGGATAATAGTCATAAGCATGCTGATGGATCTACAGAGAAATGTGCAAGAGCTGAGGGAGGAAGTGAGGCAAGTGAGGAAAGACAATGCAGAAATCAGACAAGCGATCGACGGGCTTAAGAGCAGACTGGATGAGATGCAAGAGACTGTTAATGGAATAGAAATCAGAGAACAGGAATACAGAGAAGCTGAGGCAGAGAGAGATAAAAGGATCTCTAGGAATAAAAGAATATTAAGAGAACTTTGTGACCAATCCAAACGGAACAATACTCGCATTATAGGAGTAACAGAGGAAGAAGGGAAAGAAAAAGGGATAGAAAGTGTCTTTGAAGAAATAATTGCTGAAAACGTTCCCTCGCTGTAGAAGGAAATAGTCTCGCAGTCCACAGAAGCTCACAGGTCTCCCAACACAAGGGACCCAAAGAAGACAACACCAAGACACCTATTAATTAAAATGGCAAAAATCAAAGATAAAGACAGAGTATAAAAGGAAGCTGGAGAGAGAAAAAAGATCACCTAAAAGGAAAACCCATCAGACTATCATCAGACTTCTCAACAGAAACCATACAGGCCAGAAGAGAATGGCATGATATATTTAACATTATGAAACAGAAGGGCCTTGAACCAAAAATATTGTATGCAGCACGATTATCATTTAAATATGATGGAGGGATTAAACAATTTCCAGACAAACGAAAGTTGAGAGAGTTTGCCTCTCATAAACCACCACTACAGGATATCTTAAACGGACTGCTCTAGAGGCAAGCACCCCAAAGGCTAAAAAGATGTCACCAGAGAAAATAAAATCAGTAAAATGAATGCATTGCTGTCTATTTCCTCCTTTACGTCTGGTAGTATTTGTTTCACATATGCTGGCACTCCTGTGTTGGGTACATATATATTTATAATGGTTATATCTTCCTGTTGGACTGACCCCTTTATCATTATGTAATGTCCTTCTTTATCTCTTGATACTTTCTTCATTTTGAAGTCTGTTTTGTATGATAAAAGTACTGCAACACCTGCTTTTTTCTCTTTGTTGTTTGCATGAAATATCTTTTTCCATCCCTTCACGTTTAATCTGTGTATATCTTTAGGTTTGAGGTGAGTCTCTTGTAAGCAGCATATAGATGGGTCTTGCTTTTTTATCCATTCTGTTACTCTGTGTCTTTTGATTGGTGCATTCAGTCCATTTACATTTAGTGTGAGTATGGATAGATATGTACTTATTGCCATTGCTGGCTTTAGATTCATGGTTACCAAAGGTTCGAGGGTTGCTTCTTTACTATCTAACAATCTAACTTAACTTTCTTGTTACGTTATTGTAAACACCGTCTGATGTTTCTTTATTTCTCTCCCTTCTTATTCTTCCTCCTCCATTCTTTATATACTAGGTGTTTTATTCTATGCCTTTAATTAGTATTTGGATGGTCTGCTTTCCTTGCCATGATTTTATTTTCTCTGGTGACATCTTTTTAGCCTTTGGGGTTCTTCCTTCTGGAGCAGTCCGTTTAAGATATCCTGTAGTGGTGGCTTATGAGAGGCAAACTCTCTCAACTTTCATTTGTCTGGAAATTGTTTAATCCCTCCATCATATTTAAATGATAATCGTGCTGGATACAAAACTCTTGGTTTGAGGCCCTTCTGTTTCATTACGTTAAATATATCATGCCATTCTCTTCTGGCCTGTAAGGTTTCTGTTGAGAAGTCTGATGATAGTCTGATGGGTTTTCCTTTGTAGGTGTTCTTTTTTCTCTCTCTAGCTCCCTTTAATTCTCTGTCTTTATCTTTGGTCTTTGCCATGTAAATTATTATGTATCTTGGTGTTGTCTTCCTTGGGTCACTTTTGTTGGGAGATCTGTGGGCTTCCATGGGCTGCAAGACTATTTCCTTCCCCAGCGTGGGAAAGTTTTCAGCAATTATTTCTTCAGACACTTTCTATCCCTTTTTCTCTCTCTTCTTCCTCTGGTACTCGTATATTGTGAATATTGATCCGTTTGGATTGGTCACAAAATTCTCTTAATATTCTTTCATTCCTAGAGATCCTTTTATCTCTCTCTGCCTCAGCTTCTCTGTATTCCTGTTCTCTGATTTCTATTCCATTAACAGTCTCTTGCATCTCATCCAGTCTGCTTTTAAGCCTGTCGATTGCTTGTCTGATTTCTGCATTGTCTTTCCTCACTTCCCTCACTTCCTCCCTCAGCTCTTGCACATTTCTCTGTAGATCCATCAGTATGGTTATGACTTTTGTTCTGAATTCTTTTTCGGGAAGACTGTGCGTTGCCATCTCTTCACGTTCCCTCTCTGGGGTTGTCTGGTTGATTTTAGTCTGGACCATATTCCTCTGTCTTTTCATGGCTATAGAAGTGGTCGCTGGTAGTTTCCACATATGTCAGCTGGGCTCTTTAAGACTTTAAAAGGAAAAAGCGATAAAAAAGAGAAAGAAAGAAAGAAAAAAAAGAAAAAAGAAAGAGAAGAAAAAAACAAAAAACAAAACAAAAGAAAACAAAACCAAAAAAACAAAACAAAACGCCCACCAGTAGCAGATTCTGTGGGGATACTGCAGGCAGCACTGTTGCTCCACTATTCCTCAGCCGTGGCCGCGCTGCTCCGCAGGGGCTTTATAGCTCTGGCCGGGGTAGTAACGAATGGGAATCTGTTGATCTTTGTGGGAAGTCTAAGTGCGGCCACCCTTTCCCAGTCGCCAGCTAAGGGGTCTGAAACTCCCCAGTACTGCCAGCCTGGTGGGCTGAGTGTGCCGTGGTGATCCGTCTCCTCCGCTGCGCTCCTGTCTCTTTAAGACAGCTCAAAAAAAGCATACGGTTTTCTTTTTTTTTTTCCTTCCCAGGAGCCGGCTGCAAGCGCCCTGGCGCGTTCCCCACTCAGATCCTGCACCCTCTGTCTCTCCAGTCTCGACTACACTGCACGATGCGTGTCAGCGCTCCCCGCGCAGATCCCCGGTGCTGGTTATTTCACGGGGTGTACTTACACTCCCTCCCAGTTCTGAATCCTCTCCTCTTGCCAGTGCGCTGCGGTGGGTGAGTGCTCTGGTCCTGCTGGGTTGTGGCTCCGTATCTTACCCGCCTCGCTGGGTGCCGTGTCCTCTCAGGTGTAGCTCCATGCTGTGCACTTTCCTGTGTATTCTGGTCTCTCTTTTAGGAATAGTTGTATTTGCTGTATTTTCATAGATATATATAGTTTTGGGAGGAGATTTCTGCCGCCCTGCTCACGCCGCCGTCTTCCCGGTAGTCTTCTCAGGTCTCAGTAATTTTAAGATGATTGAAATCATATCAAGTATTTTCTCCAAACATAATGGTATGAAATTAGAAATTCATTACGAGAAAAAAAAAACTAGAGAGAACATGAACATGTGGAGGCTAACCAACATGCTACTAACCAACCAATGAAGAGATAAACCATAAAATCAAAGAAATACTTGGAGACTAATGAAAATAGAAACACAATGGTTCAAAATCTTTGAGATGCAGAAAAAGTAGTTCTAAAAGATAAGTCTATAACTGTGCAGGCCTACCTCAAGAAACAAGAAAAAAATATCAAACAATCTAACCTTGCACCTAAAGGAACTAGAAAAAGAACAAACAAAGCCCACAGTTAGCAGAAGGAAGAAAATAATGATCAGAGTGAAAATAAATGAAATGGAGACTTAGAAAACAATACAAAAGACCAAAGAAACTGATCTTTTTCTTTTAAAAGATAAAATCGAGAAACCTTTAGCTAGACTCATCAAGAAAAAAAGGACTCAAATAAAATCAGAAATGAAAGAAGTTACAAATGACACACAGAATTACAAAGGATTTTAAGTTTACTATGAAAAACATAAACCAATGAACTGGGCAGTAGAAGATATGGATAAATTCCTAGGAACATTCAATCTTCCAAGACTAAACTAAAGAGAATTAGAACCAAACAGACTCATTACTAGTGATGAAATACTCTCAGTATTCAAAAACTCCCCCCAAACAAAAGCTAGACCATATAGCTTTACAGGTGAATTCTACCAAATATTTAAAGAAGAGTTATTACCTATGTATCTCAAACTATTCCAAAAATTTAAGAGGAAGGAAACCTTCCAAATTCATTCTACAAAGCCATTATCACCCAGAAACCAAAACCAAAGACACTAAAAAAGAAAATTACAGGTGAATATTCCTGGTAAACATAGATGCAAAAATCCTCAACAAAATATTAGCAATCTAAATTCAAAAACACCTTAAAAGGATCATGCATCATGACCAAGTGTGATTTATTCCGGGGATGTAAGGATGGTTCAATATCTGTGATCAATCAATGTGATATACCATATTAACAAAAGGAAGCATAAAAACCATATGATCTCAATAGATGCAGAGAAAGCATTTGACAAAATTCAACATCCATTCATGATGAAAACTATCAAAAAGTGGATACAGAGGGAACATACCTCAATAATAAAGGCCATATAGGACAGACCCACACTAACATACTTAATGGTGAAAAGCTGAAAGCTTTTCCTCTAAGGTTGGGAACAAGACAAAGACATGCACTCACCACTCTTTTCAACATAGTAGTGGAAGGTCTAGCCACAGTATTCAGACAAGAAAATGTAATAAAAGGCATCCCAATTGGCAAGGAAGAAATCAAATTGTCACTATTTGCAGATGACATATTATATATAGAAAACCCTAGAGACACCACCAAAAAACTGTTAGAACTAATAAGTATTGTTAAAATGTCCATACTGCCCCAAGAAATTTACAGGTTGAATGCAATCCCTATCAAAACTCCAAAGGCATTTCTCACAGAACTGGAGCAAATCACCCTAAAATTTGTATGAACAGCAAAGAAATCTGAATAGCCAAAGCAATCTTGAGAAAGAATAACAAAGCTGGAGGTATCATGCACCTTGATATCAAACTATACCACAAAGCTATAATAATCAAAACAGTATGGTACTGGCACAAAAATAAAAACATAGATCAATGAAACAGAATTGAGAGACCAGAAATAAGCTCAGGTTTATATGTTCAGCTAATATATGACAAAAAAAATCAAGAATATACAATGGAGAAAATTCAGTCTCTTCAATAAATGGTGTTGAGAAAACTGGACAGCTACATGCAAAAGAATGAAACTGGACCACTATCTTAAGCCACACACAAAAATAAACTCAAAATGGATTAAAGACCTACATTTAAGATCTGAAACCATAAAATTCCTAAAATAAAACATAGGCAGTAATCTGTTGGACATCAGCATTAGTAATTGTTTTCTGGATATATCTCCCTAGCAAGGGAAACAAAGTCAAAAATAAGGAATTGGGGTTACATCAATCTAAAAAGCTCTGCACAGCAAAGGAATCTATCAACAAAATGAAAAGGCAACCTACAAAATGGGAGAATATATTTGCAAATAATATATCTGACAAGGGGTTAATACTCAAAATATATGAAGAACTCATACAACTCAACACACCCACACACACAAAAACAATACAATTAAAAGGCAAAAGCCCTGAATAGACATTTTTCCAAAGATGACATACAGGTGGCCAACAGACACAAGAAAAGATACTCAACATCACTAATCAGCAGGGAAATGCAAATCAAAACTGCAATAAGATATCACCTTAGACCAGTCAGAATGGTTGTATCAAAAAGAAAATATTACAAGTGTTGGTGAGGATATGGAAAAGAGGGAACCTTTGTGCACTGCTGATGGGAATATAAATTGGCGGAACATAAGTTTCCATTGATCGATGAATGGATAAAGATGTGATACATATATACAATGGACTACTACTTGGCCATAAAAAAGAATGAATTCTTGCCATTTGCGACATGGATGGACCTAAAGGGTATTATGCTAAGTAGAATAAGCCAGAGAAAGACAAATACTGTATCATTTCACTTATATGTGGAATTTTATAAAATAAATAAATGAATAAACAAAACATAAATAGACTCAAAAACACAGAGAACAAATTTGTGGTTGCTATGGGGCAGGATTGGGGGTTGGGAGAAATAGGTGAAGGCGATAAAGAAGGACAAAGTTCCAGTTATAAAGTAAATATGTCACAGGGATGAAAAGTGCAGCAGTGGAAATATAGTCACTAATATTGTGATATCTTTTTATGCTGACAGTTGGTAACTATACTTATTGTAATGAGAACTTCAAAATAGATGTAATTGTTGAATCATTGTTATGTACACCTGAAACCAGTATAATATTGTATATCAACTATACTTCAGTTTAAAAAAGAAAAAATGTGTCCACACAAAGACTTATGCATGTGTATAAAGCAGCATTATTCATAAAAAAACAAAAAGTAGAAACAATCCAAATGCCCATGCACTGAAGAATGGGTAAGCAAAATGTGGCATATGCAAACAGTGGTATATATTGGCAATAGAAAGGAAGAAACTACTGATACATCCTATAACATAGTTGAACCAAAAGCATGCTCAATGAAAGAAACCAGAAATAAAAGACCACATATAATGTGATTTCTTTTTGTGAAATACCCAGAAAAGGCAAATCTGTTGAGACAGTAAATAGATTAGTGGTTGTATGAGCTGGGGTGGGAATGAGGAGTTGACTGCAAATGGCCATGAGGGATCTTTTGGGGATGATAGAAATATCCTATAATTGTGGTGATATTTAAACAAGTTGGAAATTTTTTTTTACTAAAGTCATTGAATTGTACACTTAACAGGTGAATTTTATGGTATATAAATTGTATGTAATAAAGTGGTATGATACATAATAAAACTTTGTTAGAAAAAGTTAAATCTATTTCAAGTGTCTCAAAGCACCCTTACTTATTTTTTTCTTTTGTTTCTTCTTCTCTTCAAGCAAAGATGTACAAATCCTACTCAGCATCTTGACATTGCTCTCAGTAGCTTTGAATGTTTCTGGTAACATCTCCATTTGTGCGATCCATTCAAAGTGTTTATCAATATCATATGCAGTCATCTCAGATAAAATGGCATCTTGAAGAGAGTAAAAAAATTACTTTTGTGCAGAAAAATAATTATAAACATATAGGCTTATAATGTTGACTACTCAATATTGTAATATTGAGGAATATAGGTATTTTGCACTTACTGCTATTTTGAGGCTTTTTTCTATGAAGAAATAAAAAAGGTAGTGACTTGGAATTGAAGGGTAAACAGTAAATCTTGGAATGAAAATATGAGTCAGATAAAAAGGTGTCTATTTGGTATAGTTCCCTTACTCCACAGAAGTAGGTACACAAAATATGAACATGTATTTTAATATTGGGGATCTAAATCCAAATTAACTCCTTTGGTAAGTTATCTAGTATTTTATAACCTCTGTTACATGAGATTTCTTGCAATTAAGTGAAATTCCTCTTTTTTGTATCCTTAGCTTATTCTTTGATTCATCCAATGTCTCCTCTGTCACGTACTATTCTAGATGCTAAGAATACAGCATTGAATGAAACAAATTTCCTGACTTCATCCTGTTTATATTCTAGTGAAAAGAGACATACAAAAAATGAAAATAAAAATGTTAATTACATAGTATGTCAAATGGTAAGAAATGTTAAAGTCAAAAATAAAGAAGAGATGAGAGTAATGGACAGTGCCAGGGGTAGGAAATGGGAATGGTCAGAGAACACCTCATTTTAACGTGAGGTATCAGCAGAGAATGAGCCATCTGGCTACTTGGTGGAAAATGTTCCAGACAAGGGAAAAGTAAGCCTAAAGACCCTGGGCAAGAGCATGCTGGCATGCTTGAAGAAAATCAAGGAGGTGAGAATAGCTGGCACTAAGTGAGCAAGCCATATTTTTTCTTATTTTATTCTTAACTGGAACAGAAGATAACTGTTCTGTGAATACGTGGTCTCTTTTGGTCTGATTAATTCTTCAAAATTTGCTTATAGATCCTGTTTCTCTAGATTTTTCATTAGCTTTGTGGTTTACCTATAAACCACTTCTGGAAACTTACTCCATTCTTCCAGCCAGGCCAGGATGTAGACAAGAGTCTTTTCTCTAACTTCAGCAGTTTTACCACAAGTGACTATTTTCTCCAGCAAATTTGTTCTCTGTTTCTTATATTCTGTAATGGAGATTTTCCTTCTAGAGTACACATTCTCATCAACAGCGTAGTGATTTATTACCCTTTGCACATTGTACATTATGTTATACAGCTGCATATTAATGTCCTATAAAAATAAGGAGAGAATATATTAATAAATTTTCAGTTTGACATTGAGCTTTGGTCACCTTTCCTTCCAGAATGTCAATGACAGTTACTATAAAATGACTAATCAAAGTCCTGTTAATTCTTGTCCATCTCAGATTTTCCCTCTTAAAAATGTTTTTCTGTCTTCATCATCCTAGCACTGGAAGATATAATTAAAACATTGGGTTTGAAACCATATCTGGATCCCAACTCTAGCTTTTTCATTAAAATGACTTTTAGTAATTCACTTAACAATTCTGAGCTGCCTCTGCCTCATCTGTAAAATGGTGGAGATACTAAATTCACAGTTCATGTGAGATGTGTGAAAATGATTTATAAATTATGGTTGCTATAAACAAAACAAACAAACAAAAGGAGGTTACTTTTTCCTCCAGTATTTAGGTAGCCCTCACACCTGGAAAGCAGCTATCAGAGTATTCTTTAACATGACTTTTGTTTTATTATCTCCCCTCCTCAAGGGTCTATCGATAAATGTAATCTGTTCATCACTTTATCCTAGTAGTTCTCAATAAGGGTAATTACTGTTTCATATGTGGCATCTGGAAACTTATGTAAGCATTTTTGGTTGTAACAATTTTTGGAATGGAGGATTTATTAGTATTTAGTAAAGGGTGCTAAGGGATGCTAGTCCATCCTACAGGGCAGTGGACAGTCCACCCAATGAAGAATTGGCCCAATTCTGCATAAATTTTGACTGCCCTATAGGACATTCATGTAGGTTTTAAAAAAAGCCTGTATTCAATTATCCAAGCCTAGGAATTCACTCCTTTTAAAATATAAACACAATTTATCTGAAATCTCCAAGAATGCAAATATTATGTAAATCAAAGGAAAATGTTCTTTAGATTTCTCCAATAAAATCTCACCATTCTAAAGAGAAAAAAAAAAAGCCCTCACCGTTCTGAAACACTGTAGTACCAACAACAATGCACTAGTGTTAATAGTATTTAGTGTCAATACAATAAACCTGCATTTTTATCAGCCTACGTTTGTAGCTTTCACCTTTATTTTAATTCCACCTATAGGTATAAGCCTCTATTTCTTTACTATCGTCTAGTGAAGTTTGACCTAGAAGTTACATATTGAAAAGTATGTTATTCTATTCCTTTTATTTACCCTCAGATTTATATAAAAAATTTAAAGTATGAGTATATTTTACATATGAATATCATTCATTTCAGAGGAACAAAAAAGGACGTTAAAATATTTTAAAAGGGCACAGTAAATCGGATAAAGAACCACTGCACTACCCTTTGCTATTTTATCAATTACTCTTGCAATTTGGCTTCAGACAAACTAAACTCTCTCTATACTCCTTACATTAAAAGCAAGGTTTGGATTTCACAAGCCAAATCATCATGCAAAAGGAGTAATCAGATGTTAGCTGCTGGAAATATTGCAATATTTCCAGTAGTGATGTAGTTGTAGCAAATAATTTGCATCAGGAATACAGGAGAATGGAGTCAAAGCTCAATAAGCCAAGTGATGAAGAATAATATTACAAGCTAACACATAACATAGTGGTCAAAGAAAATAATACCAACTCCTCATAAATTCTTACAGAAAATGAGAGAGGAATCAACACTTCCCAACTCCTTCCTTGAGGCCAGCATTACTCTGATACCAAAGCCAGATAAAGACACTACAAAAAGAGAAAACTACAGAGCAACATTCTTGATGAATATCAATGCAAAAATCCTCAACAAATCATATCAAACAGAATTTAACAGCACATTAAAAGGATTATAATCACGACTAAGTGGGATTTATTCCTGGAATGCAAGAATGGTTTAACTTAGGAAAATCAATCAGATGAAATACACCAAATAAATAGAATGCTAAAAAAAAAGTCCACAGGATTATTTGAATTGATGAATGCCCAAAAAGTCTTGAGAAATACAGAAAAAGCATTTGACAAATTCAACACCCTTTCATGACAAAAAACACACAAGAAAATTGGGAATAGAAGGAAACTTCAATATAATAAAGCCCATTTACGACAAATCCAGAGATAATATCATACTCAATGGTGAGAAACTGAAGACTTCTCTAAGATCATGAACAAGACAAGACTGCCCACTTTTCCCACTTCTAGTCAACATATTATTAGAAGCTCTAGACAAGAGCATTTAGGCAAGAAAAAGAAATAAAAGATACCCCACTTGGAAAGGCAGAAGTAAAATTATATATGTTTGCAGATGGTGTGACTTTTATGTAGAAAACCCTAAATAGTCTACACATCAAAAAACTAAATTAGAACTATTAAGTGAATTCAGACAAGTTGCCTGTTACAAAATCATACACAAAAATCAATTGTGTTGCTGTATACTAACAATGAACAATCTGAAAAGGGAATTAAGAAAACAATTCCACTTACAATAGCATCAGAAGAATAAAATCCTAGGAATAAAATTAACCAAGGAGGTGAAAGACTTACTTTATACACTTGAATTTTCATTACAAAGAGTTATTGAAAGAAATTAAAGAAGACACAAATAAATGGAAAGACATTCTGTGTTCATGTATTGGAAGACTTCATATTGTTAAGACATTAATACTACCAAAACTGATTGACAGATTTAATGCAATCCCTATCAAAATTCCAGTGGTATTTTTGCAGAAATAGAAAAATCCTTTCTAAAATTCATATGGAATCTCAAGATATCCCAAATACCCAAAGCAGTCTTGCAAAATAAGAATAAAGTTAGAGAGCTCACACTTCTCATTTTCAAGTCTTACTACAAAGCTACAGTAATTAAAATAGCATACTTGCTTAAAGACAGGCATATGGAATAGGATACAGAGCCCAGAAATAAACTTTTGAATATATGGTCAAATGATTTTTGACAAGGGTGCCAAGACAATTAATGAAGAGAGGACAGTCTTTCAACAAATGGTGTTGGAAAAACTGGATATCCACATGCAAAGGAATGAAGTTGCCCTTACCTTACACAAGATACAAAAATTAACTGAAGGTGGATCAAAAACCTACGCATAAGATCTAAAACTAGAAAAGAGATAAGGATGCTTCCTTTTGGAAGGGACTTGGCAATAATTTCTCTAATCTAACATCAAAAAACTAGAGGCAACAAAAGTAAAAATAGATAAATTGGACTAAAGCAAAATTTAAAACTTTTGTGCATCAAAAACAAAGTTAACATATTGAAAAGGCAACCTACGGAATGGAAGAAAATAATTACAAGTCATATTTCTGATTACAAATCATATATCCTATAAATCAACATCATAATAATAACACAATTCAAAAACCGGAAAAGGACTTGAATAGACATTCAAAAAAGGTATACAAATAGCCAAAAAGCATATGAAAAGAAGCTCAGCATCACTGATCATCAGGGAAATACAAATAAAAAAACACAATGAGATACCACTTCACACCCATTACAGTGGTTACTATTTTAAAAAAGTAACAAATGTTAGTGAGGATGTGGAAAATTGGAGCTCCTGTGCACTGTTGTCAGAAATATAAAATGGTGCAGCCACTATGGAAAACAATATAGCATTTCTCTAAGATTTAAAAACAGAATTATCATATGATCTAGCAATTCTACTTCTGGGTATAACCCAAAAGAATTGAAAGAAGGGTCACTGAGAGATACTTGTACACCTATGTTCATAATAGCATTAGTCACAATAGCCAAGAGGTAGAAGCAACTCATGTGTCCATTGGCAGATGAATGGATAAACAAAATGGTGTATATACATACAATGAAACATTATTCAGCCATAAAGAGGAAGGGAATTCTGACACACCCTACATGGATGAACTTTAAGACATCATGTTAAAAGAAATAAGCCAGTCATAAAAAGACAAATACTGTATGATTTAATTAATTTTATATTAATGCTATATGATTCAACATATAGAATAATTGAACACAGAAAAAAGTAGAATGGTGGTTTCCAGGGGCTGGAGTGGGAAAGGAAAACGGGTTGTTGTTTAATGGTGATGGAGTTTCAATTTTGCAAGATAAAGAAGTTCTGAAGATTGATTGCACAACAAAATGAATATACTTAAAACTACTGAGCTGTACACTTAAAAAGGTTAATATGGTAAATTTTCTGTTATATGTATTTTACAAATTAAAAAATTTTTCAGTGTTTGAAAATTTTAAAAAGAAGTAATCAGATGTTAGGCGCTGTAAATATTACAGTTAGAACCAGAGATGATCCAGTTGCAATAAATAATTTAAGTCAGGTACACAGGAGACTAGAGACAAAGTTTGCTAGGCTAAGTGATGAAGAAAAGCATTACAACCTAACCAATTGCTCTTAAGTTCTTACAGAAAATTGAAGAAGGAACATAACACTACCCAACTCACTGAGATCAGTATTACCCTGATACCAAAACCAGACATAAAAAAAAACCTATAAGCCAATATTCTTCATGAACATAGTCACAAAATACTAAACAAAACATTAGAAAATAGAATCAAATAATATATATTAAAAAATCATGAACAAGTGAGGTTTATTCCTGGAATGCAAGGTGGATTAAAAACTGGAAAATTAATATAATTCAACATATCAACGGACTAAAGAAGAAAAACCATACAATTATCTCAATGAATGCAGAAAAACCAGATGACAAATTTCAACATTTGTTCACGATTTAAAAAAAAATTCTGTAACAACCTAGGAAAAGAAAATAACTTCCTCAACCTGATAAAAAAAATTTACAGCTGGTATCATACTTAATGTAAAAGTCTAAGGTGCTCTAAGGATTCTTTTCTAATCACTTTTATTCAACATTATATGAAGGTCCTACCTGGTGCAATAGGGTAAGAAGAGGAAATAAAAGAATACAGAATGTAAACAGTTTTTATTTACAGACAAAAATGATTGTCTGTGTAAAAACTCCCAATGAATCTACAAAAAAAAGCTACCATTGTTTAACATAGTCATAGGATAAGACTTTTTTGTACACAAAAATCAAAAATAATATTTCTACATGTTAGCAATAAATTGGAAATTAAAATTTAATAAAATGGCATAATTTGCAATTACACTGAAAATATGAAATACATACTTAGCTATAAATCTAACAAAATTAGTGTAAGATATGTACATTGAAAAATACAAAACATTGATGAAAGAACTCAAAGATTTAAATAAATGATGGCAATACCAAGCACCAACAAAGATGTGGAGCAACTAGAACTCTCAGATACTGCTGGTGGGAATGCAAAATAGTAAAGCGACTTAAGAGAACAGTTTTTTAATTTCTTATAAATGTGTATATATTACCATATGACCTAACAATACCATTCCTTGGGTATTTACTTAATAGAAATGAAAACTTATGGTTTTAGAAGAACTTACATGTGTATGTTTGTGGTGACTTTATTCACAATTCTCCAAACTGGAAACAACCCAAAATATCTTTCAGTTGGTGAATGAATGTTTTACATTAAGACAGATTCAAATGACTACATAGCATCTGATTCCATTTATATGGCATTCAGGAAAGGGGAAACTATAGACAAAAAAACTAATGGTTGCCAGGGACTGAGGGTGGTGAAGTGGGTTGACCACAAGGGAATTTTTGGAGGAGATGGAACTATTAAATCTGGATTCTGGTGGTGATTACACATTTGTATGCCTTTGTCAAAACTCTCAGGCTGCACAGAAGGGCCAGGGGGCTGGGTCAGGGGTGAAGAAGGGGCTGGCTGGCCTTCGAGCCACAACAATGCAAGATTGCAGCCACAATGGGCCCAGGAGTAAAAGTCCCTTGTAATTTCCAACTGTTGGAAGATGTGGAAGGCCAGAAAGGAGTAGCAATGGCACGGTGAGCTTGGGTTTAGAAGGTGAGGAAGACCTGACACTTACAAAATGGTTAGCTATAATAATTGGACTTGCAAGAATGATTTATGAAAACCGAATATACAGCCTTAAACTAGAATGTGGACCTAAATACCCAGAAGCACCTCCCACCCCTTGTAAGGTTTGTAACAAAATTAATATGAATGGAGTTAATAGTGTTAATGGAGTGGTGGACCCAAGAACCATATCAGTACTAGCAAAATGGCAGCATTCATATAGCATCAAAGTTGTCCTGCAAGAGCTTCAGGGCCTAAATGATGTCTAAAGAAAATATGAAACTCCCTCAGCTGCCTGAAGGACCATGTTACGCCAATCAGTCAAGAAGAAAAACCACAGGCCCTACCTCCTTCCCCCACGGTTAGATTTAAGCAGTCTTCATTTTCCACAGTAGTAAATTTTCTAGATACCTCTTGTAGACCTTAAAGTACTCTAAAGGAAGCTCCCATTCAAAGGCAGTTTATCTTAAGATATTGTAAATGATGTAAATTTTTTGTTCATTTGAAATATGTAAGTTGTGTTATAACAACATTAAAAAACCCTCTCAGAAGGAAGAATAAAGTGGGGGGGATTATGCTCACCGACTTCAAGCGCTACTACAAAGCCACAGTAATCAAGCCAATTTGGTACTGGCACAAGAACAGACCCATAGACCAATGGAACAGACTGGAGAGCCCAGATATAAACCCAAGCATATATGGTCAATTAATATATGATAAAGGAGTCATGGATATACAATGGGGAAATGACAGCCTCTTCAACAGTTGGGGTTGACAAAACTGGACAGCCACCTGTAAGAGAATGAAACTGGATTACTGTCTAACCCCATACACAAAAGTAAACTCAAAATGGATCAAAGACCCGAATGTAAGTCATGAAACCATAAAATTCTTAAAAGACAACATAGGCAAAAATCTCTTGAATATAAACACGAGCAGCTTTTTCCTGAACGCCTCTCGTCGGGCAAAGGAAACAAAATAAAAAATGAACAAATGGGACTACATCATGCTAAAAAGCTTCTGTACAGCAAAGGACACTATCAGCAGAACAAAAAGGCATCCTACATATGGGAGAATATATTTGTAAATGACATATCCAAAAAGGGGTTAACATCCAAAATATATAAAGAACTCACACACCTCAACACCCAAAAAGCAAATAACCCTATTAAAAAATGGGCGGAGAGGATATTCAAGATGGCGGCATGAGAGGTGAGATGGAGAGCTCCTCCCAAAACCACAAACAGTACAAAAATATAGTTAATAAATACAACTAACCTTCAAACAGCAACAAGAAAGAAGGCTGAACCAGACTACATACAGACCTCACGAACAGAGCAGACCTCAAGAAACAGGGTAATGTACAAAAGCCTTAATCCAGTGGGACCCAAGCCCTTCCCCCACCCCAGCTCACCAGCGGGAGGAAGAGAAATGGAGCACGGAAGGGGTTGAAAGCCTGGGACTGCTGGACACCTAGCTCTGGACATCTGCTTTGTGAGCAGAATCCTATATTCTGTGGTGCCCTGGGCATTGGGGAGCTCGGACAGGCAGAGTGCTTGCAAAATTGACATTCCGGCCATTTGTGGAGGAGGGGATCCACACCGGGCCGCTCTGTGTCAGAGGAAAGGCAGGGAGTCTGAGAGGCTTCCTAGCAGCGAGAGGGCTGCTGAAGGGGCAGGGTTTACATAGAGCTTGCTGTGCAGGAGAAAGGAGAGCTGGACAAGGTTGCCTGGGTGCACTCTGCCCAGCTGGTTGGGAACGTTGAGGAGCTTCAGGTGCTCCATCCCCCTGACTGCCTACTCACCTCCGAGGCCCCCCACTGTGACATACACTCTGCCGAGCCTTCCTACTGGTTTGCAGGCACCTGCTCACAAACCAGCAGTCACTGCGCAGGCATCAGGCCAGCCAGAGGGAGGCCCCGCCTACAACAGCAACAGCCTCTGACACTGGAGAGAGGCGCCACAGACGGGAATCAGGAAACAGATCTTAACTCCCTCCAGGCACCAGCTCCGCTCCCCTATGTCCCCCAGATTCACTCTAGAGGCTGAGCAGCTCCAGAGACTGGAGTTTCTGCACACTAGCAGGCACCACACAGAAATATGAAATGTCAAAAGAACATGGTTCAGACCAAAATCTCACAAACCCCAGAAAGAGGGTCAAATGAAACCAAACTCACAAATCTTTGAGAAAGAGAGTTCAAAATAAAAATTATAAACATGCTAATGGAGGTACAGAAAAATATTCAATACCTCAGGAAGGAATTTAAGATGGAGATTCAATCATTAAGAAATTCCTTATCTGAAATGCAACATAAAAAGGAGGGATTTAAAAGCAGATTAGATGTAGTAGAAGAGACAGTAAATGGAATAGAAATTAGAGAACAGGAATACAAAGAAGTAGAGGCACAGAAAGAAAAAAGTATGAAAGAATATTGAGATAACTGTGTGACTTATCCAAACGCAACAATATTCGCATTATAGGGGTATCAGAAAAAGAAGAGAGTGAAAAAGGGATAGAAAGTGTCATTGAGGAGGTAATTGCTGAAAACTTCCCCAATCTGGGGAAGGAGATAGTCTCTCAGGCCATGGAGGTGCACAGATCTCCCAACACAAGGGACCCAAGGAAGACAACATCAAGACATATAATTAAAATGGCAAAGATCAAGGATAAAGACAGACTTTTTAAAGCAGCTACAGAGAGAAAAAGGATCACATACAAAGGAAAACGCATCAGGCTGTCATCAGACTTCTCAAAAGAAACCTTACAGACCAGAAGAGAGTGGCATTATATATTTAATGCAGTGAAGCAGAAGGACCTTGAACCAAGAATACTTTATACCCGGCAAGGTTATCATTTAAATATGAAGGAGGGATTAAACAATTTTCAGATAAGCGAATGCTGAGCGAATTTATCTCTCACAACCCACCTCTACAGTGCATTTTGGGGGGACTCCTATAGATGGAAGTATTCCTAAGGCTAAATAGATGTCATTCAAGGGAAGACAAAGAGTACAAAATATGATTCTTAACAAAGAATGGAGGAGGAAGAAAGAGGAGGAAAAAAAAAGAACCTTTAGGTTGAGTTTGTAATAGTATACAAAATAAGTTAAATTAGACTGTTAGATAGTAAGGGAATTGCCCTTGAACCTTTGGTAACCACAAATTTAAGCCTGCAATGGCAATAAGTACATACCTATCAATAATTACCCTAAATGTAAATGGTCTGAATGCACCAATCAAAAGACACAGAGTTACTGAATGCATAAAAAAAACAAGACCCATCTATATGCTGCCTACAAGAGACTCACTTCAAACCCAAAGACATACACAGACTGAAAGTGAACAGATGGAAAAAGATATTTCATGCTACTAATAGTGAGAAAAAAGTAGGAGTTGCAGTCCTTCTATCAGACAAAATAGACTTCAAAACAAAGAAAGTCACAAGAGACAAAGAAGGACACTACATAATGATAAAAGGGTCAGTCCAACAAGAGGATATAAGTATTATAAATATCTATGCACCGAACAAAGGATTACCTACATACGTGAAACAAATACAGAATTAAAGGGGGAAATAGAATGCAATGCATTCATTTTAGGAGACTTCAACACACCATTCACTCCAAAGGACAGATCAACCAGACAGAAAATAAGTAAAGACACAGAGGCACTGAACAACATATTAGAACAGATGGACCTAACGGACATATGCAGAACACTCCATCCAAAAGCAACAGGATACACATTCTTCTCAAGTGCACATGGAATATTTTCAAGAATAGATCATATACTAGGCCACAAAAATAACCTCAGTGAATTCAAAAAGATTGAAATCCTACCAACCAGCTTCTCAGATCACAAAGGTATGAAACCAGAATAAATTGCACAAAGAAAACAAAAAAGCCCACAATCACATGGAGGCTTAATAACATGCTCCTAAATAATCAATGGACCAATGACCAAATTAAAACAGAAATAGAGCAACATATGGAGACAAATGAGAACAATAATTCAATAGCACAAAATCTGTGGGATGCAGTGAAGGCTGTGCTAAGAGGGAAATATATTGCAATACAGGCCTACCTCAGGAAAGAAGAACAAGCCCAAATGAACAGTCTAATCTCACAATTAATGAAACTAGAAAAGGAAGAACAAATGAGGCCCAAAGTCAGTACAAGGAGGGACATAATAAAGATTAAAGCAGAAATAAATAAACTTGAGAAGAATAAAACAATAGAAAAGAATCAATGAAAGCAGGAGCTGGTTCTTAGAGAAAATAAACAAAATAGATAAACCCCTAGCCAGACTTATCAAGAAAAAAAGAGAGTCTACACACATAAACAGAATCAGAAATGAGAAAGGAAAAATTATTACGAACACCACAGAAATACAAAGAATTATGAGAGAATACGATGAAAAATTATATGGTAACAAACTGGATAACCTAGAAGAAATGGACAATTTTCTAGAAAAATACAACCTTCCAAGGCTGACCCAGGAAGAAACAGAAAATCTGAATAGACCAATTACCAGCAAAGAAATTGAATTGTTAATCAAAAAACTACCTAAGAACAAAACTCCTGGACCAGACTGTTTCACTGCTGAATTTTATCAAACATTCAGTGAAGACCTAATACCATCCTCATTAAAGTTTTCCAAAAAGTAGAAGAGGAGGGAATACTCCCAAACTCATTCTATGAGGCCAGTATCACTCTAATACCAAAACCAGGCAAAGATGCAACAAAGAAAGAAAATTACAGACCAATATCCCTGATGAACAAAGATGCAAAAATACATACCAAAATTATTAGCAATATTAGCAAAACAAATTCAAAAATACATCAAAAAGATCATCCATCACAATCAAGTGGCATTCATCCCAGGGATGCAAGGATGGTACAACATTCGAAAATACATCAACATCATTCACCACATCAATAAAAAGAAGGACAAAAACCACATGATCATCTCCATATATTCTGAAAAAGCATTCAACAAAATTCAACATCCATTCATGATAAAAATTCTCAAGAAAATGGGTGTAGAGGGCAAGTACCTCAACATCATAAAGGCCATATATGACAAACCCACAGCCAACATTATACCTAACAGTGAGAAGTTGAAAGCTTTTCACCTAAGATCGGGAACAAGACAGGGATGCCCACTTTCCCCACTGTTATTCAACATAGTACTGGAAGTCCTAGCCATGGTAATCAGACAAAACAAAGAAATACAAGGCATCAAGATTGGTAATGAAGAAGTCAAGGTGTCACTATTTGTAGATGACATGATATTGTACATAAAAAACTCCAAAGAATTCACTCCAAAACTACTAGATCTAATATCTGAATTCAGCAAAGTGGCAGGATACAAAATTAATACACAGAAATCTGTGGCATTCTATACACTAACAATGAACTAGCAGAAAGAGAAATTAGGAAAACAATTCCATTCACAATTGCATCAAAATGAATAAGATACCTAGGAATAAACCTAACAAAGGATGTGAAAGACCTATACTCTGAAAACTACAAGACACTCATGAGAGAAATTAAAGAAGATACCAATAAATGGAAACACATCCCGTGCTCATGGATAGGAAGAATTAATATTATCAAAATGGCCATCCTGCCTAAGGCAATCTACAGATTCAATGCAATACCTATCAAAATACTAACAACATTCTTCAATGAACTAGAGAAAATAGTTCTAAAATTTATATGGAACCACAAAAGACCCCGAATAGCCAAAGCAATTCTTAGAAAGAAGAATAAAGTGGGGGGAATTATGCTCCCAGAGTTCAAACTCTACCACAAAGCCACAGTAATCAAGGCAATTTGGTACTGCCACAAGAACAGACCCATAGACCAATGGAAAAGACTAGAGAGCCCAGATATAAACCCAAGCATATATGGTCAATTAATATACGATAAAGGAACCATGGATATACAATGTGGAAATGACAGCCTCTTCAACAGTTGGTGTTGGTAGAACTGGGAGAATATATTCATAAATGACATATCCGATAAGGGGTTACATCGAAATTATATAAAGAGCTCATGCACCTCAACAACAACAAAAAAGCAGATAAGCCAACTGAAAAATGGGGAGAGGAGCTGCACAGACAGTTCTCCAAAGAAGAAACTCAGATGGCCAACAGGCACACGAAAAGTTGCTCCACATCGCTAGTCATCAGAGAAATGCAAATTAAAACACCAATGAGATATCACCTCATACCAGTTAGAAAGGCTGCCATCCAAAAGACAAACAACAACAAATGTTGGTGAGGATGTGGGGAACCCTCCTACACTGCTGGTGGGAATGTAAATTAGTACAACCATTGTGGAAAGCAGTATGGAGGTTACTCAAGAAACTCAAAATAGAAATAGCATTTGACCCAGGAATTCCACTGCTAGGAATTTACCCTAAGAATGCAGCAGCCCAGTTTGAAAAGGACATATGCACCCCTATGTTTATCGCAGCACTATTTACAATAGCCAAGAAATGGAAGCAACTTAAGTGTCAATCAGCAAATGAATGGATAAAGAAGATATGGTACATATACACAATGGAATATTATTCAGCCATAAGAAGAAAACAAATCCTACCATTTGCAACAACATGGATGGAACTAGAGGTATTATGCTCAGTGAAATAAGCTCGGCAGAGAAAGACAAGTATCAGATGATTTCACTCATCTGTGGAGTATAAGAACAAAGCAAGAACTGAAGGAACAAAACAGCAGCAGACTCACAGAACTCAAGAATGGAGAACAGTTACCAAAGGGAAAGGCACTGGGGAACATGGGTGGGAAGGGAGGCATAAGGGGAATAAGGGGCATTATGATTAGCACACATAATGTAGCAGTGGGGGGTGGGGGGTGGATACGTGGAAGGCAGTTTAACACAGAGAAGAGAAGTAGTGATTCTATAGCATCTTACTACACTGATGGACAGTGACTGTAATGGGGTATGTGGTGGGGACTTGATAATAGGGGGAGTCTAGTAACTATACTGTTCATGTAACTGTAGATTAATAATAACAAAAAAAGCAAATTACAGAGAAAGCATATTCCTAAGGGATAAAGAGAATGAGAGGACATAGCAATGCTAAGTATTTAGGTACCTATTAGCAGAGATTCAAAGCATATGAAGAAAATTTTACAGCATTGTAAGAAGAAGTAAAGAAATTCAGAATTTTAGTCAAACATTTCTATACCCCTCTCAATAAGTGATAAAGTTGAGAAAGAATAACAGTAGACTTCAACAGTACTAGCAACCAACTTGATGTAATTATTGTTTATACAGTACTCCATTAAACAACAGAATACAAATTGTTAAAGAGCATATATAACATTTACCAATATAGAACATATTCTGAGCCATAACACAAACTTCATGAAATTTACAAGGATTCAGATCATATGAAATAAGTTCTCTGACTCCAATGAAATTGAATTAGAAATGAGAGAAAATATCTCCAAATATTTGGAACCTAGATAAACTCTTGCAATTAATCCATGGGTCAAATTAAAAATGCAGAGGTAAATTAGAAAGGATTTAAAACAGAATAAAAATGAAAATACAGGGAAATGGATGGAACACTTTTGATTACAAAAGGAAAAGTTCTCAAATCAACGATGCAGCTTCTACCTTAAGAAACTAGTAAAAAGAGGATTCTGGGAAGATGGCAGCGTGAGCAGGGTGGCAGAAATTTCCTCCGAAAACCATAAATATTTATGAAAATACAACAACTACAACTATTCCTAAAAGAGAGACCAGAAGATACAGTACAACAGCCAGGCCAGAGCTGCACCTGAGGGGACTCAGTGCCTCATGAAGTGGGTAGGATATGGGGCTGTGACCGGTGGGACCCGAGCGGTCCCCACCCCAGCACATTGGCGGGAGGAAAGTATTCATAGCAGGGAGGGAGTAGAGGCACGGGCCACCAAATAACCAGCCCTGGTGATCTGCGCCGGGAGTGTTGACAAACATCACATGGTGTATCGAAGATTGGAGAGACAGAGGGGCAGGATCTGAGTGGGACAGCGCAGCCAGGTCTTCTCAGCATGCTCCCCAGGACAAAAGAAAAGCGCGCGCTTTTTAAAAAGTCTTAAAGAGACAATGGCCCAACAGAGGAACAAAATCGTCCCAGCGCACTCAGCCCAGCAGGCTGGGAGTCCTGGGGAATTTTGGATGCCTTGGCCGGCAACCAGGCAAAGGAGCCTCGCCGAGGCTTCCCACAGAGATCAGCAGCCTCCCATTCGTTCCCCCTTGGCCAGCGCCAGAAAGGGTCCAGCAGAACGGAATAGTGAAGCAAGAGTGCCACTTACAGCATCCTTATGGAATCTACTTCTGGCGGGCGTTTTTTTTTTTTTTTTTTAAAGTCTTAAAGAACCCAGCTGACACACGTGACACCTACCAATGACCACTTCTATCACCATGAAAAGACAGAGGAAAATGGTACAAACAAAGCTTAGCCAGACAACCCCAGACAGAGAGCCTGATGGGAGGGACATGCACAATCTTCCTGAAAAAGAATTCAGAATAAAAGTCATAACCATACTGATGGATCTACAGAGAAATATGCAAGAGCTAAGGAGGAAGTGAGGGAAGTGAGGAAAGACAATGAAGAAATGAGACAAGCGATTGACGGGCTTAGCAGCAGACTGGAAGAGATGCAAGAGACTGTTAATGGAATAGAAATCAGAGAACAGGAATACAGAGAAGCTGAGACAGACAGAGATAAAAGGATCTCTAGGAATGAAAGAATATTAAGAGAACTGTGTGACCAATCCAAACGGATCAATATTCACAATATACGAGTACCAGAGGAAGAAGAGAGAGAAAAAGGGATAGAAAGTGTCTTTGAAGAAATAATTGCTGAAAACTTCCCCAGGCTGGGGAAGAAAATATTCTTTCAGACCATGGAAGCCTACAGATCTCCCAACATAAGGGAACCAAGGAAGACAACACCAAGACACATAATAATTAAGATGGCAAAGATCAAAGATAAGGACAGAGTATTAAAGGCAGCTAGAGAGAGAAAAAAGATCACCTACAAAAGAAAACCCATCAGACTAACATCAGACTTCTCAACAGAAACCTTAAAGGCCAGAAGAGGATGCCATGATACATTTAACGTAATGAAAAAGAAAGGCCTAGAACCAAGAATATTGTATCCAGCACGATTATAATTAAATTTGAGGGAGGGATAAAACAATATCCAGACAAGTGAAAGCTAAGGGAATTTGTCTCCCATAAACCACCTCTACAGGATATCTTAAAGGAACTGCTCTAGATGGAAGCACACCTAAGGCTAAAAAGATGTCACCAGAGAAAATAAAATCATAGCAAAGAAAGCAGATCATCCAAATACTAACTAAAGGCAAAGAATAAAACACCTATTATAGAAAGAATGGAGGAGGAAAAATAAGAAGGGAGAGAAATAAAGAAACATCAGACGGTGTTTACAATAACTTAACAAGAAAGTTAAGTTAGATTGTTAGATAGTAAAGAAGCAACCCTTGAACCCTTGGTAACCACGAATTGAAAGCCAGCAATGGCAATAAGTACATATCTATCAATAATCACCCTAAATGTAAATGGACTGAATGCACCAATCAAAAGACACAGAGTAACAGAATGGATCAAAAAGCAAGACCCATCTATATGCTGCTTACAAGAGACTCACCTCAAATCCAAAGATATACACAGACTAAAAGTGAAGGGATGGAAAAAGATATTTCATGCAAACAACAAAGAGAAAAAAGCAGGTGTTGCAGTACTTGTATCAGACAAAATAGACTTCAGAACGAAGAAAGTAGCAAAAGATAAAGAAGGACATGACATAATGATAAAGGGGTCCGTCCAACAAGAAGATATAACCATTATAAATATATATGCACCCAACACAGGAGCGCCAGCATATGTGAGACAAATACTAACAGAATTAAAGGAGGAAATAGACAGCAATGCATTCATCTTAGGAGACTTCAACACACCACTCACTCCAGAGGACAGATCAACCAGACAGAAAATAAGTAAAGACACAGAGGCACTGAACAACACACTAGAACAGATGGACCTAACAGACATCTACAGAACTCTACACCCAAAAGCAACAGGATACACATTCTTCTCAAGTGCACATGGAACATTTTCCAGAATAGACCACATACTAGGCCACAAAAAGAACCTCAGTAAATTCAAAAATATTGAAATTCTACCAACCAACTTCTCAGATCACAAGGCATAAAACTAGAAATAAATTGTAGAAAGAAAACCAAAATGCTCACAAATACATTGAGACTTAAGAACATTCTCCTAATTAACCAATGGATCAATGACCAAATTAAAACAGAGATCAAAGAATATATGGAGACTAATGACAAAAACAACACAAAGCCACAACTTCTGTGGGACGCAGCAAAGGCAGTTAAGGGGAAAGTATATTGCAATCCAGGCATATTTAAAGAAGTAAGAACAATCTCAAATGAATAGTCTAAAGTCACAATTATCGAAATTGGAAAAAGAACAGATGAGGCCCAAAGTCACCAGAAGGAGGGACATAATAAAGATTAGAGAAGAAATAAATAAAGTAGAGAAGAATAAAACAATAGAAAAAAATCAATGAAACCAAGAGCTGGTTCTTTGAAAAAAATAAACAAAATAGATAAACCCCTAGCCAGACTTATTAAGAGAAAAAGAGAATCTACACACATAAACCCAATGAGAAATGAGAAAGGAAAAATCACGACAGACCGCACAGAAATACAAAGAATCATAAGAGAATATTATGAGAACCTATATGTTAAAAAGCTGGAAAGAACAGAAGAAATAGACGACTTCTTAGAAAAATACAACCTTCCAAGATTGACCAAGCAAGAAACAGAAAAACTAAACAGACCAATCACCAGCGACGAAATCGAATTGGTAATCAAAAAACTACCCAAGAACAAAACCCCTGGGCCTGATGGATTCACCTCTGAATTCTACCAGACATATAGAGAAGAAATAACACCCATTCTCCTTAAAGTTTTCCAAAAAATAGAAGAGGAGGAAATACTTCCAAACTCATTCTATGAAGCCAGCATCACTCTAATACCAAAACCGGGCAAAGACCTCACCAAAAAAGAAAATTACAGACCAATATCCCTGATGAACGTAGATGCAAAAATACTCAACAAAATATTAGCAAACCGAATTCAAAAATACATCAAGAGGATCATACACCATGATCAAGTGGGATTCATCCCAGGGATGCAAGGATGGTACAACATTCGAAAATCCATCAACATCATCCACCACATCAACAAAAAGAAGAACAAAAACCACATGATCATCCCCATAGATGCTGAAAAAGCATTTGACAAAATTCAGCATCCATTCCTGATTAAAACTCTCAACAAAATGGGTATAGACGGCAAGTACCTCAACATCATAAAGGCTATATATGACAAACCCACAGCTAATATCATACTTAATGGCGAGACGCTGAAAGCTTTTCATCTAAGATCCGGGAACAAGACAGGGATGCCCACTCTCTCCACTGTTATTCAACATAGTACTGGAGGTCCTAGCCACAGCAATCAGACAAAACAAAGACATACAAGGCATCCAGATTGGTAAAGAAGAAGTCAAATTGTCACTATTTGCAGATGACATGATACTGTACATAAAAAACCCTAAAGATTCCATTCAAAAACTACTAGAACTAATATCTGAATTCAGCAAAGTTGCAGGATACAAAATTAACACACAGAAATCTGTTGCTTTCCTATACACTAATGATGAACTAACAGAAAGAGAAATCAGAAAAACAATTCCATTCACAATTGCATCAAAAAGAATAAAATACCTAAGAATAAACCTGACGAAGGAAGTGAAAGACCTGTACTCTGAAAACTACAAGACACTCCTAAGAGAAATTAAAGAGGACACTAACAAATGGAAATGCATCCCATGCTCTTGGCTAGGAAAAATAAATATTGTCAAAATGGCTATACTACCTAAAGCAATCTACAGATTCAATGCAATCCCTATCAAACTACCAACAGCTTTCTTCAATGAACTGGAATAAATAATTCTAAAATTCATATGGAACCACAAAAGACCCCGAATAGCCAAATCAATCCTGAGAAGGAGGAATAAAACAGGGGAATTACACTCCCTGACTTCAAGCTCTACTACAAAGCCACAGTAATCAAGACAATTTGGTATTGGCACAAAAACAGACCCACAGACCAGTGGGACAGAATAGAAAATCCAAACATTAACCCAAACATATACAGTCAATTAATATATGATAAAAATGCCTTGGATATACAATGGGGAGAGGACAGCCTCTTCAGCAGCTGGTGTTGGAAAAACTGGACAGCTACATGTAAGATAATGAAACTGGACTACTGTCTAACCCCATACACAAAGGTAAACTCAAGGTGGATCAAAGACCTGAATGTAAGTCATGAAACCATAAAACTCTTAGAAAAAAGCATAGGCAAAAATCTCTTGGACATAAACATGAGCAACTTCTTCATGAACATATCTCCCCGGGCAAGGGAAACAAGCAAAAATGAACAAGTGGGACTATATCAAGCTGAAAAGCTTCTGTACAGCAAAGGACACCATCAGTAGAACAAAAAGACATCCTACAGTATGGGAGAATATATTCATAAAAAACGTATCTGATAAAGGTTGACATCCAAAATATATAAAGAACTCATGCACCTTAACAAACAGAGAGCAAATAATCCAATTAAGAAATGGGCAGAGGACATGAATAGACACTTCTCCAAAGAAGAAATTCAGATAGCCAACAGGCACATGAAAAGATGCTCCACATCGCTAATCATCAGAGAAATGCAGATTAAAACCACAATGAGATATCACCTCACACCAGTGAGGATGGCCAATATCCAAAACACAAACAACAACAAATGTTGGCGAGGATGTGGAGAAAAGGGAACCCTCCTACACTGCTGGTAGGACTGCAAATTAGTTCAACCATTGTGGAAAGCAGTATGGAGGTTCCTCAAAAAACTCAAAATAGAAATACCATTTGACCCAGGAATTCCACTCCTAGGAATTTACCCTAAGAATAGCCAAGAAATGCAGCAGCCCAATTTGAAAAGGACAGATGCACCCCTATGTTTATT
>JAVSCE010018030.1:0-29920 GCA_032199065.1 Smutsia gigantea
CCTTGTGTCCAGAAGCTGGGAGGAGATGGGACTCGCAGGGGACTTCCCTTATGCTCCTTGTTGGGTGAATGGGGCACATACTGGCAATGCTGGGAGTGATAGAAGGATGCGGTATTGTGGAGAATTCCTTCTGTTCTGCTGTAAGGCCACTGGGTCTCCGGGGACTCTCTGGGTTGGCCTTCCTGTGCCATCCTTACCGGGTGCCAGTCTCCTGGCAGTTAGGGCTGACATGATGACTTCATCTTCCACTGTGTATTTCAGGGCCCTGTTTGATTATGACCGGACTCGGGATAGCTGCCTGCCAAGCCAGGGGCTCAGCTTCTCCTATGGTGACATCCTTCATGTTATTAATGCCTCTGATGATGAGTGGTGGCAGGCAAGACTGGTGACCCCACACGGGGAAAGTGAGCAAATCGGTGTGATCCCCAGTAAAAAGAGGTGAGCTGTCATGGTCATGAGGAAGGCCTTCCATGCCTTCTTCCTGGTATTGATTTCCTTGTCACTTATGATACTAAAAGGTGCTTCAGGGCAGCTGATGTGCTTTGTTATTATAATTCCTTTTTGGTAGCGAGGTGGTGTTCAGGATGTGGTTATGACTCAGTGAACTAAACAGTGGCTGCTGAGACCGTGCACTGGCAGTAACAGGACTTCTTTCTGACTCCAAAATAGGGTGGAAAAGAAAGAGCGAGCTCGATTGAAAACCGTGAAGTTCCATGCCAGGACGGGGATGATTGAGTCTAACAGGGTAAGTGGGGATCCCCAAGGAAATCAGCCAGTATGTGAAGAGGAGTAAGAAACCTGGAGTCTGTCTGGTAGATGAGAGAACTGGGACACACAACAGAATCTCTTTTTTTCAGGGGCCTGGCTCTGTGCTATCCGAATACTGACTGCTTTTCAGAAAGCAGACAGAGAGCACTCTCAAATCTGTACTCTTCCCCCTGGGTGACTGGTTCTGGAAGATGTATTAGACTTGGACTGTCTGGAAGGCTGGCTTGCTTGGAGTGTATGAAACCACTCGTGGGTGTCTCCCTGGCTGTAGACCCTGTTGGAACTGTGGGGACCCTGAGCAGAATCTCACTTCGTCATCCAGCCAGGAGGGTCAGCCTCAGAGCTCTGGCCACCCTTCAGTGTTCAAATGAGGCATGAGGGCCTTCTCCATTCACCCCGCTTCTTCTGTGAGCTTCTCAAGCCAAAGAACTTCTGGAGCAGTAGAGGGAGGAGAGACAGGGAGTAGATGGCTCCATGTATGTCAGTGGCACCTTAGGGCATGTGTCCAGGAAGCTATGGGGACCTTTGTCCTTTAGGAAGTACCAGTGAGCGCTGTGAGTCTGGCTTGAGTAGAAACCTCTAACATCCCTACAACATTTTCCTATAAACATAATTTTCCTTCTACATCAGCTTTCATTTAATCTCATAGACTCCATTTGTGAGAGATGGTCTTTTATTTAGCTCACCATTGTCTCCATTTTAGTTTTTCTTGCATGCTTTAAAATCCATTGTTCTGTTTTTTTTCTGTCCTTCCCCTCCATCTTCATGTTCTTTCACAGTCGATCAAAACGAAACGTAAAAAGAGTTTCCGCCTCTCTCGAAAGTTTCCATTTTACAAGAGCAAAGAAAACATGGCCCAGGAGAGCAGCATACAGGAACGTAAGTAGCAGCAGGGTTCAGAGAGCAGACTGCCCACAGCCCCACCCTCGCCACCTCATTTGCTCTGCCCCCTATGAAAACCTGGGAAAGTATGTGTGTGCGCGCACATGCTTCTTTGCAGTCAGGGTAGAAATTGGTCTGTGCAAGTAGACGCTGGGTCTTTTTTGTCCAGCTTCTCAGTCTGAAAGAATGTTGGAGGCTCTGAGTAGAACGGGTCCCAGGGCTGGTCTACCAGGATGTCCCTGGCCCAGGGAGTGCCAGGCCGAGCTCTGCTGTGGTGGTGATGAGCAGCTCTCAGCCCCGGTGTCAGGTACAGACAAAGGCTTTTTCAAGAGAACCAGGTGTGAGGACTCAGTCTTTCTCTCCTGCCTTCTTCCACTTGTGTTTTCTTTTACCCAACGTCACTCATCTGTGTCAAGAGAAGAGCCTTTTCTTCCCTGGACACCTGGAATCAGGCCTACTTCTTGAATTACATGCATGTGCATATGCACCTAAGTTATGACATGGCTCTAACAGACTCACTGTCATCCCAGAGCACTTACAGAGCCAGCTTTCAAAGTAAAATCCTTCCCACTTAAAAGAATTGACATGGAGGGGTGGAATGCCTCAACATTGGCCAAATTGTCCGAAGATGTATTGAGAAACAAAGCTGGTTTGGTAGAAAAGGCTATAAAGCTGAGCTAAAGGAACTTTTAAGAACCAGTTTGATCTCATGAAATATTCTTTTTTTGCCATATGCCTCAGAAAATTACTGCTGTGACCCTAACTTTAAACACCAGATCAGGCTGGTGAAATATTTCTTATGTGGCTTATGATGAATTGTAAATCTGTCCTCTTCCACCTCACAAGGAAAGGTCTTGGCGTCCTGGGCTATGGAACTGGCAGGAGACTGATCAGTTTCGCTAGGGACTTCTTCTAGGCTGGACTGATTCACAGCCCTGGTACATGTAGGTCACTGCCATCTGGGGTGGTAGCTAGTAGACGCAGGCCTGCCATCATCCAGATGGAAGGTATGGCTCACCGTCCCGGGGAGCTAAATAAGTACTGGGTGCAGTTGGCTCTGCTCTTGAGCCACAGGAAATGTTCTGGGACAGATGCCTGAGGTGACGTCACCACAGTTCACCGGATGAGTCCCGGGACCTCTGCAGTAAGCCCAGCCTGGGGAGGGCACTGAGCAGGGCCTGGCTAAGGGCAGCGGGTTTGCTTGTTGGATGAGAGTTGAAACTGCCTAGTTCTTCTTCTCCAGAAGCTGAGCTCTTTCCAGGTCAGCTTGCAAGGCGCACCTCAGCCTACGTGGAGCTTTCCCTGAACAGTTTGGACAGTGTGGGTCGGGACTGGGTGATGACGCTTCTGCCCGCCTCCCTGCCACACTAGGGGCTCACTCCCCTGTGCCCCCTCAGAGGGAGATGGTGATTTCAGGGGCACAGTAGGGGCTGGGCTCTGTAACCACAAATTGAGTCAAAGCAGGTACTGTAAGCCTTGAAAAGTCACTGCCCTACCTGTTGGCCTGTAGGCTGTAGACCGCCTAGAAAGGCAGTCTGCTCCAAGGCCCTCTGGCAGGAAATGGGGCAACGGGAGTCCAGGCATCTCCTCTGCCCTGGATGTTCTTTCTGTAGCAGAGTTTTCCACCTCACTGTGGTTATAGGTCTTCATAGTATTTCATATTTCTGTCACTAATGCTCACTTAGCTCTGTATTCTTCCTTCCCTTTGTCTCTTTTCTCTGTTCTCTCTCTTCTCCCCAATTCTTTCCCTCCCTCCCCCTGTCCTTGCTGTCTGTGAAATCAGGACTTCTCTGGGTTAAGTGACGATTATTATGGAGCAAAGAACCTGAGTAAGTCAAACTTCCACACCATTAACTATATTTCTGGCATGAATGGAGATGCTGGGGTTGGGGGTGCAGGGATGTGGGGGAGGGGGGAGGGTGGTGGGGGCAAGAGTTTGTGAGCCAGAGGAGGGACAAGTGGCCGTGAAAGTCACACTTTGGCTCTGGACCCCTGGTACCGTTAATAAAAGCCTGCCATTCATATTTGTATTCTCCTTTTGTCCTTGAAGTGGTGGGGAGCCATCTTGGCACCCCACCTTAGAAGTGAGGCGAGCTCATCTCTAGCCTGTTGAGGTGAGGGGGGCCCACTGGTCAGATTCTTGTCCCAGTGACACAGCTCTATGGAACTGGGCTCAAAACTGGCTTGAGTTTCAGTCTCTGTAAGTAGGGGTAAGAGTGTTGTGAAGCCCTTTACCCAGCATGTACCTGGGATGTCCCAACTGGTCCAGGGGCCTCAGCAAAGTAGACCAGCTTTGCCCCAGAGCATCTTTAAGGGGTTGAGCTGGTGGGGGCCTTAGCAGCATTGAGGGACCATCTATATCTAGTGCTTCAGCTTGGGAAAACTGACTGCCTCTCCTCTCCAGAAAATGGCCCTAGCATGGAACACAAAAGGGCCTGGATGACAGGGCCTTAGCTTCCCTGCTGCGCGCAGAGGCGCACGTACGCGCAGCCATGCCGGGCAGCTTCTGCAAGCATGTACTCTCCTTCAATAAGTAGTAAGGGAGGGAAGGGAAGGGAGCTTCCTCAGGGGACTCCCCAGGAACTAGCCATGGGGGTGACTCAGCCAGGCCTTCGTGGGGGGCCACAGCATATCACAATTGGTAACGGTGTTCTCTTGGCTGAAACGAGCAGTGTCTCTCCATAGTCTGTTGTGTCCGTGTTTCATCTTCATCTTCTGTTGGGGCCACACTGTGCTGTGCACTTCCTGAGAGTGCCGCTGCTCCCCCATACCCAGGTGTGGGCAGGTCCCAGCGAGCCGAGGCAGAAGGGCCATCTTGTCTTCCAAATGTTATACGTCTATTTGTTGTCAGTGTGTTTTGACAGGTGTGTCTTCTGGTGGGGGAAGGCGCTCCCCTGTCACCATGGAAGGCAGGCCCCCCTGGGTAGCAGCAGTGGGAGGGAGGGCTGTCGGTCCATGCACTGGGCCCAGCATCAGCCACCGTGACCGCGTGGCCCACCCGGTGCTTGGCCCCTTAGTTCTGCACTGTGGGGGCCGTGTCTTGGGGTGGTGATGCCAGAGCGGCAGCCTGGTCCCTTGACTTCTCTTTGCTTCTGTCACTGCCTTTCCTTTCCAACTGGTGGACTTGGGAGATGAATTTTGAGATAGTGTTTGGGAGCCACCTGAGTCCTTTCGTTTGGTTCAGATGAAGAGGCTGCTGCCGAAGCATGGAAAGCTCATAGTGTATAGGGAGGGACCTGGCCGATCAAGAGGGCTTGGGGACAAGTCTGAGGTGGCCAGGGGCTGTGGATTGGAGCTGTGCCTCCCAGTGGCAGCCTGGATGTGGCAGGCCTCCTACGGCCTGATGTGGTCAGCAGCTCAGTGTCTCGTTCCTGGAGCATTTGAGTTTTGTGCTGCGTGTGACCTCTCCATGGTGTGTTCTGAACCGGAGTCTCTTTCTTGTTGGCTTTGCAGAGGGAGTGACATCCAACACCAGTGACAGCGAAAGCAGTTCCAGTAAGTTTGTGTCATGCTGCCCCATGTCATGTAGCCCCACCATGAGTCTCAGCCATCCTCATTCCAGCGTTGCACAGCTGCCATGTCTGTTCAGAGGCTAGTGCTCCTTTTAGCCATGTACACTGGAGATCCTGGAAATGCTGTGGCCATTTGGTCCTTGTGGGATAGGATTTAGGCCGTGGGTTCAAGGAGACTGTAAGCCCTGCACTTCTGGCCAGGCCCTGATTTGAAAGCATCCCCGGTGCCCTAGGAGGTTGGGCTACCAGTGAGTAAATCCCTGCTGTGGGCATTACAGGCAGTAGGTGCTGCCAGTTTTGTGGATTTGCTCAGAAAATGAAAGAAAAATGGCACCTGTGGGGTGTTGTCCTGGCCTTTGCGCTGTGTAAAATGGTCAGGTAACTGCCCAGTATTCCTTCCAAGATGCTCTGACCAGGTCAAAGAAGCCATGATTCAAACCCCATGAACTTTGGCGGCACTGGCCTCTCAGGAATTAAGTGGCTTGTTGAGGCCTGGAAAAGCTGCCCTTGGGGCCCAGGCTCAGAGGAAGCTTGAAAGCAGTTATCCCGGGCTCGAGGCACCTACTGCTGCCTTCCCCCGCTGCTGTCGGCCACTCAAGGACCTCCAGGCACCTCATCGAATGGCGTGGTGACTGTCGTAGGAAAAACACATCATTGTCAGGATATACAGGGCCCTGGCAGGAGGAGAGAGCAGGGCTTAGCTTGCTCCTGAAGGGTGCCAGGGCCCTTAGCCCGGCCTTGGGCCACTTTTCTGAACACTTCTTTTGGTGAAGCTGTGGTAATAGATAGACCCCTGGAAGGGCACAGTTATGCCAAAGCTCTGGGGACATGGACAGTATGTCTTGACCAGCTGAAGCTTCCCTGTGAATCTTACCAGAGCAGGAGGGCAACTAAACACAGCTGACTGTTGCCTGTCACAACAGTTCCTGAGAAATGGGGGTTTTGGGTGGAGATTTTATGGCTTCTGGGTTGCGTCCCTTTGGTCAGTCATGTTTTGCTGAACAAGAGGCCCCCTGATTCCCTCCCAGGGCTGGTGAAGGGCTTCCTGTGCTCAGAGGGTAACAGACAGGCCTACAGGGCGGGGGTGGGCGTGTACCACCTGATCAGGCTGCTTGCTGGCAGAGGTGGGAGCCAAGTGAATGTGGCAGGGGGATGAGGACACGGGGAGGCAGATTATAAAAAGCTAATGATATGTTACATCTAAAAATGATGTATCTCCCTTTTTTGTTGCAGAAGGACAAGAGGATGCTATATTGTCATATGAGCCAGTGACACGGCAAGAAAGTAAGCCCCCTTCTGAGAGTCTTGCCTTCAAACTAGTCCCTGGTCACAGGGCCCAACATGGCAGTTGGCCGTGGCGGCAGGGGGACAGGCGTGGGGTGTGGGGAGGCCCAGCCCCTGGCCTCTTCCTCTGCGTGTCACAGAGAAGCGGGGAGGAAGGCCAGTCAGTGGGCACCCCGGTTTTGCTTGCTGCCGGGATGCCTTCCTGTGGCCAGGACAGATTTACAAGGACAGCAGAGGCTGATTTCAGTGGGTGTGGTCCCTGCTAAAGGAAGGTCCTGGCCCCTCCCTCTTGTGGCTGCTCTGAAAAAGCCTTGCTCAGCTGCTGGTGCCCATGCAGAGGTGTCTCCTGAATCTTGTAAGGGGAGATGCTTTTGATGTCAGACTTGCCTTGGACTTAGATATTCCTAAATTAAAGGCTCTCTGATGTCTTTGTAGTTAGAGAATGGCTGCAGATGCCCTGCCTTGTCTGAATGGCAGTCTCAGAGCCTCAGTGTCCCAGGCAGACGTTGGGAGATAGGACAGGTTGGCCAGTCAGGGACCTTGCTCGCCATCTCTATGTGCTCTTTCTCCAGTTCACTATGCAAGGCCCGTGATCATCTTGGGCCCGATGAAGGACAGAGTCAATGATGACCTGATTTCAGAGTTCCCGCATAAATTTGGATCCTGTGTACCACGTAAGAGGCCGGGAACACTCTGGGGGGAAGGCATTGGTGGCCTAGGAGCTGTTGCTCTGCTGTTTATGGAAAAGCTCTGGGGCCAGGTTCTAGGGTTCTCTGGGAACATGGTGCATCTAACACCCTGGGAGAGATTAGGCAGCAGTAAGTTCCCCCAAAGCTGATGGCATGGGGAGGGCCGAGTCAGCAGCCTGGTCTGCTTGCTCTTTTGGAGAGGAGCTTGAGCAGCCTAATGGTGCGGCCCCCCGGATGGCTCGTTAGGTTCACTGGCCCACATACTCCATGTGCCAGGCTCTGCCATGTTTTGGTCCAGAAAGCCCACCTTTCTGGTCCAGTTTAAGGGACAGCGGATCACCCCCATGTGAGACCTGGTGGTTCAGAAGAGAAGTAGGCAAGACAAACCTCTTCTCAGCTGCTCCCTCCCCAGCCCCATCTGAAAAACTGGCAGGACCCTGAGCCCCCGGTGAGAGAGGAGCAAATCTGCCCTTGCGGCTTGGGGCAGGCCATTGCTCTCAGGGCACACGGTCTCTACCTTTCTTTCTTCAGATACTACTCGGCCTCGGCGTGATAATGAGGTGGATGGACAAGACTACCACTTTGTGGTATCCCGAGAACAGATGGAGAAGGACATTCAGGACAATAAGTTCATCGAGGCAGGCCAGTTCAACGATAATCTCTATGGGACCAGCATCCAGTCAGTGCGGGCAGTGGCTGAGAGGGTAAGGAGGGGCGATTCTCGGCCGTGCTAGGCGACCCTCGGGGAACGCAGGAATGCTGCTGCCCAGGTTGTGCTTGGCTCCATCCTCCCAGCACACACAGGGCCCACCAGGCAGCACTGCTGACCGAAGCCATGCCCACTGCACACACCCCCAGCCCTGGGATAGAGGTACCCGTCTCCTGTGCAGCGCACCCCTGCGCGCCACCCACCTGAATGGGGACCTCTCTGCCTGTCTGGCTTGTTTTGGGTAGTAAGAGCAAAATGTGGAGCCTGGGCACTGCAGGGGTAGAATCTGCCAGGCTTCCCTGGGGCCCTGGGTTCCCTCTGGGGGGACATTGGGGTTGCGGCTAGGTAAGTGCTTGGGGCTGTGGAGACACGGACCAGGCAGGCTCATGTCAGTCTTTGCTGTGCAGGGCAAGCACTGCATCTTGGATGTTTCTGGCAATGCCATCAAGAGGCTCCAGCAAGCTCAGCTTTACCCCATTGCTGTTTTCATCAAGCCCAAGTCCATCGAAGCGCTCATGTGAGTATTTGCTGAGACTCAGGCGGTCCCAGCTGGTGGAGAGCCTGGAAGGGAAACAAAGATGAAGTGGTTTGCTGGGCGGGTGTAAGACCCATGGAAGCTCAGGAAAGTCTGCGCCCCAGGTCTGGTCAACGAGGCTCCTGATCCGGTTGGGCTTTCTGACCTGCAGGACTTGGAAGGCGTGGAGCCATGGGCCACAGCTGCTCTCAGAGAGCAGCTGAGCGGGTTTTCAGGGAGGCTGGAACAAACCTTTATGTAAATCAAAACAATCTAGTTTGGGGCTATTTGTCTCCGGTGTCTGGCAGGGAGATGAACCGACGGCAGACGTACGAGCAGGCGAATAAGATCTATGACAAAGCCATGAAACTGGAGCAGGAGTTTGGGGAGTACTTCACAGGTATGAGCCCCTGCCGCTGGGTGGGTGGCAGGGGGCCGGCCAGCTCCTCCCCTGTATGTGCCCCCAACAGGCTGGGTACCTTGCAGAGTTCCTGAAGGCTTTGGAGCTACAAACTGTTCGAAGGGCTCAGGTTCCCTCCCACCAGCCAGGGCACCAGAGCCGTTTCAGGGTCAACCACCATCGGCCAATGCTGCTTCAGATTGTTGTGTTCATTTTGTCTATGGCTTCCTACTAGGTTGCAGGCTCCCTACATTACTTGTTTCCCGCCTTCCAAACTCCCCACCCCATCCAGCCCTTGGCTTTGCATGTTTAGATACTGAGTAAATGTTCAGGGAGGTGTTCCAGTTGTCTGAAGTCCAGTGCACTATATGCATGGGTCAGCACTGAGAGCCCTGGCTGGCAATGCTCTTCGGGTGACCGGGGAGGACTCTTAGCTGAACGCTCACATCGTGGCCTTTGGAGCTCCCTTTGCTGTTAGCGTCCCGGTCCTTGTTTGCCAGGCTGACCTGTGACCTAGAGCAGATCCGACGGCCCCAGGAGAACTGCCTCTTGCCACAATGGTGGCTTTCAGCTCCTTCTCTGAATAACCAAGATTTTCCAGATCTTTGAGTAAGGCTGCTTTAGAATGACCAGCTGCTGTCCTTCCAGCAGCCAAGAGCCACATGAACTGCAAGGTCTGGCATCTGATGGGTGCTCAGTAAACATCTTTGAACAACACGTCTTCCTATTCATTGCTACTTGGTCTTACTATCTCAACAAACTGACTTTAAGCCTTGAGTCTGGTGTGCCAGCCGGCGTCTCTTGCCGTCCTCGGCTCACAGCCAGCCAACTGGGGCGACCCAACCTGCGTCTGGTGTGCATCTCATGCTACTGAGCTCTGGGGTCATCGGGATGGGCCGCATTGCTGGGCTTGGGGGGTGCAGACCACGATAATAATTGTGTTTTCCTTTTCCCTTTAGCCATTGTACAGGGTGACTCACTGGAGGAGATTTATAACAAAATCAAACAAATCATTGAGGACCAGTCGGGGCACTACATTTGGGTCCCATCCCCTGAAAAACTCTGAAGAACCCTCCCCCCAACCATTCTCTTGTGAACAGAAGAAATCAAGTCCCTCTTCCCTCCTCCCTCTTCATTCCTGTCCCCACCGGGAGAACAAACGACTACTGTTCTTGTCCCCTTTTTTAGCTATGTCAAAAAAATTGAGTTTTCTAGTCCTGTTCTGTTTTTTTAAATTTTGGTTTTGTTTTAGTTTATTTTTTGGGATGATGCCATCTCACTCGTCGTGTGACTGTGCCCATTCCCGCATGGACCTTCCCCCAGCACGAGCACAGGTGCAGATCCGCCAGAGTCATTGTTTCATCCAAACCAAGCAGAGCGAAGAGAAGAGAGGAGGACTGATGGAAAGACAGACTTGGGACAGCTGCACGGCTTGTGAAGTGAGCTCCATGCGCCGTGGGACGAGGTGCTCCTGGGCGTGTCTACCACTCTGTGCTGCCGTCACGCAGCTCTGAATGGCGCAATGTAATGGCAACAGAAAGTATTTATATATAGATATATATATGTAATTTATATAAAATATATAGAAACTATTATATATATATATTATACACTCTCATATAATATATATATATATTCACACATTTGGACTAGAAAATCTATGGAGACTTCATCAATGGTACTGTGTTATTAGAGAAATGCTTTAATTTTCATATTCCAATCAGATGGCATGTTCTACCCCAACTGGTTGGGGAGGGATTGAAAGTGGTAGATAGGAAGCGCTGTACCAAGGCCCTGCATTTGGTCATTCTCTTGAGAGCTGGGTTTTCCCTAGGAGGGGGTCAGCAGGAGGCCTGCAAGGAAGGGCCTTTGCCTGGGGGTGAGAGGGTTGGAGATTCGACCCTAAAGCAGCTGCTGCCCTGGAGGTGCAGTCAGCCCTATGTGTGGACAGAGAGAATGGCTAAGGATGCTCCATATTAAATTACCTATTGTTTTATGCCGCCTGATGTGTCTGCATGAGAGGGTTCCTTTTTGTTCTTTTTTAAGCTGCTGTTAAACCAAAACCATGTTGTGCTACTGTGTCAGCCTTTCCATTATCCCCAGTTTTACTTTTAACTATTTAAGTGAATGCGTAGAATCCAGTTTGATAGTGTTCTTGAGGCTCGTGCTGCCTGGGGGAGCAGGCCTGGTGATCGAGTGGGGGGCAGGAAGAGGGAGTGGGGGCTAGGAGAATGGGGGGATGCAGGAGCTAGGGCTCTATTGCAGTGGGTCCCCTCACTCACCTGCCAGGGACACGCGGGGCCCCACTGGGGCCCCTTTGTGGGGCCCGGCAAGAAGGACAGCACAGGGCGTGGCCAGCCGAGCCCCGAGAGGTTTGACTGCGGGTGTTTTCCCGCTGCCTCGTGCCCCACCACAGCCCCCCACCAGCAGCTGGCACCTTACTATTCCTTGGGAAAAAAGCAGACTCTAATGCTGTCAGTTTGAGCTGAGGAGCTAAGATTCCCTTACTGGTGAGATGTGAAACGTGTTGCTTCTTCCCAGACTCAGATGGCAGTAACTGCAGTCAAGGGGGGTTGTTCTCCAACCACAGGTGCAGGGGACAGGTGTGGCTTGGGCCCGTCCTCAGCCCACTGTGCTCTTCTGACGCTGCCGGCCCTCCCTTGCCTCCATGCCAAAGGCATGACACATGGGAGAGGTGTGGACATGCTCGGCTTTGGGGTTGGGTCTGCGGTTTCCCCGCCCACCGTGTCATGACCCATGCAGATGATGCCGTGCTGAATATGCTTTGAGTGCTACCAGCCAAGTTCGGGAGACCTATTCACGGTCCTCCTGCTGGCATCATGAGGCTGACTGCCCGGTGTGGAGGCCAGAGTGAGAGGAAAGACAGGGCAGCTTAAGCTGGGCAATACACTGGCTTGAAGGCAAAGAGGGATGAAGTGATGGCTGATGGTGACTCTGGCGAGGAGGGGTGAGTAGGGCCCAGTGATGCTTCAGAGGTTAAGTGACGTGGTCTGAATGATGCTCAGCCCTCTACCCCTCCCAAGGAAGAAAAGCAAAGATCGAAAGCAAGCATGACAACTAGTTGGTTTACCAGTGTTCCTTCCAAGGAGACATATATTTTTTAATAAATGATAGTTGCAATGAACTGTGACTCAGAGACCTTCTTGAAGGAGCTGACAAGGGAAGGTGGGGGTACCTTGGAGAGGGAAAGCATCCCAAACCCTTGTTTGGGGGCCACAAGGCTGTCTACTTAGCGGCTATCAGCTGATAGGGTCAGGCTTGCCTCTGGGTGATCTAGGCCTCTATGGCTGTGACAGGTCCTTTGTGAAAGCTACACGCTCATCTCCACGCTGACGCCACCTCAGCACCCGTCAGGGTGGAATCAGGGGGTTCACTTGCTCGGTGCCAACTGATGTTTTCCCAAAAGGTGCACAAGATAGAGGTGCAGCAAAGACATTTGTTAGAGAAAGCAGGCCCAAGTCAGCAGCAGGGAACTGGGTAATACCTATCGTCAGAAAAGGCTGGTCTGCCCACTGCCAGTGTTTCCAGAAAGCCTGGAGAGCCCAGGGGAAAATGAGGGTGAGGCGGCAGTCAGGCGTACGGCCCTCTGAAGTGAGGAGTGCATAAGTCGGTGTTTAGGATGTGGCCAGTGTCACCGCAACTTGCATGGAGAAGCAGCCTGGGGAGGTAACGGCAGTAATTAAGTTCAGGAATGATGGCGATTGAGCAGCCCTGCTGTGTGGGGGCTGCACCCCAGTGAGGGCGGTAGTCCTTCCCCATTTGGCAGGGCCTTGCCTTTCACACATTCTCTCCCTCGCCAAAGGCAGCCCGACAAAGGGAGGCCCCAGTGGCCTCCATGGGGGCGTAAGGAGATCCAGCTCCTAAGTACAGAGGGAACAAAGAGCTGGCCCGTAGCCATGCTGTGGTGACACTCTTCCTAGAGGAGGCGCAGCTAAAGAAAATTTGGCCCCAATGGGAAGATACGAGGTAACTGGCACACACCAAAGGCAGACAGCCCCTGGCTCTTAAGTGTGGCTGTGCCCTCCTGGCTAAAGTCCCGTCTCCACAAGGAGTCAGCAGGCGTCTCTCTGCAGTCCTGCTGCTAATCGTGCCAGGGTTTCCTCATGTCTGACAGAGATCTTAACATTCATAGGATGATGATACAGCTCCATAAAATATTTGTGTGGATACAAATGACTGACTTCATCTAAAGATGAAAATGCTTCTAGAAATGAGCAGAGGGAAGCAAGGTCTTGACCTAAACCAGGTGCAGAAGTTCTGCTCAAGGATGCAGCTAATACGGATGAGAGGGAAGTGTCTGCTAAGCCGTGACAGGCCCGGAGTTGAGGGGTAGTGTCCTGAGTGGGTCAAGGGCAAGCATAACAGAAGGGGACTGTAAGGCACGTTGGGCTCAAGCAGAAAGGTCAGTAGTAAAGACAATGGAGGCCTTGCCACAGGGACAGTTGGCCTGGTGCCAACGGGGACCACGGTGGGAGAAAACCTTACAGAGATGAGCCGAGTGTGAGCTTGGGGCAATCCAACCGATAGCGCCTAGAGGCTGGCTAACTGCCCAGGCCCTCGCACCTGTTCCCTCACTAGTAAGGCACTTCACAGTAGTGTATCCTCAAGTTCTGTCCTTCATCCCTACTCCCACCTAAGATTTTATGGCCTCAGTTCCATAGCCCATTAATTCTCTATCCAGTCAGTTCCTCGGCACCTCCAGGACATTTTATTATCACTGTGAATGACTTTCTGAAGCTCAAATTCCAGTTTCCTCAAAAGCTTCTCTCCCGCCATTACGTTGCAGAAATAACAACTAGCTCGCATGCACCTCACTTCCTCCCCAACAAAGGCCTCAATACACCATGTGCTTTGCCTGAGAGTAGAAAAGCTGCTTCTACTTTCTCTGCAGGGTTGGCACACTGTTGCCGCATGCAGGTTTCCTGATTTGCGGGTTTCCTGTTAGACCGACTGAACTACCTGTATGTCCTTCCTCTGCTGTGGGCACGCTTACAGGAAGGATCTAGCACATTTCGAAGGCTTGGAAAGTGGGTGCTTTGAGAAGGATTCAGACCTACCTATGCACAGTGACAAGCACGTGCCAGAGGATGTTCTCTTGACTGGCCCTACTGTCCCCACAGTCATGCTCCACAGAGCCGACAGGATTAGCAATCTGATGCGCTCTTCCTCTCACACAGGGCCACTGCGTACAGGGAGAAGTCCAAGCTCCTTAGCATGGCCCTTTGGCCATGAGGCCTTTCTCTCCTGCTGCCTCTTTTGCCATGTCCCTGTCTGCTCCAGCCACAAGTTCCCTGAATGCACCACAACCTGTTTTTGCTTACCCCACAAATACCCTCGCTGCCACCCCATCTTGCTTACATGGAAGACGCTGTATTTTAAAACTTGATTCAAGAATTCCCCTCCTGTGCTGCCTTTCCTGAAGCCCCTCCTCTTCCCTCTGCCTCATAGGTGGAATTGACCATCCTTTTGTGCTCTTTTAGGCTCTGTAAGAACTTGTAACGGCTAACATTTATTCCATGTTGGCTGTGTGACAGGCACTACTGTACTAAGTGCCTTATGTATTTTACTTCAGTAGATGCTCTTATTGCCCTTGTTTCCCAGATGAGGAAACCAAGGTACAAAGTGGTCACACTGCTAATAAGTGTGTCTTGCAAATGAGTTTCAGCTCCAGGCAAGTTCGCTGTAGATCCACTGTGACCAAAGAAATTTACAGCAAAGGGTTCTTGGGGTGAAAAGGTTATACCCAACTTTATTTCCAGGTGGCAGGTCAGTCACTAAAATCCTGTTCACTCAGAGCGACTCTGTGTTATCACTGCTGCTTTGGATGCAGCAAGCCGGTCTCTGCCTCTGGGCCCCTCTGCACAGCCGTCCCGCACAGGCATCCTCTGGGCCCCCCTGTCTGCACACCCGTCCCGCACAGCCGTCCTCCGGGCCCCTCGGCACAGCCGTCCCGCTCAGCCGTCCTCCGGGCCCCTCGGCACAGCCGTCCCGCACAGCCGTCCTCCGGGCCCCTCGGCACAGCCGTCCCGCACAGCCGTCCTCCGGGCCTCTGTCCTCGGCACTGCCACCACTCCAGCCTCCGCTCCGCTCTCCTACAGCCTTGCAGCCCCGCCACCCAGTCTCCGGCAAAGCACTGGGCGGAACTCCTTATAGCAACACAATAATGTCTTATTGCCTAAAGGTATGGAAGCGGCAGCATAGCAACAGGCCGGTTACATTTAAGTTCAGTGAGGATCCTGGCCATAGGAACGCCACTTTATCCACAAAGTGGCAGAGCTGAGTCTCACTGATCCTGAGCCCCACACTGTGCTGCCTCTAACCTCATACCTGGAACATCTCTCTTTACATCCATCTTCCTTTCATTGACTCCCATGTGTGAGCAGAGACTGCCTTACTCATCTTCCTACCCCCTGGGCTGCAAACCTGATTTCTCCTTTGGTCATCATGCCCAATCTTCTACCAAAACTTGTTGGTTCTTTTCAATGTCTGTTCAATTTAGTTCTTTCCATTATCCCTGCCCGCACCCTCAATACCAAGAGCCAGAGCTTGGTGAGCACCTAGTGAGGCGGCATGCTTGGTCCTGGGGGTATGGTGGCAAACAAGCTAAGCCAGTCCCTGACCTTATAGGCCACTGGGGGGGAGGGCAAAAACACGTAAATGGCTAAGTCTGTAACTGCCTGCTCTGCTTAATACCATGAAGGAAATAAACATGATGTGGCCAGAGAGGGTAATTTAGTGAGATTACATAGAGGGGATAATATAGAGAGAAGGTGCCCAGGAAAGGCTTCTCTGAGGAGGTGGCGTTCTGGTTGAACCCTCTAAGGTCAGCAGAGTCAGCCTGGTGTGGAGGTGGGGGGAGGGAAGCACTTAACACCCTTCCCTGGCCCCAGTTTGCTTTAGCAACATTATTTCTTGATGTTTCTCTACAAAGCAATCTAGACCACTTGCCTTTTTACCTGTGAGCAAGGTCTCTGTCTGGAATGTTCCCAGTTCCCAGTATCTCTATGGAGCCTTCAAGCTGCAGCTCCCATGTCATTTTCCAGGAGGATGTCACTGGAAACTCCAGACGAGCTGCCCCCTTCCCTTCCTTGGCCCCATGTCAGCAGTTTATATTGAACTTGCTGTCTTCTTCCTTGCATGGTAGCTATTTGATACACTTCTCCAACTAGACAAAAAGCTTCTAGAGGGCTGGTGTTGAATCCAGTATCCTATTCCTCTCATCAGCTAATACAGGCCAGATGCCTAATAAATGACTGGTGGATGAACTTCCCCCCTCTGGACTTCACTGTCTTAATCTAAAACAGGAGGAAGTTGCACAGATGATCTCTAGGACCTCTCTCTCCTATTGATAATGACAAAATAGAGTTCTAAAGGCCACATACTATGCTGAGTCCTACACAAAAAGACAGTAAATGCCTGTTGCCAATTTTCAGTTCCAAAAAACAAAGGAACAGTGACATAGAAAGCTTAAATACAGCTGCCAAAGACCATAGTACATGAGCACATTAGGTTTACACACAATTTAACATGACATTTGGACAGAGGCCAGGTGCCCGCTGTGAGGGAGTAAAGTCTCCCCAGGAAAGAGGTATGGACCAGGACGGGAGATTTCCTTTTTCCTCTTGGACAGCCGGTAGGATTCCAGGACAGCTTAAACAAATAGAAAGTTTAGTGATAGAAGAGGGGGCTGACTCAGATTAGTTACAACTGGGCAAAGAAACAGTGTGAGGGAAATATGGGAATAGCTGTACCAAACACACCACTAGATGCCCTGGGGAGTGTTCTGGTGCCCCACGGAGGCAGTAAATCATGGATCCTGGGGGAAGTTCCCGGAGACAGCAACTGGAGGCGAGTGGTGGCCACCAAAGAGCAGGAGGTACAGGAGCAGGGCCCAGTGCCTGCAGGGATGAGGCACCAGGATTGTCTTTTGGTTGAGCAATTGCTAGCTTTGTATTCGTTAAATTCAAGCTTTTCAACTTTCAACTTTCCTTGAGGAGGTAAAAAGGTTCGTAGGCTACCTCCCTATTCTAGCTTATCAGAGAGGTTGAGGTATTCCTAGACAGAATGAGAGGGGGAAATGCAAGAAATTAACAAGGAAAAGCAACCAGGAGGTAAAGGTCCAATGATCCTGAGAGTCAAGGGGGAAATCCTACTGCTGTTAAGTAGAGAACGTCAAAGAGGAGAGTAAAAGGCGCCCTCCGGGGTCTGCTAGCACTTCCCCCAGTGGAGGTGAAGTGCCATTCCAGCAAAGAAGCCAGGAACAATAGGGAAGGTAAAGGAAACAGTGGACACCATGATGAGTAGAAGAATGCAGAACCACAAAGGAAGGGAAACCTGCAATACTGAAGCTGCCCCGGAATAGGTGGGAAGCCTTTACAGGAGACAGTGAATTGGGGTCTCCCAGAGGACAAGGGAATGACAAGAGGGTGAAGATGTCAAGATTTAGTGGGTGCAGGAAACAACCCTGCTGGAGAGAACTGGAGAATAACACGCATTCAAAACCACTTATGTGCCAGGCATCACTCTAAGAACCTTGCGTGTATTTACTCTTTGCAACTTTAAAACTAATGTTACCAACATTTTATAGGTGAAGAAACCGAGGCATAGGGAGGTTAAGTAACTTACCCAGGGTCACAGAGCTAATAAGTGGAAGAGCAAGGATTTGAACTCAGGCAATTTGGGTCCGGGTTGTGTGCCACTGCTGTGCTGCCCCATCTGGCTCTTACCACTTGCCATCTGAGTATTTCTTTGCAGTCGGGCTTTTGTTCTCATCACGACACTGAAACTGTGCTCTCCAGAGTCAGTATCGTCAGTGTCACCAGATGTTATACCTGCACAGACCTCATCCCGTCATCCTCTCTGCCGTATCTGACACTCGTAAGACATGTTCCCCACCCAGACTTGGCACTCATATCACCTCTGATTGTGTCTCTACAGCAGTCTTTGCATTCACCATCGCTGTTCTCACTGCCACTAATCCCAATTCAGTTCTTCATTATTTTCATTCATTCAACCAACAAACACGTAATTCTATGTGTCCAGCCCAACAGTGAGCAAAACAGGTCTCTGCCCTGATAGAACTTATTGTCGGGAGGTTGGACATTAAATAATCACACAAATATATATTTACAGACCGTTAAGTGCTGTTAATGAAAATAACTGGAAATTATAATGACTTCCAAATTAGTCTTCCTTCTCTAGACTTCTCCCCTCTCCAATCCAGTTTACCCACTGTTGCCTAGATTAATATTCTTACTCTGTCTCTGACTCTACCATTCCCTAGCTCAAATTCCTTCCATGGTTTACAGAGCAAAGACCAAACTTCTTAGCCAGATATTCAAGATCCCCCCAAAACTGGTTCCAACCTACCTTTTCAAGTGTTCCCCCCACTACTCCCCTTCAAGCACTCTGTTGCAAATAAATGAAACCATCCACTCTTCCTTGTACAGAGAGACCACTTGCCTTTTCCATGCTCCCTGGAATACCCTTCCCCTCCTTCCTTATGTCCAAATCGTTTACATCTTTGAAGTCCAGTCCACTCTTCTCCACAAAGCATTTCCTGATGCCCTCCTTTGGAATCTCAGTACTTTCCCCCCACTTTTATATAGCATTCATGTTCCATCTTTAATAATATAATCACTTTAATACAATAAATGTAAGCCTGCCCTCTTCCTTTAGTAGACTGTAAGCTCACTTAGGGCAGGATCTGGGTCCGACCCGCCTTACTCATTGGCTGGATGGACTCATGAATGAATGGTTGGTGGCTTCCTGACTGACAATATGGAGGCAGCCATAAGAATGCAGGCATAAGAATACTTTCCAGGTGGTGGTTTATTACGATAGAATACTGGTGCTTTGAAATAGAAAAGAATATATGCAAGATGAAATGGCTGCCTTATGGAGATGAAATTTTAGAATAGGATTTGTCTTGTCAGGACCATAGTTCAAAATATTGGATTGCTGGGCTCTTAGCTAGGGACAGAGTTCTCTATGGTAACTGGGAAAAATGTGTACTACATCTGGGTCCTCAAGATCTTCACGGGGACTTTTGCACATCTCCTTTCAGTCGTGGCCCATACTTCCCTCCATGCCTTTATTGTTTCAACCTCCCCCAGATCTGCTGAAGTACGAGTAGCCTCCCTTATGGGTTGCTCTAGGTGGGGAGTATTCACTAGGGACCCAAAGAGAGATGTGGGAACTGTATGCAGCACCAGGTTTCTCCTTCCTATAGTGAACACCTCCTCATCAGGGCCCTGGGGGTCCATATTATAGATGATGTTTTTCATACCCAATTCCTGCAGTACCTGTTGGAGCTCTGCATATGTTTCCAACAACTGGAAATCACCCTGATTAGGCCAAACTGCCCTGATGGCAGCTATCAGCCATTCCAAGTATCTGATTCCCTGAGGCGTGATGGGCATTTTGCAACCACTGCCAGAGGGAAGGGTGAGTCACCAGGGAAGCCATTCTACTCATCTCAGTACTTGACACAACAATGTTTTCCACCCCCATAACCCAGAGATGTAAAAGCCATGTAGACAGATTCTGAGGGCCTCTGCCTATACCGGATGCTCTTGTCCACCAGCTCATCCTGGGTATAGGGGCGGAGCATGGAGTGCTCCACAACCTGGGGAGGGGGCTGCTCCTCCCCCTGAGGAGCCCGGGGTTGTTTTGTGTTTATTTTCTTAATTACAGCTGGGCGGGCCTTTAAAACAGGAGAAGATGGAGAAGATGGTACCTCCGGCTGTGGCCTGGGTAGCAGATCTGCCAATGGCCCCGCCTCCTCCTCTTCTCCCTCGGGCTCCTCCACGAATGGCTCCTCCTCCACCATTTCCGGGGCTGAAGGCACTACTCTTCTTCTCTCTCCCCCATGGCCTCTTGCAACGTGACTTTTCCTGCCATCTTCCCCCTCGCTGCTGCTAAGTAATCTTCTAGGAGCATGACCTGCCTTTTCAGTAACTGTCTCTCTTCTTTAACAGCATCCCATAAGTTATCGCCCAGCTCCTCCAAGCAATGCTGAAGTGTGTCTCTCTCCCACCTAAGTCCCTTGATAATCCTCTCTCCTGTATAACATTTTCTACTATCTCGATGAAAAGAGACCCTACAACGCCAGCTGCTACACGGGCCCCTAAGGACTCCAAGCAGTCTTCCAACTCATGGAGGGCTAATTCTGTAGCTTCCGGTGTTTCAACCCTTCCCCGTTCTGGGGAAGGCCCCACCCCTCTAGGAGGTACTTTACCCTAGACCCGTTACCCACTAGGGGTTCCCAAGTTGGAAGCCCCACAGCTGGGGGGATAATAACAGGTGAAGCAGCACCCTCTGCCGCTGCATCCACTGGGACCTCCCCACCGTCCACAGGAGCAGCCCTCCCAAAGGTTGCACCCATTATGACAGATTTGGGGTTCAGAGGCACCCTGCCGACTGCTGCCAGGTATAAGTCCAGGGTGAGGAATTCGCAGGAGAAAATACCTCTAAACACCGAAATCAGTCAAAGAAACAAAGTTTAAAACCCATTTATTGCTTACAAACGGCAGTCCAGGGACATCTTTCTCCTCTGCTCCAGAACAAGCCAGGAAGCAAGCCAGCCCCTCCCCTTAACCTCTCAGGTTCAGACACGCCCTCGGTTGCCCAGGTAATTACCCACTGATATGGAGATGAACTTCTCTCCACCCCTGAGGATATGCAAATGCACTAAAGCCAGGCGAGATATTCTGGAAATGCTACAATTTTACCCACACTCAGTAATTACTATGTACCTGTGAGACAGGGACCATGGGTGTAGTCAGAGTAGGGTGAGGGCCTCCAGAAAAAGCAGGGCAGGATATTTACAGTCACCAATATAACAATGGGCAAAGAAGTCCCTTCTGAAACTCTGTTAAGCATTATGCAAAGTCAAGGTCACACTAATCCTCTAGGATCAAGATACCAGACTAAGAATATAGACATCTTCAGTGAGGTCAGTTAAAAGTCAAAAGGCCAGGAGCAACTTGGCCTAGAATGCTTAAGTGTTTCACAAATAGGGAAGGGTATCTTAGCATAACCTGTGACTTTACTGTAAACAGCCCTGCCCACCCTGAAGGCAGGGCAGGTGGTACAAGTCCACACCCCTAAGCCTTTTTTTCATGCTCTGGAAATAATCCTCATCTACCTATAAAAACCCCTAGACAACACACCACCCCGGGGCTCTCTTGTACCCTCGTGGAGTGAGCCGGGAGCTCTGTCCTTCCACTTTATTTCTAAATAAAAGCCTATACCTTGCTCTCCTACCTTGCCTGTTTGCTAAGCTCATTCTTCGGCTTCGTGAACAAGAACCCCGGCATCACCTGGGGGACACAATCTTAATTTCAACCAGTGACAGGACAAATTGACACTGTGTGCCTGTTAGTACAATGCTCTGAGAACACACCACTTTTGTGGACTGCTTACCCAAAACACATACATTGAATTTAATCATTAGAAAACATCAGACACACCTGAGTTGAGAGATTCATGCCACAGAGTAATCAGCCTACTCTTCAAAAATGTCAAGGTCATGAAAGATAAGGAAAGACTGAGGAACTGTTTTGGTTTGCAGATGAAAGAGACCTGAAAACTAAATGTGTCTTAGGATCCTGAACTTACAGAGGACTTCATTAGGATAGTGAATCAATGAAATTTGAATGGGGTCTGTGGATTAGTGGCAGAATTGCATCACTGTTAATTCCCTAATTTTGATGGCTGTACTGTGGTCATGTAGGAGAGTATCCCTATTTTTAGGAAATACACACTGAGGTATTGTGGGGTACTGGAGCAAGATGGCTGCAAATTAATCACAAATGGTTCAGAAGAAAGCACCCACAAAGAGATTAAGGCAATGTGGTAAAATGTTAATGAGTAGGGAAGCTGGGTGAAGAGTATATGGTAATTCTTTGTGCTTACCTGCCCCTTTTATGTAAGGTATGAAACTTTCAAAAATCAAAAGTTAAAAACTGTTGGTACAATCAGGTGGGGAAAAAAGCCAATGTGATCTTACAGTACACTGATGCAGGTCCAGCCAGAATGAGGCTGCGGAACTGTGTGGGAGCCGGACCTCACTGGAACATGGGTCTTGGCTTTTGAAAGGTGAGGTGACTACATCACGTGATGAACAGTGAGGGGTCTGCAGCTGTTTAGCTGGGAGGAGAGGGAGGGGCCTGACTCTGCCTTCAGTTCTCCAAAGGGTGTCTGGGATGGAGAAACTAAACTTGTTACAGGGACACAGATTTCTGATCAGTATGAGGGAGGGCTTTTTACCAGTTAGAGAGCAAGAAAGGTGGACTGGGCTATCTTGGGGGATCTCTCTGGTAGCCTGTGTTCTGCTGGAGCCTGGACAACAGATTTCTCAAGGACATCAACAAGAGATTTCATGGATCCCCAATCCATGCTGGATCCAAAGACCGGTAAGGTCTTTCTGATGGAGAGTCTGTGTTCTCTGTTAACTTCAGCTATTGGGAATTTGAGCAGTTCTGGAGTAAAATGAAACCTGTGTCGAACATTCCCTTTTGTTCACGTGAAGCGGGAATCAGCTCGCTCTCATATGGGCTAGTTCAGTATATATCATCCTTATCACTTTGGAAAATTCTCTTGTCCCCCAGAAATGAGCTGGTCACAGTGGTAAAAGACAAAATGCTTTTATTTTAGAGAATTTCTTTGAACAATATGAAAAGAGAACGAAAGCAAAACAAAAGCTCAAGAGAAAGTTTGGCAAGAATTTAAATGTTCAACAATTGCAGGCCCATAATCTTCTTCGAGTTGTTGTCAGTTTTCTTGCTTATGGTTATGGGCCTTGTTCTGGCAATTCTCATTCTTCGATAAAAAGTGAGTCCTTTATTTTATCTAATGCTTCTATAAGATCACTATACAGAACATTCATCTGGGAAAGAGAACAGCAAATAGACTTGTTGAGAGGAAAGGAAATGGGGGAACTTCCCAGACCTGTGGTGATGGCACCTGTTTCTAACCCTTACCTTCTGAGATCTGAGGAGCCACTTAGGGGAGAAAATACAGTGCTCTCTTGGAGAAGAGGGATTCCATCACACTAGGCCCATTTACTAGGTTCAGACAGCTACTGTAGCTACCCTTAAGTTCCCCCCATTCATCGTTATTCTTGGTTTTCACTCTAAGAAATGACTATTTACAGTCCCCTACCTCTTGCAGCTCTAGAACCACTGAGAACAACAATGACCAACATCTTTCCTAGCCAGGCAGGCGTGAGTCCTTACTGAGAGCCCAGACAGAACCTCTCTGTATCCTGAGTCATGCCATCTACCCCTAGCCTTCTCCCTCCTCACCTGAATTTCATAGCTTCTCTTGAGGGAGCCAAGGTGGTCCAGGAAGCAAAATGCCAGGTCACACCATTTTTGAGCAGATTCATACTTGCCACTGTGATACATAAATATCCCAGTATTCCAGGACCTAGTCATCAGCCAGAGAACCTCCATTTCTGGGTAACCTTCCTGAAATCCAAGAACAGTGGGTTCACAGTTATCTCTGTCACAATCATTATAGCTGAATGGATCTGTGCTGCATCCCATTAAGATCAAACCAACAGTGAGTGCTCTGCCAGCACCCAGGAGGGCGTCAGGCCCCCCACAAGCAATCCTGTGCTCCCAGAAGGTAGGAGGAGCGCTCCTTGAAGGTTCGGCAGCTGTAGGATGCTCCACAGCAAGGCCTCACGTAGTGACATGGAAACTCAAAAAGCAGTGAGGCCCTCTTAGATCAAGTCCTGGTCTCCCTGAAGCAGGAGAATGACCTGTATCCTGTTTGGGGCTTCCCTTGGTGCCCCTCAATTACCTCCCCAATAACTATCTCTAATCTTCAGAGAAGCTTGTCAAGAAGCAGTTTTACTGAATCTCTTAATTTTCTTGACCTCAATCAGTCTGTGTTTGGAATAGAAATTATATTCATCTTTATTTTTTTGCATATTTAGACACAAATTTGTTTTAAGGAATTGGCTCACACAATCATGGGGTCTGGCAAGTGTGAAATCTGTAGATTAGGCCAGTGGGCTATGAATTCAGGTATGAGTTGATGTTACAGTCTTGAGTCTGCAATCTGTAGGGCAGCCCGGCAAGCTGCAAACTCAGGCAGCATTTCTATGTTAGTCTTGAGGGAAAATTCCTTCTCTGGGAAACCTCAGCTTTGAAGGCAAAACTGATTATGGAGGGGAATCTGTTTTTCTTAAAGTCAACTGATTGTAATATGAAAAGTCATCTTTCATGTTGACAATATCTACCTAGCTATGAACAAAAGGCTCGTTTCTAAGATGGTCCCTTTGCCTTTTGAGTGGTCTTGAATATGGCTGATTACAAGATTTTGCAATGGTGAGAAGGATTGGTCTAAGGCGGTTTCTCAGTTCCTGTGTAGGAACTGCAAAGGGGGCATGTGTGTGCTCATTCCAGGTTACAGCCCTTCATCCACACAGTATGTCTTAGGCCCTTGAAGGGGGAAATGCAACAGAAGACTTGGGCAGCAGTTTCTTGAGAGTGTCAATGACAACATCTTAGCTGTGGCTCTTTCACTCATTTGAATCTATTAAAAATAATGTGAGAACAAAGGCACTAAGAGGGACAAGACAAAGCTCTCAACCTAAAGGAGACCTAGGGCCTTTGGGGAGACAAGGCCTCCACTACACAAGGTATGTGATCAAGGGCTAGTCAGAGTGCCTCAGCATTAGGTGCTCTGGCTCAGGAAAAGGAATGAGCATTAGGCTGACAGTCAGAGGAGTCTCATCTCTCTGCTTGAAATGCCACCCCCCACCCTTGTCCACTCGGTAAACTTCTTTTTCCAAAGTCACAAGCAGAGTTAATTATGCCATTCCTCTGTTCCTATAGGAGTCTTTACACTCCTCTAATACAACTTATATCACATTGTTTTCAAACTGTTTATATATTGATTTCCTCTTCCACTCTATTGGGGTCCTTGAGGTGCAGGGACTTTGCTTGTCCATCTTTGTATCCTCAGAGTGCAACACTGTGCCTGGCACATAACAGGGGCAGACTAGAAATTTGTCGAATTAATAAAATTAACAAATGAATGAACAACTGAATCAACATCCAGTCAGATGCTACCTGCTCAGCGAGGCTTTCCCTGACTTTCCTACTTACTATTCACTATTCCTATTCACTACTTACACCGCTTTGTTCCTGTGGCTCTTCATTCACAGCACTACAATAGCATCTAGAACGCTATACTGTCTGTCTGCTCTTAGGCGGGAGTTCCTTGAAGGCACAATGTAAGCTCCCTCTGTATAGTCACAGCCTGGCACAGTGTCTGACAGTGTCATGATTGCCACTGAATGAATGAACAAGTGACTGAAAAACATGGTCTTAGGGTAGATGAGTAGGATCTAGATATACAGAGGTTAAATGACATGTCCAGAGACAGAAAGCAGATTGGTGGTTGCCAGGGGCGGAGGGAAGGAAGAAACGGGGAGTGACTGCTAATGTAATAAAAAAAGGGGTTTCTTTTTGGGGTAATGAAAATGTTCTGGAATTAGATATTGGTGATGGTTGCACAATTTTGTGACTATATTAAAAACCTCTGAAATGTATACTTCAGAATTATGAATTTTGTGATATGATTTTTGTGAATTATATCTCAGTAAAAATAAAAATATAGACATATAAAGAAAGGGAAGGATATTCCATATGGGCAGAACAAAGACTTGGATTGTGCTTGAGCCTGAACATGTCTCATGGGGACTAGTAGGTGTTTGGTTAAGCAGACAATTCATGCGGCGAAATTAATGGGAAATAGGTAGGAAGGGGCTACCTAAGCATTTCCTAAATGCTTTTCCTCAGAACATTACTGTCATGAGAAATGTTAACAGATGGTCAATAAAAATAGGGTTCTTTAGTCATATACATTTTGGAAACGCTGTGTTCTACAAACACCCTCTTGGAGCATTATAATGCACATTAGTTCCTTAAAAGTTTTAGAAACTTTTGCAGTAAAGAAACCACATAACTTTGCTTAATCCAGGGTATGTAGATCATTTACTAATATGTTGTGGAAGGTAATTTGTGAAACACTGGGCTTCACTGTGTACAGGGTTTTGCATTACAGGCCACAGATTTTGGAATTTATTCTGCTGGCAATGAGAAGTCATTGAAACTTTTTGGGAAGGACAGTGATATGATGAAATTGGAGTTTTAATAACACTGAAATGCCAGTGGTGTTTAGAACAAACCTGAGTGTAAGAAAACATAAGACAGTGAGACCCAATGGACTTGTAAGACTAAGAATAAATTGAGGAGGGTCAGAACTAAAATAGTGATAGTGGAAATGGAAAAGTGTAAGAAACATATAAAGGAAGAATCAAAAGAACTTGGTAACTGATTTGATAAGAGGAATGAAAGATGTCAATTGAAAGTGGCTCTAAAGTACATAGTTGAATGGCTGATACCACTGAAAGAAGAAATTAGAAGGAAATGTTTCTGGGGATAAGGCACCAAGATGTTAAGTTTTATTTTAATCATGTTAGGATTGAGGTGTCTTTGAAAATATCACATATGCTGTTGCAGACATGGACTGGAACTCAGGTATTAGTTGAAGTGTATCGATTCACTTACAGGACAGAGTACAGAATACAGGCACGCCTCGTTTTACTGCACTTCACTTTATTGTACTTTGCGGATACTGCGTTTTCCTACAAACTGAAGGTTTATGACAAGCTGTGTAGAGCAAGTCTATTGCCACCATTTTCCCAACAGCATTTGCTCACTTTATGTTTCTGTGTCACATTTTGATAATTCTCATAATATGTCAAACTTTTTCATTATTATTATATTTGTTATGGTGACCTGTGATCAGTATTATGGCTCACTGAAAGCTCAGATGATGGTTAGCATTTTTTAGCAATAAAGTATTTTTAAATTAAAGTATGTACATTGTTTTTTAGACACGATGCTACTGCATACTTAAGAGACTACAGTACAGTGTAAACATAACTTTTATATGCACTGGGAAACCAAAATATTCATGGTTTGCTTGGTTGGGACATCTGCTGTACTGGGGTGGGCTGGAACTAAACTTGCAGTAAGCTCCCGAGTCTGCCTGTAGAGAGAAGGAAAGAGGAGACTACTGGAGATGTTCATAGTTGTCTGGTAAGAGTTGGAAAAGGCAACAGGGAAGATTGATGAGAAATAAAGGACAAAGGAAAAGAGAATTTCGAAAGGGAGGTAGTGGTCAGTAAAGAAGGCCAGGGTAAAGAAAGGGGCCATCAAATTTGTCTAGGAGATGGCAGTTCGTTGCCTTGTGGATTACAGAGTGGCTAACAGTGCAGAGAGTAAGGGAAAGAGTGGTTCAAGATGAGAAAAGACAGGCAGGCAGGGCCTTGTAGGCCACCTCCAGTATTTTGGTCTTTCACTTTAAGAGCAATGGGAAAATACTGACGAAGATTAAGCAAGGTCACACACATTGGAAAATTGAGATCACTATGGTTGCTGGATGGAGAAACATATAGAAGAAAGCAAGAGATGCAAGGAGACCAGTTAATACTTTCTGCAGCATTGAGGTCAAAGACAATAAGTTGAACTAAGCTGATGATGGTGGAATATGGGAAGAAGTGAATGAATTTGAGTTATTTAGGAGGTAAAACGTACAGAACTTGTGGACAGATTAGAAATGAGAGTGAGGGAGCAGTTAAGAATGATTCCTAGAGGTCTGACTTGGGCAACTGGGAGAATGATGGTGCCATTCAATGAGCTAGGGAACACTGGAGTTGTATTTTTATTTTCATTGGCTGTCCTCACCTGCACCATTGCTCAAGAGAATTATTTATCTTCAATAAAGAACTGCATAGAAGGGGCTCAAGATGGCAGTGTGAGTAGGGCAGTGGAAATCTCCTCCCAAAACCATATAGATTTTTGAAAATACAACAAATACAACTACTCCTAAAAGAGAGACCAGAAGATACAGTACAACACCCAGGCTACATCTACATCTGCAAGAACTCAGCACCTCACGAAAAGGGTAAGATATGAAGCCGTGACCCAGCAGGACCCAAGCACTCCCCAACCCCAGCTCATGGGCATGAGGAAAAGAATCAGAGTGGGGAGGGAGTGGAAGCACAGGACTTCTAAATAACCAGCCCTAGTAATTTGCACTGGGAGTACAGACACACATTTCATGGTGTACTGGATATTAGAGAAAGGGAAAAGTAAAATCTGAGATGGAGACTGCAAGCGGGTCCCCACAGCTGGCTCCCCTGGGACAAAAGAAAAGCAGGCGCTTTTTTAAAGTCTTAAAGGGACAAGGGCCCAAAAGCTGAACAAAAATTGTCCCAGCACACTCAGCCCAACAGGCTGGGAATCTTGAGGAACTTTGGGACTCCTAACCTCCTGCCGGGTAAAGCAGACCCTAAGGACCTCAAAGCGATAAGCAGCCTACCATTCATTCCCCCCAGCCGGTGCTGCAAACGGACTGGCTAACCTGCCACTGCTGCGGAGCAACCAGAGAGCAGCCCCGCCCACGGCAACCACAAAGAGTCTCCTCCCAGTGTGCAGCTAACCGGGACAGGCAGCAGAGGCTGGAGAAAGGTCTGGAAGAAGTGAAAGGGCCCGTCCTGGCAGCAGAACACATTCGGTGTGGCTGCCACCCCCCGCAGTGCTTTAGGCTAGCCTGAGGTTGGCCCTGCCCAAGGCAGCTCAGGGGATTATCCCAGAGACTGCCTCCCGGTGTGGGGGTAACTGGCACAGGCTGTGGAAGCCAGAGCAAGGTCCGGAAGGCACAAAGGAGTGCGGACCTGGCAGTAGAACACACCGGGCGTGGTTGCCACACCCTGCAGTGCTCTAGGCTAGCCTGAGGGCTGCCCTGCCTGCGGCAGCTCAGGGATTATCCCAGAGACTGCCTTACAGAGTGTGGGTAACCAGCACAGGCTGCGGAGAAGGGCAAGGCAAACAACAAGCAGTAAGGGACTTTTTTCTCCGAGCTGACACACATGCCACCTGCCAGCAACCACTTCTATCACCATGAAAAGATAGAAGAATCTGGCCCAGTCAAAAATCACTCAGACAACTCCAGAGAGAGGCCCTGGTGGTATAGATTTAAACAATCTTCCTTAAAAAGAATTCAAAATAAAAGTCATAACCATGCTGATGGACCTACAGAGAAATATGAAAGAGCTAAGGGATGAAGTCAGGAGGAAGATGACAGAAATGAAACAATTGATTGATGGATTTAAGAGCAGACTGCATGAGGGGCAAGAGACTGTTAATGGAATAGAAATCAGAGAACAGGAGTACAGAGAAGCAGAGGCAGATAGAGATAAAAGGATCTCTAGGAATGAAAGGATATTAAGAGAACTCTGTGACCAATCTAAATGGAACAATATTCACATTATAGGGGTACTAGAAAAAGAAGTGAAAGAAAAAGGGATAGAAAGTGTCTTTGAAGACATAATCGAGGAAAACTTCCCCAAGTTGGGAAAGGAAATAGTTTCTGAGACCATGGCAGCCCACAGATCTCTCAACACAAGGGACCCAAGGAAGACAACACCAAGATATATAATAATTAAAATGGCAAAGATCAAAGAAAAGGACAGAGTATTAAAGGCAGCCAGAGAGAGAAAAAAGATCACCTACAAAGGAAAACCCATCAGACTATCATCAGACTTCTCAACAGAAACCTTACAGGCCATAAGAGAATGGCATGATATATTTAACGTAATGAAACAGAAGGACTTTGAACCAAGAATACTGTATCCAGCATGATTATCATTTACATTTGAGGGAGGGATTAAACAATTCCCAGGAAGCAAAAATTGAGGGAATTTGCCTCCCACAAACCACCTCTACAGGATATCTCAAAGGGACTGCTCTAGAGGGATGCACCCCTAAGGCTAAAAAGATGTCAACAGAGAAAATAAAATCATAGCAAAGAAAGCAGACCATCCAAATACTAACTAAAGGCAAAAAGTATAATCAACTATCCACAAAAACAGTCAAAAGAAATGTAAAAGAGTACAGAATAAAACACCTAGCATATAAAGAAGGGAGGAGGAATAAGAAGAAGAGACAAAAATAAAGAACCATCAGACTGTGTTTATAATAGCTTAACCAACGAGTTAAGTTAGACTGTTATCAGATAGATAGTAAAGAAGCTACCCTTGAACCTTTGGTA
>JAVSCE010018031.1:0-16753 GCA_032199065.1 Smutsia gigantea
CGCCTACACAGACAATCATCATATATATACACTTACATGGACACATATACCCAAACATACAAAAACATACATGTCCATATATAAACAGGCGTCAACATACATACATATATATAAAAATACACAAACATACACATACATATATAAATGTACATCTACATACACAAACACAGATAAACACTCATCTACATACATCACATACATAAACATACGTCTACATACAACCCAACATAAACATACATCTACAAGCACACACATACATAAATATGCATCTACACACATACACATACATAAATATATGTCTACATGAACACACATACATAAACATGCAACTACATACACACACATATCTAAACATTCATATATATACATACACATACATAAACATACATCTACATACACACATACATAAACATACACCAACATACACACACATACATAAACATATACCTACATACACGGACATACATCAACATACACATACATACACACATACATCTACATACATACACATACATAAACATAAAACTACATACACCCCATAAATAAACATACGTCTACATACACACACATACATAAACTTACATCTAAATACACACACATACATAAACATGCACCTACAAACACACACGTATATAAACATACATATATATACATACACATACATAAATAAACTCACACCTACATACATACAAATACAGAAACATACACCTACATACCCACACCTACATAAAAATACACCTACATACACACACATACACAAACATAAACCTGCATACACAGACATATATCAACATACACTTACATACACACACGTTCATAAAAATACACCTACATACATACACATACATAAACACACATCAAAATGCACACACATACATAAAAATACATCTACATAGACACATACATAAACATATATCTACATACACACACACATAAACATGCACCTACAAACACACACATATATAAACAATATATATACACATACACATACATAAACATACACCTACGTACCCACACATACATAAACATACACTTACATCAACACAAATACATAAACATACATACGCAGACATAGATGAACATACACTTACATACACGCACATACATAAACATACATCTACATACATACACATACATAAACATATATCTACGTGCACAGATACACATCAATATATATCCACATACACACACAAATATAAACATACATCTACATATATGAACGTACATAAACATACAACTAAATGCACACACATACATTAACATAAACCTACATATACAGACATACATCAACAGACATTTACCACGCTGCTTGGGACTTGAAATCTGTGGCCGAAGGACCATCACCACATAACTTCAAAAATAACCAACCACCCTCCCTTACCAAACCCACCCAAATTCACTCATCCAGCGTTTACCTTTTTGAATCCACTCAGAACTTTTTTTCTACGACCCCCCCCTCCCTAAATGGAGTTGGGTGGGGGGGAAATGAATACTGAGTTGGCCTTTTTTTTTAAGAGACTTGACTTTTGATCCAATGAGGCCCCCCAAATAATTGAGTTTTGGGTCCTGGTTGGTGGTTTTATTTTTTTTCTCCAAAATTTTAACCCCCTCCCCCCTGATCCGAGGTGCTGACGTCGCAAAAAAATTGGATAGTAAGTGTCGAATTTTCAAAAACCAGCCTTGCAACAAGAAATCAACGTTTCCCGTTGTGAAACCAAAATAATGAGAGGAAGAAATGAGACCATAGGACAAAATAAGAGAACTGGAGAAGGACCAAGCCGGTCACTTTAATCTCCATTAAAGGGCCTTTGGGTCTAAAAACAGTCCTGTTCTCTCTCCCCTGCCACCTACCTCTTCCCTACCCTGCTGTAGGCGAGGAGAAGATGGAGGGCCAGCAAGTGAGAATTCTGATGGTTAACCCTTGGTAATCCAGCAATTTCCAGACTGCCAAAGCCATAAGTGTTATAAGGAGGAATGGTTACGTTCCTCTCGTTAGCAGTCTTCAAAGGGTTAATGAGCTCACATACAAAAGATGGTGGCTCTTGTGGCCCAGAAGTCCCACTTCTTTGTGTGTGAGACGAGCAAGAGTGCCTTTCAATTTGCCAGATTAATAAGCAATCTGTACATAAAGATTGCAGGGTAAGGAGATGGGCAGAGAGAAATAATAGCTGGCTATGACTTTTAAATGATTGTTAAATCCTCTCAATATTATTGTAATTTGCTTGGGGTATATTTGTGTGGTTATAAATAGGCAATCTAGGAATAAAGATTGCAAGACACTTAATCCAGGGCAAAATATAATCTTAGTGTCAGTACAAAACCAATAGTTGGGGAGGTAAATGTTTTGTAATTGTTGCAGATTGCATAGGTTATTTAAAAGCCAAAATGATTAACATTTTAACTTGATAACTTTCTGATTGGGGGACTACAGTTAATAGAGGGTGGAAAGGTTGGGAAATGTGGAATTCAGGAGTATAATTTTAAAAGCCATTTAGTGCAATTGAATGCTAGCGTTCTAAAAGATTTGTGTCGTTAAAGAATTTTTTTCTTCCCTGCTTCAATATGGCGACTTTTCCTTGTCCTTTTGTCTTCCAAGCGGCGTTGCAGATTGTCTCCTGACCCATTTTCTCCTGTCCTCCCGCCTCAACCCTATTTGTTGAGAGGGGTCCAAGTCCTCCCCCTTTCCTCTTTATAGGGAGGATGGAGGTGGTCGATGGGTAGCAGGTTGAACCTTAGTTGCAAATTCAGTTCTTCCCCGCAGAAAATTGTTCTTTTAAATATTTTAATTGCTTTTATTCTCACAATGCTCTTAAAATAGGTCAAAAACTACTCAAGATAGGGGTGGTTTCTGTTTTTTTATTTTAAAAGGGTGCTTTTTAATGTAACTAGCTCCCGGCAGAGCCGGAGTAGCCTTTCTAAGTTTTCCTCTTCTCCATTACAAAATGGCGCCCTGCTTCTTTGTTGTTTTGCTTCACGTTTTGCCAACAAGAGCTTAGGGCCGCCCTAGAAACTTGGTGAAGGGGAGGAGCAGCGTGGAAAGGTGATGTAATCAGCTTTCTTCCTCCTCCCTCCACCCTCTATAAACTCCACCCTTGAGCAGATGCCTCTGGCCTCCCTCTGCACGCTGCTGCTAGACAGCAAAAGACATTTTCCTTGTTTTCCTTAGAATAATTATCTTTTACAGCCACAGAAAAAAAAGGTTTACAGGAATTAGGTCTTGAAGCTGTCCATCTTGACAGCTCTAGTTTTTGTATTTTAACAACCAGAGCCTGTTGCTTTTATTTTCACCTTGCACTCATCACAACTGCTTGGAAGTTTTTCCTGCTTCAGTTGTGGGGTGGAAAACCAGTCAAACCAACTATAAGACTTGTGCGAGTGTGTGTGAACGTGTGTATGTGTATATGTGTATTGGGGGATGATAGTGGGGCAAGACACAAAGGCTTGTGAAAGACAAATTGAATAGACCATTGGGGCCTAATGACACAGAAATGTGCCATTTCTGCTCAGGAACCAGTTCTTGGGCCTAGCATTTGGTTGCTTTGAATGAGAATCTGGGGGAGGGTGGGTACTTATAGGACTCTTCTAAATCGCCCTTATTCCCACCTCTGGGTTTGGGGGTAAACTCTTTGTATTCAGTTCTGTAATCACGTTCTCCAGTCGCTTAGCTCCTGTACATTGGTACTAGGATGAGAAGTGAATCTTTAGGAAAGGAGGCAGCAATTGTAAACTCAAGGCAGGGGAATCAAGCTACGGTTTCTGGTAAGCAAACCTTTCTGGTATTAACATTTCACGGCCTTCATTTCTTTTTTCCAAAGAGCCACCTCTTTTGAATTTCTTTTTCTTCCCCTTCTAAAAGGAATTCCTTAAAAACATTAATGGGAATATGTCTTCGTTTTTCAACTCCTGCAGTGCTATAGCAGCCAATGCATGTTTGAGAGCCAGGCCCCTGAGGGTGGTATTGGGCACCCTTTCCCTTAAGCTTTCTTCCTCCAACTTTTTCAAAGTCAAATCTTTATCAGACTCTCCATATACTTTTCATTTTTTCAAGTCCTGCCTTGATGCGTGGAGGTTATAGGCAGAATCGGAAAGCCATTTTGTACAACTGTCCTGTGGTGACTTGGTGAGACTTAAGGGCTGATTTTCTGCTGGGTATGGACTCTCAAATTACTACTTTCTGGATTGGATGGGTGGGACTCTTCCACATGTCTATTGACCACAAGTTTTTTATCTTTTAAGCAGTTTGCCATATACCTCTGCAGCATACCTTGGGAGCTGAACTTTCTACCCACTGGGGTTCCTGAGCAGGGGATTAAGAAGATCTTCCTTAACTTGGGAGATGGGAGACAAGGTCTTCTAGGGAAACCAGATTCATCCAGACAGCCTTGGAGAACCTGATCCTTGTAGTTTGAGGCTAGAGTTTTATTCTGGGACCCTTTCCCCTGGGGAATGGGATTAACATCCTTATTGAAAGGCAAATAAGTTTTTTGGGAAATCATGTACTGGATTTACAAAATGGTTTTGAAGAATAGGGACTTGGTACTTAGAAAAGAGGTATAATTTTGTGAATCACCTGAGAGACATAATTCAGGCCACTATTGAAGTCATGCTAGTAAATGCCTCAAACACCAAGGACAGGAAGGGGAATATAAGGGGTCAGGTATAAAGCATTTTCACTTCCAGAAGTGCTAAGGCCTCTAAGTTAAGGTAAATTCGGACTCCCTCCTCTGGTAATAGGGTGTTGTGATTGTTTTTAAAAGAATGTTAAAGTTCTGACTTGCATGGAATTTTTGCCCTGACCAATTCAGTTATTTTTCATTGGTGATGGGTATGGAGTAACTAGCTAAGCTAGGTATTCTTCACCCTATTTAAATGAATAACCTTCAAGTAAAGAGCATTTTGGAGGCAGGAGCCTGTCAGTTCTGGACTTGTAATTTTATCTCTGGTAAGAACAGTAGGAAATTCCCCAGTTCTTTATGTCAGTAGTACACATCTCTGCCTGCAACAACCTCCGTAAGGAAAGCACAGCTTAGGACAAGGTGGAGACAAGGCCAGGGGGGTTGCCTTTCTCTCTCTCCATTCTGTATGTTCTGCCTTCAAGGAAGTTAAAACATCATGCCCTGGATTATTTTTGGTTCCAGAAAGCTCCCTCACACTTTCATGCCAGGCTCCAGATAGGACTAGGAGCCTGTTAAGACACTTGGTCACTGCCCCTCCTTCCCTGGTCAGCTCATTTGCTTTTTTTGCTGGAGGCCTATGCCATGAATTCAGGCTCTTTACTTTCTACTTCAATGCCTTGGAACTTTTTCCAAAATGTACTGACTTCAGACTAAGGAAATTAGATTGTAAGACACTTGGGGTCCTTAATTCTAAATGAATGAAAACTAATTTGCCTGTAGGAAAGCCATCTTGAGAAAATGGCATTTACATTTTATCACATGATGGGTGCTCATGAGACCAAATGTAGTTTTGTTATATTTCCAAAATACAAATAATAGTAATAGTGGAAAATGAATATTTAACATTAATTCTGCTTTGTCTTCTAGCGTCCCTTGACTGTTCCTCTTGTTATGAATGGGAATGAAAAAGTCCCTGGGTCCCATTGCCAGCAGAAGCCACTGGACAGAATTTAACTTTGTATTCATTGGCCTCTTTCTAAAGATTGTTATTCTCTTGTCTCCCACCTTCTTAAGCAGAGCAGCATTTGAACTCATGTAAGAGTGTTTTTAGTTTCTGAACCGGCAGTAGGCCTGTTGACTTAGCTAGTGGTAGTTGGATATGCAAAATCTCTGAGGTGGTGTTTATTTCAGTTTTGGGTTTGAAACGATGGAGTCAGCTATATTCAGTGGGGACTGGGTTGAAGTAAAGTTTAATTGAAGGCTTTCTGTTAAATTGTGTATTTTGATTGCTGATGTTATGTAATGTTACACTGGATTCGTTTATTGCTTTCCCAGTCTCCAGCAGATGGGCAGTCTTTTTTATAACCCTTTATTGTATCTATATATTTCTTTATAGTGTCTTACTACATGGGAAAAATGCCTTTGTCCCATGTTTGTCTCTGTGTATAAGAATCACCACTCTTCAGTGGATTGGGCCCTTGGACCTCTAATCTTACCTGGTATTCTATTTAGTGTTTTTTCCTCTGACCTCAGGTTCTACCTGCCCTTGTGGAGGTTCCAGGGCAGCAGTGACAGCACAGTTAACTCAGATTTGCTCACCTGTCAGCATTTCTTACCTCATCTCCTCTCTGTATTCAGCCCACAGGTTATCTCAAGAAGAAGCCTCCTCTTGCTCCAACCTCTTCTCGCCTTGGTTGTTAGGACTTAGTATTTAGGAATTTACTGACCTTGTTGGGAGGACTAAACTGTTGGGATTGTTAATGGTTTTTCTTTTTGGTTTGAGAACAAGTAGAACTAATTTACATCATAAGAAACCTGTTCTCTTTTTCTGCACAGAATATAGTCATCTTTGTAAAAAATCTTTGATTTTTCCACCCTTTTGCTAGGACTGTCTGTTAACTCAGTACCAAAAGCAAGATACAAGATGTGGTTTTTCTCCTTGCCTCCTTCCTCTCCAGTCTTATTTCCCAAACAGACAATACTGAGGTGGCTTTCTTTTCTAGTTCTCAGAAGCCGGTGTTTCGAGGCATTGTGTATAAAAACCCCTATCAGAACCATACTGATTGTAAATTACCTCTCTGGAACTTAGGTTCTGGCCTAGAAATTGCTTTATACTTGTCTGTCCCATAACAGCAGTTTAGCTTTTCAATTAACTCCCTTTTTTATCTGGTTTAAAGTAGCTACTTAAAATGTAATGGCATGTTTCCAGATTCTAGCTCTATTCCATTCTTTCTGGCTCCATGGTTTCTAATTTCAGGCCTTTCTTAGGGATCTTAGATGGTATGATTTCCTGGGGGAATAAGGGGTCAGATTTGCATCTTTGCTCTTGAAACCACAGACCAGTCTGCCCTTAACTTTGAAAGAATAAAAACTTGTGCACTGTTTGGTTGGCTAATGAGTGACGTTCTGTTCAAGGCTTAGGAAGACCTGTTAGATTTCCTTTGTATCCATTTGTTTCCATTTCTGGGAGCTTGCTATAACTCCCTTGTTGACAAACCATTTCTTCTCTAGTGCCTGTCATTTAAACTGATTGTCTGCTGGCACAGGCAGAGGGTAGCCTGCCACTTGTGATGATGATGAATCAATGGGCTAAGATAAAAAGGAATTGGCTAAACTTAGAAAACATTTAGCCCAAGTGCCCAAGGCTGGCCCAGTTCTTACCAAGTTGCGTTTTTTGTTCAAGTCAGATTTATCAGCAACTAAGGAGAGACAGGACCTAACAATAAGCAAAAATGCCTTGGAGAGTTGAGTGTTTTGTTAAGGGAATGTGAATCTTTGCTCTAATATGGTATCATCTAGGGCAGCCCAGCTGTCTTAGGAAGGATGGAACGGGGAGAGAGAAGGGTGTGCTACCTGTCCTGCAGTCATTGCCCAGTCACTCATGTGGTAACACCATGCTTAACTTGGCAGGGCAATTTTCTCAGTGATGGCAATGGGTTGTGTTGATATTTCTAATCTAGAAAATGGTGAGTGTAGTACAGTGTTTTGTCAAATGTGAAAATGGAATTTATTAGAGGGTGTACTGGGGCTGTCCTTGCCACCCATTTATTGTGTGGGTTTGTTTTGTCCCCTCAGAAACCTCAATCATGGGCTCGGGTCCCATAGACCCGAAAGAGCTTCTCAAGGGCCTGGATAGCTTCCTTAACCGAGATGGGGAAGTCAAGAGTGTAGATGGGATTTCCAAGATCTTCAGGTGAGTCTGTACCCATCTTTGGATTCATTGTGAGTAGGGAGTACTACATGTTATTATATGACTATAATTAAGGCAGAGAGGATCAAGTGTTCCTGGAGAGGACAGGGAGAGTCAGTGGAATAGGATTGAAACAGTAATTCTAGAATAAGTGACGGATGATCCCTTGGTTCCTGGCCATAATGAATTCTGGTTAGTTGCATATCTAGGGGAGACAAACTTTGGAAGGAAGGAATCAGGAACCAGGTGACAGAATTCTTGGTTCTGTTTGGGGTCATGTTCCACATACCCATACTTATTTTCCTTCAGGGATCCTCAAGTTCTCCCAGGGGAAAGTAAATGACTGCGCCAATCCTGAGCAGACCCGGGAGAGTACTGGGGCTCTTCACCTGGGACAGGAATCAAATATGCCCTGTGTGCTAGAGAGGCAGTGCTGCTCACCTCCCCAGTCGGAGACTTCAGCGTCTCCTCAGCTCTCTTCTGCCTTCCTTTGGGTTTCTACGGGCCCATTCCATTCTCCTAGAGGCCAGTGTGACCTTCACATTCTGCAGCGAAGTCCCAAGTCATCAGGGATCTCCAGGTAGCCCCCCAGATGAGAGACTCTTCTGCTCAAAGAAGAGGCTCCCTCTGGCTGCTCCGTTTCTAACTTTAACTCACCTCTTGCAGCCTGATGAAGGAAGCGCGGAAGATGGTGAGTCGATGCACTTACTTGAACATTCTCCTGCAGACCCAGTCACCAGAAATACTGGTCAAGTAAGTGGGGAGCTGGTAGCTTGGATGGGTAGATGCTGTTAGAAGTGAGGGGAGATAAGGCATGGGGTTTCCTGGGATTGGTGGGGCTGGGAATGTGTGTGTGGTACTTCAAAACCCGAGAGGGGCACTACAGATTCTCTTACCTGCTAACAGGTTTATTGACGTTGGTGGCTACAAGCTTCTTAACAATTGGCTGACCTATTCAAAGACAACCAACAACATTCCCCTTTTGCAGCAGATTCTACTGACCCTGCAGCACCTACCGCTTACTGTGGACCATCTCAAGCAGGTACCTTCAGTCTTTATGAACCCAGTGCTTCCTTTTTGGTGTAAACTAACTGTTGAAAAACTCATACTGGCTCTGATGTGGTGGCAGTCTTGGGCTTGTGAGGTAGAATGGGAGAAAAAAAAGGAATTTGGAATCAAAAGACTTGGTTCAAACTGACTTCTGATAGGTGTGTGGCTTCGGGCACTTAATATATTTGAGCCTCAGTTTCTTCATCTATAAAACGGGAATATTTGTACCTGCCTAACTTAATTGTTCTAAGTAAGAATATAGTTACAAAGGTCTTGTAAAAGGTAAAGTACTATATCAGTGTTAGTGGCTGTTAAGGGACTGTTAAGAGATTATGAGTGAGTTTGTGCAGTTGTTAGCTCCAAGTGGGCTTATTTTCCTCCTGGTGTTTATCTTTCTGCTGCTCCCCATCTTTCATAGAACAACACAGCCAAACTGGTGAAGCAGCTGAGCAAGTCAAGTGAAGATGAAGGTAGGGGCCAGTCCTTTCCTCTCTGTCCTGGGCCCCCCTCCTTTACTGCCACGTAATTACCTTTGCTTCTCTCCCCATCCTTGCATTGTCCCTTCACTCCTTTCTTAATTCTACCTTGCCTTTTCTCTTTTAGAAATTTAGTTCCTCTAACCTATCCCCTCTTTTTTCTCTTCTCAATTCTGAATGGGACTTATTTCTGTACTGTTGGTTCTAAGATAAGATACCATACTTTAACCAGAAGCTGATTCTTAAGATCTCTTGGTGTAAAAGGCATACACTTAAAATTCTTTGGGGGAAATAGTGTCATCCTAGAGGGTTTTGCCATCATTTACTTCTGTCTTTCTAAATAAATATTACATATGCTAGGATCTTATCTATTTTCCTAACAACAGATATGCTAGTGCTACCAATAAACACCTTCCTGTAAGGTATTGGCAGAGTCCTGACTCCTGGAGTGTATCATAGTTTTGATAGCAACAGATTCTTTCCTTTTCTGAGACAAGGGTTTTGGAGCTCCTGGCAAGGGCTATATATGGTTCTGGCTTAAAGACAAAACCTGGCTCCAGAAAATAAAAGGGTCTATGCCCAAGATACTAGTGTCCCACAAGTGAGCAGCATTCTAGCAGAACTGATCCCCCGATCAGAAGAATGCTTGCTCTTTGTCTAAAGGGAATGGCGTGATAGGTCCTTTTGGAAAGAGGCTTTGGCCATTCGGTGTGGAGGGAGCAGGCAGGCCTGGGTAAGCCTATTTGCAGTTGTTTAGGTAGAGGAGAAAATACTGGGAACACTTTCCAAGGTAAGGATTTAACTCAGAATTGGTTAAGTGAAAAACATTCTCTAGCTTTTCCATTCTTTTAGTTGTATTAATTCTCAGTCTTTAGATACTTTTGGATTCTGGTCCCTTCACTATCTTCCGTAATTTGTAGCATAACATATAACATGGAAGATCCCATTAATTTATTGTCCATCTCTTACTTCTTTACTGCCTGGTAATTGTTCCCTGTTCTCTAGCTGGCTCAATTATGCTGCCTCCTTTAAATATATATTTTATTATTCTGTATTTCTTTAGGTACTGAGCTTTGCACATCCTTACTGAGTAGTTAAGTCTCACTGGGCCATAGTATCAGTTGCTCCAAAAGAGTTCTAGGTTATTCCTGCATTGGGGATGATGCACTGAGGTTCATGTTGCCTGAAATACAGAAATTGCCAGTCATATGAGTGTTTAGAAGTTAGGTTTTATTTTTTTATGACAATCTCATTATTAAATGAGTCTATGAGTAGAAATTTTGACAAGATGAGAGGTGCCATATAGTAAGAGATGTTATTTGCCAAGTACAAAAGGCAAGAGCTACAAAGGTGTTTCATATATTTAGAAATAAATTCTGTTTCTGTAGATAAACTCTGCTTCCCCAAACCTTAATTGTTCTGTTTTTAAGCTCTTTTTTCATCATTGCGATACTTAATTGATTTTTTTTAAAGCCATTATCACTAGCAGCATTCTAGGGGAAAAGGTTGCCTAGAAAAATCTTTTTAAAATTGAATCTAAATCTGCCACCTTGAAGCTTAATTGCATTAAGTTTGCCTTTAGGACAATGCAGAATAATACTATTTCTTTTAAAATCTAAAATCTGGTAGCCCTTCAGCTGCTTGAATCCTGCCTGCCTTTCTCCTGATTTTAGTTTCTGTTCTTTTAACACATGGTTAGGGGAAGAGTATAGGCACTGGTTCATTCTGCTGCTTTGTAGTTTTGTGACTCTAATTGTTATGCTTCTGTGTGTGTGGAGGGAGATCAAAAACCTTCAAGTTGTAACAACCACATGAGATACATATAAAGCAACTAAAGTAGTTCTTGCAGTATACTCTGTAATAAATGTTCCTTTTCACCCCCTCCTGTTATGATGGCATCAGGGTTGAAAGTTACCTGAATAGAAGACAACCTTGTGATTCATTATTCCATTTTGAAGACTTTGGTTTTTAAGCCTATCTCATGTTCTTTTAAAACTCTGGATTACTTTTTTCTGTTACACAGATTTTCATGGTATATTTTCAAACATCTCTCTTTTCTGTTACTGGAAGGCATAATATTTTTAATGACTTAGGCATTTCCCCTTTCTCTTACCTGCAGAGCTCCGGAAATTGGCCTCAGTCCTTGTCAGTGACTGGATGGCTGTCATCCGCTCCCAGAGTAGTACTCAGCCTGCTGGTAAGCTCCTTAGTCCTTCATCCCTTATATTTACTTCTTTCCCACTGGGATAGGGCCTTCAGTGTCCTCTGCCTGCTTCACCTCTGACAGTGTTTTTCTTTATCTAAATAAAATCCTTTTCTGTTTTGTTTTTCCACAACAGAGAAAGATAAGAAAAAACGTAAAGAAGAGGGAAAGAGTCGAACCACCCCTCCTGAGCGACCCTTGACTGAAGTGAAGGCTGAGACCCGGGCAGAGGAGACCCCAGAAAAGAAGAAGGAGAAGCCCAAGTCTCTTCGAACCACAGCACCTAGTCATGCCAAGTTCCGTTCCACTGGTAAGACTGTTGGCTGGCCCAGGGGTCTGTGGGCAGATTCCTGCCCAGGCCTTGCGTGGAATAGTGGATTTATGACACGGTTAACCCGCGGAAGAGGCGAGACTAGCAGGTGAAGCTTTGTGGGCTCTATAAGGCTGGATGAAAATTGAACTGTGGGAACAGGGAGGAAGAGTTAAGAGAGTTGGGAGTTAGTACAACTTCAAAATCACATCTCTCCTGCCAGGGCTAGAGCTGGAGACCCCGTCCTTGGTACCTGTGAAGAAGAACGCCAGTGCAGTGGTAGTTTCTGACAAGTACAACCTTAAACCCATCCCCCTCAAGCGTCAGAGGTACAGACTGCGTTCTGGGTTTGTGGGCTGAGTTTGCGGACAAGAGGGAAAGATGGGGCGAGTCAAACTATTGTTGACAGCTCCTTTTCTAACAGCCCTGCAGCTACTCCAGGAGATGCCACCCCCCCTGCAGAGAAAAAATACAAGCCACTCAACACAACACCCAATGCCACCAAAGAGATCAAAGTGAAGATCATCCCGCCACAGCGTGAGTCTGAGTTTGGGGAATGTGCTTTGAATTGGGAGCATACTCTTCATGGAATGAGTGGCCTGGAGGGTGGGTAATCCTTGGTGTCCTGAAACTCTGCACCTCTGGAACGCCCCTTTCATCTTCACAGGCTGCGTAGCAGTGATTTCAGAGATGAGTTGGTGGCGGGGGGGTCATGCCATTTAGTGATTGATGGGGGTGCTTCCAGCTGGCAGGATAGCATGTCATGGGCTGGCTTCCTCAGTTTCCTTAAGCCCTGATTCAGATCTGAAGCCACTTGTTGCCTGCCTTTAAAAGAGAGAGCGATGACAAGAATTTCTTAGGTGGACCTCTTGTATACACTCCCTGGTCACCTTGAGCTCACTGTGTCCTAGGTTGAGGTTGGATTTCCATTGGCCCATTTTCTGCCCAGACTATAAGAATAGGATTATGAAGGGGGTCTGATGATTCCACTTTATGTTTTTTCCTTCTGTAGCTATGGAGGGCCTGGGCTTTCTGGATGCGCTCAATTCAGCCCCTGTTCCAGGCATCAAAATTAAAAAGAAGAAGAAAGTGCTGTCACCTACAGCTGCCAAGGTATGGGTCCTGGGTGGTAGGTATGTCACCACCCAGGGTGTGAAAGGTGACAGGGTGTGAAAAGTGATGTCAGAGGAAGGGCCCAGCAGCCGGGAGTGGGTGAGGAGGCAGCAAGAGGAGTTTTGTCTCGGATATGGACTTGTCGTGGTGGGGCAGTGTTAGAGGCAGTCTTTGGTAAGATCCTGGCTGAGATCCTGGACTCATTGCCTGACCTTGGCTTTTTTGTCAGCTTTTTAACTTCTTCTTCTTTCACAATAGCCAAGCCCCTTTGAAGGGAAAACGAACACAGAACCAAGCACAGCCAAACCTTCTTCCCCAGAACCAGCACCTCCTTCTGAGGCTATGGACATAGACCGTCCAGGGACCCCAGTTCCCCCTGTTGAAGTGCCAGAGCTCATGGATGCAGGTAAGTCTAAACACTGGTTCTGGTGTTGGGGTTTTCTGAAAAGATGGGCCTGGGTCTGAAATTTCTCTGCTTATAGCCTCTTTGGAGCCAGGAGCTCTGGATGCAAAGCCAGTGGAGAGTCCCGGAGATCCTAGCCAGCTGACTCGGAAAGGCAAGAAGAGGAAAACTGTGACATGGCCTGAGGAGGGCAAACTGAGAGAATATTTCTATTTTGAACTGGATGAAACTGAACGAGGTTAGAAGTCACATTTCCTATATAGCAGGTTGGTAAAAAGAGCTTTAAAAGGACTTGGTTGTGCTTACTTTCTCTCTTGCTCTTTTTCTCTTCAATAGTAAATGTGAATAAGATCAAGGACTTTGGTGAGGCAGCTAAGCGAGAGATATTGTCAGACCGACATGCATTTGAGACGGCCCGGCGTCTAAGCCATGACAACATGGAGGAGAAGGTGCCCTGGGTCTGCCCCCGGCCCCTGGTTCTGCCCTCACCTCTTGTCACACCGGGAAGCAACAGCCAGGAGCGGTACATCCAGGCGGAGCGGGAGAAAGGGATCCTTCAGGAGCTCTTCCTGAACAAGGAAAGGTGAGCAGTTCATGCCCAGGGTGTTGAGCCCTTGGACTCCTGAGAACATGCCATAGGTGGTTAAGAAAGGGGTGGAGGTTAAGAGAAATTGGAAGTCCTGAGTATAATACATGTAAGTAAGTCGACTCTTCTTTTCTCTGTCGCCTGTGGCATTCCTGATAGTCCTCATGAGCCTGACCCTGAGCCCTATGAACCTGTCCCTCCAAAACTCATCCCCCTAGATGAGGTGAGTGAGTTTCGTGGTGATGGAGGTTGTGGTTGAAAATGATGTATCTTTGGTGTGAGGATGTCTGTGTCCTTTTAGTCAGCGCTCAGTGTCCTCCCATTCTTCTTTAAGGAGTGTTCCATGGATGAGACCCCGTATGTTGAGAGCCTGGATCCCGGGGGGCCCGGTGGCTCACCTGATGGGGCAGGCGGCTCCAAGTTGCCTCCTGTTCTAGCCAACCTCATGGGAAGCATGGGTGCTGGGAAGAGCCCCCAGGGCCCTGGAGGAGGAGGCATCAATGTCCAGGAGATCCTCACCTCCATCATGGTATGGGCCATCCTTCCTCTTTGGCACCTTCTCTGAAACCTCCCTTTTTCTTTACCCCAGTCCTCCTCACCTTCCCATGTACCTCCTCTCGGGCTCTCCCTTTCTTTGCCAGTTTGCTGACCTCACTCTCTCGACCTTGCCTCACAGGGTAGCCCAAACAGTCATCCCTCAGAGGAACTGCTAAAGCAACCAGACTATTCGGACAAGATCAAGCAGATGCTGGGTAATTACCAGGGCCAGCACTGGGCCTTTGGGGAGGAAGCCTGCAGTGGAGGCATGGAAAGCAGGGGTGTCACCACCAGGTGGCAAGACATGGGAGGGGGAGACTGGACAGAGAGTCCTGCTTTGCCAAGTTGTTCTGAGAGGGCCAATGAGGCACACCTAGTGGGAAGTCATGCCACCCTTCTAGAATCCTTTTGCTGATGTTTCACTCTTTTCTTCATTAACAGTGCCTCATGGACTCTTAGGCCCTGGGCCAATAGCCAATGGCTTCCCACCAGGAGGCCCTGGGGGCCCCAAGGGCATGCAGCACTTTCCCCCTGGACCTGGGGGGCCTATGCCAGGTAGGTGGTGAGTGAGATGTTGGAATGGTTTACCTTCTTTGATTTTGGCCTGGTAATACTATATGTTGACCAAAGGTGGGAGGTAGTTTAAGTTGGGAGAGGCGGTCCCTGAGTATAACAGGTAGCTGATACTGTCTCTTTCCCTTTTTCTCCCTGACAGGTCCCCATGGAGGAGGCCCTGGTGGGCCAGTGGGTCCACGCCTTCTGGGTCCTCCACCGCCTCCCCGGGGAGGCGATCCCTTCTGGGATGGCCCGGGTGACCCCATGCGGGGGGGCCCAATGCGGGGAGGACCAGGTCCTGGACCATACCATAGAGGCCGTGGTGGCCGAGGAGGAAATGAACCTCCTCCTCCTCCTCCATTCCGAGGGGCCAGAGGAGGTCGCTCTGGAGGAGGACCCCCAAATGGGCGAGGGGGCCCTGGTGGAGGCATGGTTGGAGGTGGGGGACATCGTCCCCATGAAGGCCCTGGTGGGGGCATGAGCAGTGGCAGTGGACACCGCCCCCATGAAGGCCCTGGCGGTGGCATGGGTGGTGGGCATCGCCCCCACGAAGGCCCTGGTGGTGGCATGGGCAGTGGCAATGGACACCGCCCCCACGAAGGCCCTGGTGGGAGCATGGGTGGAAGTGGTGGACACCGCCCTCACGAAGGTCCTGGACATGGGGGGCCCCATGGCCACCGGCCTCATGATGTCCCTGGTCACCGAGGCCATGACCATCGAGGGCCACCCCCTCATGAGCACCGTGGCCATGATGGCCCTGGCCACCGAGGGCACGATGGAGGCCACAGCCATGGAGGAGGTGAGGATGCTTCCTGTCCCCCAGATGGCTTTTGGTGTCCCATACAAGTTTCTGGGGAGTGTCACCACCCTGAGTATGCCAGGCCAAACATGAGGTCGTCCTGTTCCCAGCATGCATGGCAGTTCCCACCCTTTGCTGTAACCCTAAACCACAAGACCCATGTCTCTCTTGAAGGCAGTTCTCACGATGCCATGGACTGGGGTGGGTGAGGGTCGCGTCGACCGCTTTAACCATTCCACCATCGTTCCCACAGACATGTCAAACCGCCCCGTTTGCCGACATTTCATGATGAAGGGCAACTGCCGCTATGAGAACAACTGTGCCTTCTACCACCCGGGTGTCAATGGGCCCCCCCTGCCCTAGGGCCCACCTGCCTCCCTGCCCACACGTACCCCTGTGGACTGCAGCCTTGCTCCTTGCACCTGTTATGGCTTCTGTGAGGCCCATTTTCCCTTTTCCCCAGCTGATGAGGAGCCCCCCCCCCAGTTCCCACCTGCTTGGGTTCCTGGGTGTTTTCTGATCACTGGTGCGCGTTGATGTACATATTTCCTCCAGTCTGGGGAGGAGAGAGACTGGACATATTCTGTATCCTGCCTGGACTGCTGAAGAGGAGACCCAGTTGGCTTCACTTTTTGAGGAGATTTACCCTGTAACCCCAAACCCCTTTCCAGTATTACCCTTTCTGCCTGAGAACCTAAATCTGGTTATCCTGGAGAACACCTCTGCTCTCCTTTGTGGGTCCTCCACATGCACACAAAACTGACATGGGATCAGCTGCACTTATGAAATAATCCCAGCCAAGCTCCTGCCCAGGAGGTGGGGAGATGGTAAAAGGGATATTGTATATCCCACTGCACTGAGAGGGCTCAATCAGGCTGGATTTGAGTTCTGGAACACATCATCCCCACTTCTCTT